>JAMPIV010005801.1:237500-717901 GCA_024509875.1 Oreohelix idahoensis
TACACACTCACTGACTTAAAATCATCCACACACTTCTAGGGATTCCGCCTGTGTTGAAACTTTTTGAGAACCCACATTACACACTAAGTCTGGAGGAGTCACTTGAGCCACAGACGTGATTCTTTGGCTTTAACCTGGTTGACTGCATGCGTGATCTCACTGTGGACCCAGTGATAGGCAGGGGGAGCTGATCAGTGGATCTGTGCAGGACGTGACAATTCCTTGGAACCAGAGCACATTATTTTAGCTCTGCTTAGTTGAAGAGCTCCCTTGGATGGCGGGGAATGCACAGTATGCCACGCGCTTCTTACTCCTAGCTTGGGACCAGATGTGACGATTCTTTAAATGCAAGCCAAGCTGGAGAAACTGGAGCTCATGACTTCAACTCAACACGTTTCAGAATGGCAGAAAAGCCACAGGAAAAGCCTAGATTTACAGTGTAGATAATACCAAGGAATCTTCAACTTGGTATTGGCCGCTAAAGAGCGAGAAGATCAGCAGTCCTAGTTAAACAACAACAACATTACTGTCTCGCTTATATTAGCTCCCATTAGGCAAGGGTCTCCACTCTCTGGTAGAGAAGCGGCTGGTACCAACCAGTTATGTAAGTTTCTTTTTTTAAAACACAAAAATATATGGACACAAAATAGCATTCTCTTATATGCCAGAGGTTCTCAATCTACTTTACACGGAGGACACAGTTTAAAATTACTTTAGCCTTATAACGATTCATATACAGGGACCTAAACGGTTTCTCACTCTGTTAGGTAACTTTTGTTCCACACACAGAATCCTTCTACAATCGCTCAAAAGTTATATGATATCCATATACGGGAAAGACAGTATTATTGTAAAGTTACCGAAGAAAGGTGATCTATCAGACTGTAATAACTGGCGGGGTATATCTCTACTATCAGTACCTGGAAAATTATTATGTTGCATGATGTTAGAAAGACTTAAATTGCATGCTGACGAAAAGATCAGAGAAGAACAAGCGGGTTTCAGGCCGAAACGATCATGTATTGATCAAATATTCACACTAAGAACAATTATAGAAGAATCAGTGGAAAGGCAATCGCCACTTATTATCACCTTCGTCGATTTTCAAAAAGCCTTTGATAGTCTACACCGCCCATCATTGTGGAAGATACTTACAATCTATGGTTTTCCAACAAAATATGTGAATATAATCAAAGCGCTATATGACAATGCAAGATGTTGTGTTAGAACAAATAAAGGGAATACAGAATGGTTTACAGTAGAAACAGGGGTGAAACAAGGCTGTATTACGTCACCACTACTTTTTGGAATAGCTATTGATTGGGTTATGATAAACTATACCCACAATGAACAATTAGGTATAAAATGGACAAATGGAAAATTCCTGGGGGACCTGGATTTCGCAGATGATGTAGCATTCTTAAGTTCAACACCAAGACAATCCCAAGAAGCAATAAATAATTTGTGTCATTCTCTCGGTGAAAATAGGTCTCCAAATAAATGCCTCTAAAACTAAAGCTATGAACTTTTCAAAAGGAAAAAACATCGGTCATGTCCTAGAAGAACAATAATAAGAGAAGGAAGAACGTTGGGCCTAAATAATGTGCAAGAGCTAAGAGGAGTGGCGTCACAACGTACAACCTGGAGAGCACTGGTTTCTGCCTTATGCGCCGTGTTTGGTGCTTAAAGAATTTATTATTATTATTATTATATACGGGTGCTTCAAAATTATATATACACACTTTAAAAATGTCTATTTCAAGAACATCATGCACAGTTTTAATTTTCCTTATCACATTTTAAAGCTAAGAGGTAGACACTTTTTTCACAGTAATATTAATTTTGTTTAAATGTTCAAAATGCCCACCATCAGCATGAGTTCATGAGCGATATTTCTTACCTACTGATCCGCAATTCTTATAGAATTGTATTCCTTACTTCAAAACTTAATGAAGTATTCTCCGTCATTTTCCAAGTATCTGAAAAATAAAATAAAATTACGTCATTGTGAAAAAAATTGTCTATCTATCAGCTTGAAAATGTGGTAAAGAAAATTAAACTTGTCTTTGTTGTTTGTGAAATATAAATTTTTAAAGCGCGTATACAAATTTTGAAACACCTCGTATTTCTGTACTGCATGAACAAGGCACATATGTATTTATTTATTACAGAGCAAATAAGACATGAAGCGCAACTTAAGAACCCATTAAGATTTTTGTTTTTTAACCAGCGGCACTTGGGCTTTCATGTCATTACGAGGCTGGGGAGCATGTGGACTTTCCTTCCAACACGGTCAGGAGCTTCGCTCCTTCCTATCCACAGAGGGTTTATGCCAGGAGCCGTTCAGGTTATTCAGTCAAAATCCCGGTCGATGACACTACTTCAAATGCCCACGCCCGGGCTTGAACCTTTAACACCTGATCGCCAGCGCAATGTGGTAACCATTAAACCAGCGCGGCTCCAACCCGTTGAGATAAGAACTGGATTACGATAGGGATGCCTCATGTCACAATTTCTCTGCTTACTGTCTGAATACTGGATACTAAAGATGACATAATTCAATGGAAATTATTCATTTTATTCTTCCTCATTAGCCCTCAGAAATCCACATTAATGACTCTAATAAAGGCAGCAGTCAGCTCAAAGTTCCTGAAACAATCCAAGACAAAAATGTATTTCAGTGGATTCTAACAAAACAGCTTCATGATCTAGATTTTGCCGATAACCTTGATCTCCAATCCCATAACCATCACCATGAGCAAGATACAATGAGAATACCAGCAGAATGGTCACATCAAAATGGTCTGAAAATACGCGACAAAAGATAAAGATTGTGACAATAAATTCAGCGAATGATTGTACTTTCTGTAACATCTTCTTCAACAGTCGGCAACCGAGGATGTTGTGGGATCTACTTTAGTAACACTGTGCTCTCTAAAGATCTGCCTTAATAAAATCATGTCTATTTTTAAGTCTCTGGAATTTAGAATAAGTCCAGCTTTATATTTGCCTTTTGTCTCTGCCGAAAGATATGCCACCTGCAGTTGCACCAAAAAAGCATTGAAATATTAAAACTACAAGCTTTACCGAATGTTAACTTGACTTTAAAGAAAAAATCGCTTTCTATCTTATACAGATCAACAATAAAGTAATTTTTAATCAGCTAACTTGTGTGTTTTTGCTGGGAAAGTATCTTTAAACCTGCGGATATCACGCTTTTAAGTGCCGGTGTGTGAGAGCTAGTTCGAAATTTACCTAAGTTAAAAATTCTTGCCGCCCCCTTCCACCTCGTAAGTGCCTCCGGATGAGAGCTAGTTCGAAATTTACCTAAGTTAACAATTCTTCCTCCCCCCCGGGTCACCTACATGTCTACCAAATGATCCAATGGGATCACCGGTATACCGGGGTCCCCTGGTAGCCGAACCCTGCCCAACAGGATGCAGACAGATTCTTACATATACGATATCTTGACAGCTATACAGATATTGTTGCAGGAGCCGGCAAATGATATAAAAATATGAATACAAAAGGCAAGCTGTCATTGCATTTTGAAACACAGTATATAGAAGTGAAAAGAAATCAAATCCAACACACAAAAATTACAAACTTAAACTCAAATATGAAAGCAGTCCCTTATCATGTCTTTGAAATATGGCGACTGAAAAACAAAAACACGTGGAAGAGTCTACAATCAACTCCATTTTAGCTCCCCAAGGAGCATAGCCCTTCAACAAACACATGACAAGTGTTCATGTCGCGTACCATCGGCTGAAAAAAAAAAATCAACAGGCTGTCATATGTGGGTTTATTTACTGTTTACACGCCTCAGATTTCCCCTCCTTACACAGAATAGAACGATTGGCAGGATATGACAATGGATGGGTATGAAAACAAATTCGAAAAAAGGTGATTCGTCTTACGAGGACAAAAGACAAAGAGAATAGCTAACGTTGCGGCCACAAGGCCTTCGTCAGAGAAAGGAAAGAAAGTGAGGGCTAGATAGGACACATAAGAATCTAAATAAATATAAAAATAAAACCTGGGTACTTCCCTAACGGCAGCTAAGACCTTGCACGCCTGCCGAAGAGAGAGTGCGTCACCAGAAAAGGAAATGACTGCCATTACCGGATGTAAACAGGACATACCAAGAAGCTAAACAACAAAACTAAACAAGAAATTACCCAAACATAATAATAATGAGGAATGGAGATAGAAGAGGACAGAATGAGGAATGGAGATAGAAGAGGACAGAGTGAGGAATGGAGATAGAAGAGGACAGAATGAGGAATGGAGATAGAAGAGGACAGAATGAGGAATGGAGATAGAAGAGGACAGAATGAGGAATGGAGATAGAAGAGGACAGAATGAGGAATGGAGATAGAAGAGGACAGAATGAGGAATGGAGATAGAAGAGGACAGAATGAGGAATGGAGATAGAAGAGGACAGAATGAGGAATGGAGATAGAAGAGGACAGAATGAGGAATGGAGATAGAAGAGGACAGAATGAGGAATGGAGATAGAAGAGGACAGAATGATGAATGGAGACAGAAGAGGATAGAATGAGGAATGGAGATAGAAGAGGACAGAATGAGTTGGAGATAAATAAATATTTAATTAAAAATCAAGACATATTTAAAACAAAACAAAAACACAAACAACTTTCTTTTTTTTTTAATGGGAGATGAGAAATAGAAAAATTGAATAAGAGTGGAAAGGGTCAAAATAGAATAAGAGTAGAAAGGGTGACCTCAGACCAAGGTGTGTAGGGTGTTAAGACCAGCTGGTTTTAGACACCGCATACGATGGATAAGACGTTGCTCAAGCTGGACTCGGATTAGGATATGACAAAAGATCATATGTGAAACTGATGACAAGAGTCAGAAAAATATGCCAGTGTAGCAGGAGGGGCGGGGCAGGAGAAAGATGGTGGTGGAACAGTAGATTGAGGAACATACATTGAGGAACACACATTGAGGAACACACATTGAGGAAACTAACTGATAGCATTACAAGGCAGTCGTTGTTCTGGAGCCCCCTACCCCCACCGCCAGTAAGAGAAATACCAGGGAGAACGACAAACAGATGGAGAAGAGTACTGGAGATAGATATGAAAATGATACAGAAAACATATAACGACCTTGAACAGATAACACAGAACAAGAAGGCTTAGCTCGAAGTGGTTGTCAGATAGCACAGAACAAGAAGGCTTAGCTCGAAGTGGTTGAAGCCATGCACTTCACATTGCGCTGATTGCGTAATGAATGAATGGATAAACTGACTCACTCCGAGATAAGTTTCTTCACTTCTCAAACTCGCTGGTTCGCCTCACGTTTGGCAGAACTGATATCAAGCAAGGTGAAAGGGCAAGATAACCCAAAGGTAAACTTCATACACACGTGATGTTTATTTTGCCCCGTCTGTATTTCTAGTGCTGTTGCAAAAACCCATTTGTGCGATACGTGCGGTTGTGTTTTTGCGTTGTTATTTCAATAATAAGCCAACTGGAGCGTCACCGGACTTTCACCGAACTGTTCTTTGACCTTTCTCAGATTCGCGAACCCAGATTAGCTGTACAGTGTATACTTCGTCGTTAATTTTCATATCTTCTTCTTCCTTCACTCTCAGACGTCAACTTGAATATGTCCAAAGAAAGCAGTGGTCATTGTGGGGTTGTTGATATCATCGTAGTTTTTCCAGTAATGGTGCTAGTAATGCCCATATTAACCTTCATATAACTACATCTATTTCTCTCCCCCAAAGTTGCCGGTCTATCTGAAGCTTTTCACATGGCTGCCATATAACCACATCTATTTCTCTCTCATGTAGTTGGCGGTCAGCCTCAGTCTTCTGTCGTCGCCATTCAGCTTCTTCCTGAAATGGGCCGGTGAATGCCAAGTTGACAGGATGTCACTCACGTGGATCAAACCGTCTTGGGGAATGTGCTTTACTGTTTTTTGTGTCTTCCCCGCATGGATTCATGTCGGCATGTCCGATTTGTAATTAGTTGAACATGTGCTATTTGGATCGGAGGTGACTGCTGAGTCTGATAATGATCACCAAATCTCTTTTTAGTAAGTAGTAATCTTCAGTTCTATATGACTCGGTGTGCCCTCTGTGCCATTTTTCTTTGATGCTATTTCGTTTTATAATTGCTTTTATCTCTTCGAACGTCCGATTGGCAGAGTGGTTACAGCGCTGGCCTCACGCGACAAAAGTACATTAAAGAAACGTACCCAACCACAGAATGAAACCACGTTTATACAGATGGATCACAAACAGGAACTACAAAAAAGAAGAGGCAGAGGCGTATACATAAAATTAAAGAATGGTAAGGAAATCCATATCTCAGTGGGCATTGAGAAATTACCAAACAACTTTGAAGCTTAGGCAGAAGCACTAAAACCAGTGGCATGAACCAACGGGATCAACAAGGATTATGCTAAGGTCAAGGTTGCGTTCTTTACAATATGTGTGAATAATGAAAGGGACTACTGTAAATATGATAAGATGATGTAAAACAAAATGAAAACAAAGAGAAGGTATTGGAGTGTTTTACAAATAAACACAGCACTGGCAACACTGGATGTGTCGTTATTTTAGCCACAGTCACGAACTGATAAAGTTACAAACGTCCAATGTTTCTAGTGTATTCATCATCATCATCCATCATCCATCATTATCATCATAATCCATCATCATCATCATCATTAGCTTCCTTTTCGCTCTCTATGGAGCATACAGCCACCACTGCAACTAGCCCCCCCCCCCCCCCCCCCCCCCCCCCCCCCCCCCCCCCTTCTTTTGCAGAAAGCAGCGCCGAAAGCATTCACATGTTCCTGCAGCGGTAGTTACCGTAGAAATTTGTTGTAAATGATGAGGTCGCTACCTGATACACAACGTCATACGAGGGAAGGTCAAAAAGTAATGCCTCCTATTTTTTATGTATGTAAATACTGCATCGGTGTGCAATTTGTAAATTTAGCAGGATTCCTCAAACACTCTTCTGCACTGTATAGCATTACCAACCTGTTTCAGTAACAGGTGGCACCACTGTAACAGTTTAAAAATGGCTGCCAAAGACGTTCGGTTAAAACAACGTTATGTCATAGAATTCCTCAATGCTGAAGGCGAGACCCCAATTCGCATCCACGAACGTTTGAAGAATGTTTATGAAGATTCAACAGTGCATGTTAGCACTGTCCGACGTTGGGTACATCGTTGTGACGAAGCTGAAGTAGGTCAATCCTCAATGGCTGACGCAAAGCGGACTGGCCGTCCGTCTACCGCAGTGACTCCACACAACATTCATCGAGTTGATGGCATCATTCGTGGTGACCGTCGGGTAACACTGGGTGAACTTTCTTCCATGTTGTCCATTAGTAAAGGCAGTGTCCAGAACATCATTAAAGACCTGGGTTATTCAAAAGTTTGTGCACGGTGAGTACCCAGAATGTTGACAGACAGACATAAAGAAACAAGGAAAACCATAGCCACCAACCTCCTGCACCGTTACGAAACTGAAGGAGAAGAGTTTTTATCGAATATTGTGACAGGTGATGAGACTTGGGTTAATTTTTTTGAACCAGAATCCAAGAGGCAGTCAATGGAATGGCATCACACAACATCGCCGACAAGAAAGAAGTTCAAAAGTTCACCATCTGTAGAGAAAGTTATGGCCTCCATGTTTTGGAATGAGAAGGGTGTGATTCTTCTCGACTTCTTGGAACAGGGAAACACGGTGAATGCAGACCGTTACATTGAAACTTTGAAGAAGCTTAGAGGTCGTCTTCGGCGACTTTACACATTAAAAGATCAAAGAACTGCACTACTGTTACACTATAATGCCACGCCACTTCGCCTCTAGTTCTAAAGGTACCGGGTTCGCTCCCAGTACAGGGAATATTATTGAATAATGGAAACTTTTTCAGAACCTGTGGTTCCTATTGATGTCATACTCCCCCTTGATATCCTGGATAGTCAGGTCGGATGTTTAGCTTTGACAGATCAGGGTAACAAAATAGGAGGTCCCGTTAAAAATCCCTCTGCAGTTAGAAATCGGAAAGAGAAGGGCTAACGGCATCTGCCCTGGCAAAAAAAAAAAAGAAGAGGAACCTACCCACCACAAAAACTATTTATAGAATGTGTTATTCCTGTTTACACACGTTTGGATCCTCGCCGATGCTACGGAGTTCGTGCACTGTGCTGAGATCCTCCTTGTGTGATCTAAGGAAGGTGATCAGAACACTGATGGAGTTGTCCGTGTGCAATGAAGATGGTACTTAAAGCCAAACCAAACCAAACCAAACCAAACCAAAATTGATTCCGATATGACTTTTCATCATTTTTTTTCTTTTTAAAATCACCCGATTGGTTAAGAGGTAAGAACACTTGCTTCTCGCCGCAAAGTTACTGGGTTAATAAATATTAGACAAACATAAAGGTATGTTTTCAGGCACTCGTAAGAAATAAAGAAGTAGAAAACTAGACAACATAAAAACAACAGACGTGAGTGGCTTACCCAGGACTTGAACCCAGGACAACCCCGCTTAGCTATGCAAGCGAATCACACTATCCTCCCTGCCATCTAGGCATCACCAAAAAAATGATGCTTCGATGACGGGTCATTACTGCGACCCGCAACACATAACACCGGTAATCTACCATGGGCAGTCCAGCCTATTAATGACGCAAGCACTTCTGTTGTTCCCCTATTATACAGTATAGGTCAGACTACACAAGACAAAGACCTTAATACTGTGTCTAGTAAATGATAGAAGACTAAGAACAGTAAGTACAGGACAGAGGGTAGGTTTTGGTATTGTATAAACATTTCTAACACATAAGGAAGGGAAACCCGAGGATCGAAACTTGGTAGCGTCACGCACCAGTCTACTCAACTGAAAATTGATACCTGACTCTGCTCGTCAATTAGGGAAGGCAAAGGCAAGTCATTCCATCTCATCATCAAGCTGGACCTAGTATAGTAACAAGGTAAAGGAACCCGTTACACGCCCATTGAGGCATATTGGGAATATGGTGTTAGGCCCAAATTATCTTGACCGTCGGCACACGAGGAGTGATGTGGTCGGCATCACGCCGGCCGCCTTAACCTTCCCAGAGTTGTTCTGGTACCCATTTGGGGCTGGGTCGACCCAGGAGCCGTTTGTGGCCTAAAAAATTCCCGCCTCATCTGGGGATCGAACCATAGACCACTGCGCTAGGAAGCCAGTGCACTAACCACTATGCTACCGCGGCTCCCTACCTAGTATAGTGAAGTCTCTAAAACTTTATCCCCACTCCGCTGCGGCAGTTACTGCTTTCGGATTACCTTAAGTTTATTACCTTTAATATTGCTCACAGACTGACACACCTGTTATAACTACCATTTTACACCAGTTATAACTACCATATTACACCAGTTATAACTACCATATTACACCAGTTATAACTACCATATTACACCAGTTATAATTAACATATTACACCAGTTATAACTACCTTATTACACCAGTTATAACTACCATATTACACCAGTTATAACTACAATATTACACCAGTTATAACTACCATATTACACCAGTTATAACTACCATATTACACCAGTTATAACTACCATATTACATCAGTTATAACTACCATATTACACCAGTTATAACTACCATATTACACTAGTTATAACTACCATATTACACCTGTTTTAACTACCATATTACACCTGTTATAACTACCATATTACACTAGTTATAACTACCATATTACCCAGTTGTAACTACCATATTACACCAGTTATAACTACCATATTACACCAGTTATAACTACCATATTACATATGTTATAACTACCACATTACACCAGTTATAACTACCATATTACACCAGTTATAACTACCATATTACACCAGTTATAACTACCATATTACACCAGTTATAACTACCATATTACACCAGTTATAACTACCATATTACACCAGTTATAACTACCATTTGGTTTTGGTTTTGGACTATCATCATTGCACACGGACAACGCATTGGGTGCTCCGATCTCTCGCCTTAGATCACACACAAGGAGGATCTTAGCACAGTGCACCAACTCCGTAGCACTGGCGAGAATCCTAATGTGTGCATTCAGAAATCACACATTCTATAAATATTTTTGTGGAACCGTTTAAAAAAACAAAACAGATTTGATAAAATCTCGAGAGAGCAAATAAAAACCAGATTCACTTTAAAGAACTTTAAGGAAGTCCAAAGAAGGTATATGATTCTTGCACACCGTTTCTTTATTTCGTACACCACCCTCTCTCTCTCTCTCTCTCTCTCACTCTCTCACACTCTCTAATTTATGAAGAAAACATCCTGTTCATCCTCTTCTTCTTCTTGGTCGTTCGCTCTCAAATAACCACATCTACCTTTCTTATACAGCTGGCAGTCTGTCTCAGGCTTCTGTCGTCACCTTGGGCCACGGTAATTAGGATGTCTTCTTCTTCTTTGATCCTTAGCCGCCGACCGTCAAAGCAGTCAGTGGCCATCACGCCTAGTGGCGTCTTGTAGGGCAACAACAAATTGATTCCACTTTGCTCGGTCGGCGGCCATTCTTCGTACAGTGCCCCAACTCTGGTTCATTCTTTGCATCTCAGCCTCCACAGTCCTCCGCCAGGTTGTTTTTGGTCGGCCTCTCTTTCGTTTTCCTTCAGGGGTCCAAAGCATAGCTGTTCTTGTGATGGCATCGGGGTCTCTTCTGAGGACATGGCCAACCCAGCTCCAGCGTCTGCCAGCTATGATGGTGTGCATGCTCCGAGTAAGCAGATCTTGGTTGGTGATGGTATTCGGCCAAAAGATTCGGTGAATTTTTCTTAGGCATGTTGTGTGAAAAGAGGACAATTTCGACATTTCCTTCTCTGTAACTCTCCAGCATTCCGCATCATAGAGAAGCACAGAAAGCACACAGCTCTGATATAATCTTAATTTTGTGCTTGTGCTGTATTGAGAGGACTTCCAGATGTTGTTTAGGCTAAAAAAGGCTGTTCTTGCCTTATTCATTATGATGTTGATGTCTTTGCCTGCCCCGCCGTCTGGTGTTACTATGCATCCTAGGTATGTGAAGGTGTCTGTCTGTACCAGTTGCTGATAATTAGGATGTACATCGCCTCTAATTCCAGATACTACTTTAAATTGCCGATACCTGATCAATGTATAATTTTTTCTTTCTAGTTATTGTTTGCAGAGTAAGTAAAAAGTATCAAATTGTTTGTATTTTGACATTTTAGACTTACATTTTCTGATTTCCTATTGATTCTGTCTGATTCTCTTTTCTTACTCGCTCACTGTTTTGACGTAATGTGTCCTGTACTCAGAATTATCATGCCCTGAAATTCCAGCCAATTCTCACATTGGGTAAGAGCCGGATTAATTATTATCAATGATATATTTATGTAATATTTTTTGGGAGTTTCCTTCAACATAAGTTGATATGTCAAGAATTATGCGCAGTAAAGGCTATTTGCGTGCCGATCTAACGTCAGTCCGGTTATTGCCAGGTAGCGCTAACACATGTGTGTCTTCTTCCTCGCTTCGTAATTATGACATAAGAATAAATACATACCTGGCAAACGTGTTCCGGTCTGTACGTTTATACAATCTGGCAAACACCGCAGTGTCTGCGAAACTAGGCGCAGCTCTGGGTGAACTGTTAACTTTATTCCGCATGAATGTTGTGGGACTGACTGTAACAACACATTTCTGGTTTTCTGTCTTTTTTGGTAAGTATAAAGGCATGGTCTAGGATGGGCTTGATCCTCTGAATTGAGAAGTTCAATAAAATGTGTTCTGCAGACTTTTTCATCACGGTAAGTACAAAGAAGTCAAATTCTTTAGTCGAGGTGTTATGAAGTTTTGTTTGTTTGTTTGGTTTGTACTTGTTTAAATTAATGGACAAATGCTGTCTATGAGCAACCCCGTGACAGATTATAATAATAAGGTTGAAATGAAGAAAAGTGGGCCGTCTGTTCGATGTAGAATTAACAAGAATTCAGAGACGCTGGGTAGACTGCAGCGTGACGCAGCCTGGTTTCGAACCCGTTCCCCTTACAGTTAATTAGATGTTGGAGTTTTCATTTTTCAATCTTAAATACTCGCGTACTGCATTACTTTAAAAAAAGAATATGAACAACACACCTGTCTGTCTGTTTATTTATATAGACCTACCTGTCAGTTTCTCAAATGAAGTATGAATTGCGCTGCTGAATAAATATTGTGATGTAGGCCTATCGCGCGGCTCAGTGTGTGTTATGAAGTATGAAATGTGCGACTCAGTGTGTGTTATGAAGTATGAAATGTGCGACTCAGTGTGTGTTATGAAGTATGAATAGCGCGACCCAGTATGTGTTATGACGTATGAAATGTGCGCTAGCGTATAAGTTGTAAAGTATGAATTAAACTGCTGATTGTATTTTATGAAGTATGGACTACCTGGCTGAGTATGTGTTATGAAGTATGGACTACCTGGCTGAGTATGTGTTATGAAGTTTGGACTACCTGGCTGAGTATGTGTTATGAAGTATGGACTACCTGGCTGAGTGTGTGATATGAAGTATGGATTACCTGGCTGAGTATGTGTTATGAAGTATGGACTACCTGGCTGAGTATGTGGTATGTGGTATTATTGCGCGGCTACATCCACATTTTTTTCTAACGATTCTTTTCTTCATTATCATCACCCTTCAGCTTCACAAGGAGCACATACCTCCAACAACCTAATGCCAAGTCTTCCTGTCCTGTGCCATCACCTCAAGGTTTTTCCATGTCTTCATGTGTGCCTCCAACTCTCTTCTCCATGTGTTCCTTGACCTCACTTGACCTCTCTTCTCCATGTGTTCCTTGACCACACTCGACCTCTCTCCCCCATGTGTTCCTTGACCTCACTCGACCTCTCTTCTCCATGTGTTCCTTGACCACACTCGACCTCTCTTACCCTTGTGGTTCTCTTCTTGATGAGTGTAAACATCGGCGCTAAAGAACATATACTAAACATTGACTTCCCTGTGATTCTAATTTCTTTTATTTTAATTGTCCATCTTTCGGACAGAAGTCGTCTTGTTCGTGGAGCTAAATTTTGCTGACGTTTATCATTTGCATATGTATAGTTTCCGGGGTCTCTAAGGGCATGAGAAAAGAACATGACCACTGCTTCTTCTAGCATGTCGTAAGTGGTGACTGATGTGAGGTAGTGAATTGGATGGGCAACATAATCATGTAAAACAATTTGCTACAGAACCACATGAATGTTTTGATGCAGGCTTGCTGCTAGGGAACCAGCTACAATTGAGGCCACATATTGCATAGCGAGGAAGGGACATAAATGATTTATTTAAGTTCCGAGAAAGGCTCGGCAACCTGTCGCTGCCGATCTACCAGTAGATCCTATGGGAAGATTTGGTAGATCTTTGTATGACACAGAAGAAAAGAAAAATTTTAAGCTAAGAAAATGTCTGACTAATTCTCTCACACAAGCATTTAAAACTGCGGTTATCTTCAGAATTAAAGGTATTTTTGCCACGTTGCAAGTGAGAACCCATCAGCTAGCTTAATAAAATGAACTTTATTCGTGAATACGATCTACTCTTTAAGTTAACATTCATTTCATAACCCTCGACCGCTGGTCTACAGTCTACCATATGAATGGTTTGTTAAGGGGCGAGTCCACACAGGGAATATGCATTTATATGTACATGTATGCCTATCTATTGTCGGTTTCTCGTCGGGATGTCTTTCGTTACACCTTCCTATTTACCTGCTTGACTGTTTATTTATATATTCGTCTGTTTGTCTGTCGTTACGTCTGCCTACTTGACTGTTTGTCTATCTACCTGTCAGTGTCTTATTCTTTAATGACCTGTCTGTATACACATACAAGAACACTGGTATATTAATTTTTTTCAAATACCACAAATACATTTATTAACATAAATAATTATATCTACACTAGTGTAAAAGCCCGTCATAAGACGGGAATTAAATTCAAAAGCACCAATACCTAACGGCAATTTTACTTATTTAAAAGTATTTTTTTTTTAAACCACTGTGCATCACCACAGTACACGAACTACGTAGCAGCAGCGAGGATCCCATTGTGTGAATACGGGATGACACATTCTATAAATATATTTTTGTGCACACCGTCATTTGCACGTTCTTCTTTGGTAACGGTTACTATTGTCGGGAGAGTACATATAAGGGAAACAATACAATTACTGTCTAACTTTCAACCAAAGTTGCATCCTTTAGCGTTATGCACTGACAGAAAAAGCTTGGATTTTATATATAGGATTGTTTGAGTCATATCTGGTTGTCTGGAAAAGTCTCCGTATTATCACGGAATATTTTGAGGCATCATTATCAAATGCATCTATTGTACGTGAACCGAACCCGTATAGTCTGTGAGGGTCTCTGGAGAGACAAACCAAGAATAGGACTACTGTACACTGTGGGATGTCCAAGGAGACTCATGTAAGGTTGTATAGGGAGCTGGCAATCTCATCATATAAAACAAATTGTCTCAGAACTCACAGCTGCAGGAGCATGTGAATGTTTGGTGCAGGCTTTGTGCCCCCGTGGATCAACTACAGTGGTGGGATCCAGGCTTCATATGGATTAAGACGGGAAATGAATGACCTATTATAATGAATTTTCAGTTTCAGTTGATCATCTTCTGGTAAGAGAATTCAGCAGTTCTGTAAATCTGCTCGCTACATCTCATGTATGCATTTTTACACCCTGCCTATGGCCCCCAGTCAGATCTGTTCTTTATTGGCCGCTATTTTTGTGCTGCGTTCACGTTATTGTCACATTCCAGTCTACCCACTGAATATTGGGTATCTAACTTTTCTCTTGAGTTAGGGAAGGAAAAGTCAGAAAGAAAGGGAGCTGATCACCCCACCTCTCGATGCTAGACCTCGTGAAGTGAAGTCTCTAACACGTCATTCCCCGACGGCAGTATCTCTTATGGTTACTTTATGGTAAACATGTCAAGGTAGTCGCATAGCAGTTACTGCCGGAGGGGAGTGAAATGTTAACAAGTTAACTATTCTAGGTCAGCTTTATGATGTGGGGTGGGCGGTGTCTTTCGTCGCTTCCGCTGCCTTTCCAAACTCAAGAGCATAGTCAGGTACCCATTGCAGCTGGATTTCTACGAGGTTTCGAACTCGGTTGCTTTGCTTCGAGAAGCAAGCTCTCATACCACTGTACCACTCGACGAATTAGTCGTTGTTGTTAGGCAGTGTCTGTTGCTGAATACCGCAAACATTAAACCACTTCCATCCTCAACGATGGGGTGGGGTAAAAATTGTACGTTTTACTAGGACAAAAGACACGAAATTACATACGTTACGGCCAGAAGGCTTTCGTCGGGGACAAACGAAGAAAAATAGAAGAAAAAAAAATAAGAACTGAGTAAAAAGCATGAAAAATACATACGACTACACCTACTGATACTCTGGCATTGCCATACTTAAAATGGCTCAATGAGTACATTATCCAGGCTTTATTCAACTTGGTTTGTTCCTATGACGTTTAGTCACCGAGGCACTGTAGTTGACTATCGCTTGATTAGCATTCACCACTTTGTTTATCGATTGTTAATCTGTTTAGTTCTGATCACAAGAGGCACGTTTTATGGACAGAGAAGAAAACAAATAAAGATGTCATTGAAAACCTTGGAATGAAAAGATGGAGATCAAAATTAGGCAGCTAATATATTTTGGCCATGTAAAAAGACATAACACCGGACACTGGAGATCATAATAGAAGGCAGCGCAGAGTTGAAGGGAAGCGTGCAAGAGGAAGACAGCGCTATAAGTGGGAAGATAACATCAGGACATGGTCAAAAACGTCTGATAGTGCACCATCAAAACAAGAGCGTCTGATAGTGCACCATCAAGACAAGAACGTCTGATAGTGCACCATCAAGACAAGAACGTCTGATAGTGCACCATCAAGACAAGAACGTCTGATAATGCACCATCAAGACAAGAACGTCTGATAGTGCACCATCAAGACAAGAACGTCTGATAATGCACCATCAAAACAAGAAAGAGAAGACGTTTGTCATCCATTGCAGCCGACCTTCGTTGTGGAGATGGCAGCTTGTCACGGGTTGCCTACTCTTTGCTCTGCAGCAGTGGTCCAACAGTGGCCAAAAGTTAGAGTATCTAATGTGGGTCTTCAAAGGTGACTACCTTCGCACAAGATTACTCTTGGCAGAGTTGTAGGTAGAAGGATAATGATGCTTCCACCTGTAGGGAGTATTCACAAGATATTTCAGATGTTAAGAACAATGCTGCATGAAGCGGAACAATGTTACCTTTAGTATCTGACCCGCCGCCTTTCGTGAAGATGGGTTATGCAATAATTAGCTCGTTCAAGCCCCCAGCTGACTTAATTCAGCGAAATCTTTTAGTCTTATTTATTGGCTCTATAGATGTAAATATATATTAAAGAGTATGATATATATGTACGCTCTCGTAACTATAATAATTGAATCAACTATGAATTTGTAAAATAACACGTAACAAATTTAACGATCAATTATTCTTTAACAGTTTAAAATAAATATGAATGATGGGTGAAATTTAGATAAAAAGTGTCTTCATAGAGACTTGATAGGGGAATTATAAAAGTCCTTTGCGTTCGCCTTTAAATAAGCACTTAGCTCTTCAAATAATTGAGTACTACCGCAGGCGTTTTGTCAAGTCTTTTGTGATGAGGGCACTTCTCTACACAACGCGTCCAAGGTAGGTGGTTAGTGTCGAGTCTCAGCTCTTGAATTACAAACTAGTGGCGTAGCTCCTCACTGATCCATTCAGAGTCTGGGGTTACTTCTGCTTTCGGTTTTCTGTTCGAACTAGCATGTAGCAATCACCAGCGCTTGTTGTAGTGGTTTATGAATATACTATTTTCATATGTTGAGGTTGCCAGTCCCGTATGACTTGTATAACCGCTTAGCAAGAAACACATGTAAAATTCACATTGTAAAAAATATGTACAACTCACCTCAACTTGGGTTTTTCAGACAAAATTGACAATCAGAGCTATTGTTAATTTC
The DNA here is from genome assembly GCA_024509875.1 of Oreohelix idahoensis. Taxonomy (NCBI): domain Eukaryota; kingdom Metazoa; phylum Mollusca; class Gastropoda; order Stylommatophora; family Oreohelicidae; genus Oreohelix; species Oreohelix idahoensis. The sequence goes on from JAMPIV010005801.1 coordinate 254,599, forward strand.
CTGCTCTTAGAACTAGGGGGTCGGGGTGTTAATTTTAATTCTTCTCCGCGTGTTTAAAATTATCATGATAAATTTTAAACCAATGACCTATCTTTCAAATGTGGCATGATTACTTCCGTTGCTATTAAACAGACTTGCCAACACATCTGTGATCTCATCTCTAATCATTACCTTGCTCATAACGTCTCTTCAGACATGTGTTATCGGTAATAAAGACACCGATAATGTCTGGACAAAATGATAAGGTGATTATCACGCGTACTCAAATCTTCCGCCAGACAGATAATCCCTGACATACGTGGACCACAGCCGGCTCCCCCAGACAGACAATATGGCTTCCTTTGTCCCCTCCTGTCAAGGTGTCGGGAGGCGCAGTGACCAACCGCGAAACACAGGTGGTCACTCGCCTGCTCTGTCCGGGTCAGAAATGAGTTACGTAAAAGTCAACCATTACTTTCACGTTTACCGTCTGCATTCAAGCTGGCGCAACCACTTAAGCGATTACAATTAATGGCCTCTTGTGCGAAAAATTAAGATATCATGGTTACCCGAAAGAAATAAAAGGAACCCACTATTGCAGTGTGAGATTAGTTCCTTGAAGGGTGTTAATAGCATTATTTTAGCTGTGGGGAGTTTTCAAAAATGGCACGAATTCTTGACAATGTGCGTATAACAAAAATCAAATTTACAAGAAAATAAATGGATTTAATGTTAGGTTTATGAGAAATGAGAAAAAATGATAACTTAAAAGGAAAATTTTCGACTTACGTAAAATATTGTCACACAGCTGATGATGTAATCCATTTAGAAACACAGAAAAAGTAAGAAAGTTATGGTTGTTCCTGTGAAAAAACAAACGCAAATAAAAGACGTGAAGCTTGTTGAAATTTGTTTTTGTGTTTACTTCCGTTTAAATTCCTGGCAGTATAAACATCAGAATGAAAAAAACAATTAAATCAGCGTCTTTTATGTACGTTATTGCCTTTGCGTCATCTTGCGTACACAGTTAAAGAACAAATGCATATTATTGCCACACACAGGCATATAGCCATTGCTATTGAGGAAATATGTCTCTTTGTGGTAACTCATGTTTTTGCATGGTTTTTAACAAGAAAGAAAACCGTGATGCAACAATGTGTCCATTCTTTTATGTTGTTAGTTCGTTTCTTTATCTGTCTTCCCTGTCTTCTTTTGCATATTAAGTCGAGGAAGTTGAGGGGAACTGCGGTAAGACGTGAAGTATGATGGATGGGTATGAACCAAAAAATCGAAAAAAAGATGATTCGTCTTACGATGACAAAAGACATAGAAAATAGCCAACGTTGCGACCACAATGCCTTCTTTTGCTTGGTACTGAGCTTTGAAGGTAAATATTTCGCGATCTATATCATCAGGATGTGAATTAACGCCATGTTAGCTTTCGTACGCTTATTGTTGTAAGAAGGTCTTCGTCCGATCCAATAGCACTTCAGACGAGGAACGGACTGACAGTGATGATATTGCCGCCCCCCCCCCCCCCCGCCCCCCGTAATAAAGGATTGTTTAATTTGACAGTTGATTAAGCTAGCGGGAGAGTTGGCCCTTACTGCAGTGGTCCTTCGATTGCCCCACCACTCATTCCGCCCCTGTCTCTATATACCTCATCTGTTTATTTGTTATACGACCCACGTACGATATTCTGAGAATCTGTCTGTAGCATCACATTTCTAATGTCGGTATTTTCATCTTTAAATCTTTTGTCAAAGCCCGTTTGTTGTGAGTGACGCTAATTTTGTTTGTAGTTGCGCAGCGGACTGTAAATTTAACGAAATTCCTTCAACTATTGGAAAGAAGCGAAATGAGAAATAAAAGGTGTTTACTCCTTTACACACGATAGTAAAGTGATAGATAACATTACATGCTCGAACACACACACACACGCACGGATACGCACGCGCTCGCACACACACACACACGCAAGCGCGCACACACGAAGATCCAGAGTTTATATTTTTTGAAAAGCAATTATAAAAAAAAAAAAAAACTTTGTTCCTTTCCTTGTATCTGGATCACAATCGTCGTTTTTATCGTCATCATCATTACCGCCACCATCATCATGGTTATCATTATTGTTGTTATCGTTGTTAACATAAGTATCTCGTTATGATAACACATAATTAACGGGAACCTCACAACAAAATATATCCAGTTGAGAGTACAATTGGTAGAGTGGTTAGAGCGCTGGCTTATCGTGGCAAAGGTGTACGGGTTTGAAACACAGTGGCATCAAGCTCCAGTCTACCTAGCTGTAAATGCCTCTGCTCTCGAGTTAGGGAAGGCAAAGGAGTCAAGGAAGGGAATCGGTCGACCAAACGTCATGAATCTGGACCAAGTATATGAAGCCTCTAACACATCACATCCGTGCGGCAGTATCTGTTGTGGGATTACCTTTAACATTTAATATGTTGCATACTAGGCGTAATGGCCACTGACTGCTTTGACGATTGGTGGCTAAGGACGGAAGAAGAAGAAGAAGATACATCAGCGGTAGGCAACCCTGGAGTATGAAGATCTATTTTACAACCTCTGAGCTGTCTAATTATCTACCTTGATAAAATTCTGCCCTTTTTTCAGGTTTCAAAGTATTTGGGATCTGGAATAAGTACGGCATATGTGTACCTTTTGTCGCTGCCGGACAAGGTGTTTACTGCATTTTCATCTACAGAGCCGTGGAAAATGTGAACTAAATTATATTTACCGAATATTAACTTCACTTTGGGAGTAAACCATGAGGAAAAATCCGGAGTCGGAGTCGCTAAGGCCAGCTAATGTTGATTCAGTATTATTGTGGAAGTTCCTGCGACATGGCTGGTGCCAAACTGTATCGGCTACTGCCGTTCCTTTGGATCTACCGGCTACGTGGAGAGGGGGAACAAGTTACATGGGCAACAGCTTGATTTCCTTATAATTGTACCCAAGCTCGCGCCCTGGAGAAATCACTCCAACTTCACCCTATAGGTGTCGGCACAACACGGGAAGTTGCAGTTACCGGTTATCAGCATTTTGCCCAATTGGCGCTGGGCATGGCGCCAGGGGCTACTTCCAACAGTGGTAGAGGTTCAGTTGGGTGACCCCAGCTGAGGTTCAAAGATGTATGCACGAAACATGAAGGCACTGGACATAAATCCAGCAACCTGGGAGGATGAAGCTGCCGAACGCACCAAGTGAGGATGATCACTACGGCGCCACATCAGATTGGACGACAAGAAGCTGTCACAACAAGCAGAAGAGAAAAGAACACACTGAAAAGAACATCAAGAACAAGAGCAGTCCAGGGCTATCATCTCAGGGACGCATTCCTATAGTCAGTCATGATTGAAGGGGCTGCTATTACTACTACTAACTTCACATAAAAGAGATGATCGCTTTCTTTTCTTAGTTAGATCACGTATAATGTACATTTTAGTAAGCTAGATTATGGGTTTTCCGTGGGAATACAAAAAAAAGTACCTGCAATTCTGGAAACGTCGCACTTTTAAGTGCGCGGCTGATGGCGAATCAGACATTTACCTTGCTTAAAGATATGTTTTTTTTTCACCCTCCATAACCCAGTGATCTACCGAGTCATCTATTCAACAAGCTAAAGATAGGAACTACCGATGAGTGTAACTGTGGCACCGATAAAATGACTGCTGAACACCTACTTCAAAGGTGCCCAACATGTGAGGCAGAACACCTACTTCAAAGGTGCCCAACATGTGAGGCAGAACACCTACTTCAAAGGTGCCTAACAATTGAGGAACAGAGAAAGCGCAAATGGCCGTTACCAGTACTATTCCTGGAAGAACTCTATGGAGATACAAACAGCCTCAAGCTGACTACTGCTTTTTTAACATATTCAAGTTGATGTCTGAGAGTGGACGAAGAAGGATCTGATGAGAACTACTGGTAATTTCGCGATCGACCGGCTGTCGACCCCTGACTTACATCTTGAAGACGTGAACGAACGAAGGTTTGAATGCCACCCGAACTGAACCAAGCCTGTAGGTGTGCGAGGTAAACTCTCGAGACAAAACATTTCGGATGCGCTGTCTGGTGTATTAGAGGTCACAGGTCAAGTGCGCGATCTTTTGTCCTAGATTGAGCCAATCAGCCGGGTAAACAAAAGAGCGAGCACTCTATTACATACAACGCAGCTTGAAGAGTTACCGAACATTAGGCAGCGAATTATTTAGTTTTTGAGGGAAATACAATGAGTCTTTGGGTTGATGCGGTGACCTGTAGAAAGCAATACTATATGTGGATTCTTCCAAAACCTAACCTCCACTTCCCCTGGTGGCATTTTAAAGCTTTAGTACATCTTCGTTTGTCCCGTGTAGTTCCTGGGGGTCTATGAACAGACAGCGAAAGAACAGGCCTACTGCAGTAACATGCATGTCGTACAAGGTGACTAATATGAGGTTGGCAGCACCATCATGTCAAACAAATTACCCCAGAAAACGCCGCTACAAGAACATGCTGGGTGCAGGCTTCCTACCAGGTGGACCTGCTGTAGTGGTGACTTCATGCTCCGTAACGAGTGAAAAGGAAAATGATGGTGATGATGATGGTCATGGTGATGATGGTGATGATGATGATAATGGTGATGGTGATGATGGTGATGATGATGGTGGTGGTGGTGATGGTGATGATGATGGTAATGGTGATGATGATGGTGGTGGTGATGATGGTAATGGTGATGATGATGATGGTGGTAATGATGATGGTGATGATGATGGTAATGGTGGTGATGATGATGGTGATGATGATGATGATCTTAATGGTGATGGTAGGGAGCCGCGCTGGTGTAATGGCTACAACGTTGTACTGGCTACCAGGTTTTCAAGGTTCAAGCCCGGGCGTCAGCGTTTGAAGGAATGTTTACGACCGGGAATTTGACTGAATAACCTGAACGGCTCCTGCACATAAATCCCGTGTGGATGGGAAGGAGCGAAGCTCCTGACCGGGTTGGAAGGAAAGTCCACTGACCCCCCAGCCTCGCAAAGACATGTCATTGGGCCAAAAAGAGCTGGAAAGCTCGAGTGCCGCTGGTTAGAAAAAAAATGGTGATGGTAATGGTGATGGTAATGATGATGGTAATGAAGATGGTGATGGTAATGATGATGTGATGATGATGGTAATGATGGTGGTAATTATGATGTTAATGGTGATGGTAATGATGATGGTGATGATGTTGATGGTAATGGTGATGGTGATGGTGATGATGATGGTGATAGTAATGATGATGGTAATGGTGATGATGATGATGTGCATTTGTAATCACAGCTGCGGACAGACTCAAACTCTGGTTGTATTTCTGGAAATGCAAACGTCGGCGAATGTACATGGTTAATTGCCTCGAATGATACATGGTATAGGGGGTAATTAGAGACTTCACTGTTTACAAATAAAAGGAAAACCAGCCAGAAATGTAGATTTAATCAGTCAATAATCTCTGGCGCCTCAAATGGAACATAGTCCTTCAACCAACAGATACCAAGTCCACCTGTCGCATGCCATCAGCTCAAGCTCTTTCCGTGCCTTCATTAGTTTTATTTATTATGTCTCCAGTTCTCTTCTCCGTGTGTTCTTTTGTCTGCTGCTTCTTCTCTTAACCTTGAGAATTCCAGAACTGCCCTGTAATGCTATCAACTAGGAATGTAGAAGAATGGTACATTTGTGAATAGAAACTATACATTCTTGCATGTTTGCGTTAGATTAGTTGTATTGTTTCTTAAGTACAATAGAGATCACTTACAACGACTTAATGATCGTTAACAAAAATGATAGCAGTTGTGTTTTTGTTTGTTCATGTATTTTCCGAACGGTATGTTTGTTTTATACTTTTGTGTTGCGCAGAGTGATGGAGAGTGCTGGAGAGTAACAGAAAAGAAGTCCAAATGATCTTCATTCCACACAACCTGCCTAAGGACAATTCTTCGAATTTTTTGGCCGAATACCATCTTCAACCATGAACTGCTTACACGGTGCAGTCAAAAAGGCATGTACACCATCATTGCAGGCAGACGGAACTAGGTTGGCCATGTCCTCAGAAGGGACCCTGACACCATCACCAGAACTGCTATGCTATGGACCCCAGAAGGACGACGAAAGAGAGGCAGACCCAAGATAACCTGGCGGAGAACAGTGGAGGCTGAGATGCAAAGCATGAACCAGAGTTGGTGGATAGCACGAAGGATGGCCACTGACCGAGAAAAATGGGGACATTTTGTTGCTGCCCTACAAGACGCCACTAGACGTGATGGCCACTAACTGATTTGTCGGTCAGGAGCTAAGGATCCAAGAAGATGTGTGTATTAGAACAGAGTTACCGTTACTTAATTTGCTGTCATAAACATAATATCTGTGTTAGATCAGTTGTGAGCTTTATTTATTTCATGGTCTCAACAGTGTGTTTGTGTTAGATCAATTGTGGTATTTCTAAATGTGTTCTGAAAAGTATATTTGAGTTAAGTTAGTTGTCTTAACTAGATCAGTTGTGTTGTTTGTTCATTTATTGTTGTGAACAGTATGTTTCTGTTAGATCAGTTGTACTCTTTGTTCATTTCTTGTTCTGAACGGTATGTTTGTGTTAGATCAGTTGTGCTATTTGTTCATTTCTTGTTCTGAACGGTTGTTTGTGTTAGATCAGCTGTTCTGCTTCTTAATGTATTGGTATGAACGGTATGTTTCTGTTAGTTCAGTTGCGTTCATTCTTCAGTGGGTGTCAGAAACCGTCTTGATGTGTTAGATCATTTCTGCTATTTCCTCACGGGATGTTGTGTGAGCGGTATTAACAAGGCCGTGCGGTTTGTGATATCTCAGGCACGTGCAGGAGTGTTTGTGATAGTGTAGACAGGTGATAGATGAGTCAGCTGTTGCGAAATAAGTTCTTGGGGGATAGGAACTGTTTTAGGATAGTGAGCGAGCGAGAGAGAGAGAGAGAGAGAGAGAGAGAGAGAGAGAGAGAGAGAGAGAGTTGTGTCGCGGGTTGTCTCCCCTGCTCTACAGTAGTGGTCTAACACTGTCCAAAATTCGAGTAAAGGAATAAGTGTTTACAAAGGTAGCAACGTTTGGGCAAGATTACTCTTGGCAGAGATATAAATAGAGGAATTGTGCTTCTATGTCAGGGAATCTCAGAAGGATTTTAAAATGGCGAGAATAACAGCGTAGTCATCTACCTTTGTTATAAACTCTATATTCTCCGCCCACCTCTGTGAGAAATATCAGTTTTGACTCGTATTTTATGAGCACCCAGCTGAAGGTGATTCAGCAAAATATTAATTGTTATAGATCTTTATCTATATGAATTTTTTTTTAAAATGTCATAAGGGTGCAGACTCATTTAATTGATTAACTCAACTAAAGATTTATATTTACATATAAAACACAACATAACTTTATTGGTGAATTATTTTATCAATATGGTTTAACATGGATGAAAATTGATCTGGTCAAAACAAAACAATTACATTTATCTTCAAAGGAAAATCTTAATTGAAGACAGTAAAGTGTTTATATGCTGGGCCAGTATTTTACTTAACTGGCGGAGTAGGGTCAGTCACTGCTGATTCCCGATGAAGTGTTTGACTGTTCCTTCTCGTCAGGAGTCGAATATTTTGGCAGGAGCACTCTCCTTGCAACAAGGAAGGGGTTACTGCTCAGTTTGCCTCGTCAAGTGTCCTCAAGACCCGTCTGTTGTAGGTGTCTAGCGTCGACTTCTGGCAACCGGGACCAAAAAACTGAGAGGAAACACATACCTCTTTTAAGTCTCAAGTGATGTAAACATCAGGCAACCTCCGCTTCCCTCCACCGTTTCATGTTCCTAAGAATTTTGCCCGACACCCCTGAGCGTTAAGTCTCAACCCATTGAGCCAGATGAAAGTTCTTTCGGAGAGCCGAAGAGTGCACATTAATTTTATGCATATATAAATATACTTATAAAACTTAATTAAAAAGGTGGGCATAATAAATATGTACACCATGATGTTATCATCATCCACTCCCTACTCCCTATGGATCCTTGGGCGACCTCTACTGGTGGTTCCTTGAGGTTGCCAGCCTCATTTGCAACTGTACATCCATTTTAAGTTTGAAGTCAGAAAACTGACCTTGACACTAAAAAGACCGATGCGGACAAGTACAAGATGAAGTTGCCAGACTCATGTACAACCTCGTATTAGTCGCCCCGTACGACATGCTTGAAGGGAGTGATTGATGACTTCACCGCAGATTATTGTACTAGGATTTTTTAAAGAAGCTTTATGGCCATCAGTTTACCTAGCTGTAAATGACAGCCTGACTCTGCTCTTGAGTTAGGTAAGGCAAAGGCAGCGAAGAAGTGATCTGGTCACTCCACTTCATAAAAAAGCTGGCCCTACTATGGTGCAGTCTCTTATATTTCTCTCCCTTACGGCAGTATCTGGTATGGAAGTATCTTTTTTTAGGTGTAGGAAACTCATAATGTGAAACTAATAGCTACAGAAAGTACTGCTGCTTTGGCGCAGGTTCCTGCAAAAAAAAAGGGGGGGGGGGGCATCTGGAGTGTTGGCGCCATGTTCCTTGGGGGGCAAAAAAGAAAATGATGAGGGTAATGACGATGAGATAATGTATGCTGCTGTAGATGACGATACAGGTGTTACTGAAAACATTGTACAGAAAGAGAGATTCGTCTAAACAGGTAGAAGTTCCAGGAAGGTAAGAAAGAAGAAAAAGCAAGATCTATTTGCCCGAGGGGTGGGAAGGTCTTGCACATGGCCCAGGATGTGTTTGGTCTAGGAAGGTGAAGGTTACAGACATGATGATTAAACTGAGAGCAGTGACCTGGAGAAATAGAAGTACTGTGAGAATGGCAGTGCTTCCAGGAGGGCAGCTGCAGACGACGCTGCAGGATGCCGATAAGGAACGAGGTGTGTTCTTCAGGGTGGTTGAAAAGTCACGAATTATTTTTAAGTTGTTATATCTTCACCGGAGGAAGACGCTGGAGATGAATAGGACACACATTAAGGAAACCTGTTTGATAGCATTGCCAGGCAGTCCTTGTTCGGGAATCCCCAGGATACCAGAGTTAGAGGGAGATCAGAGAACACATGGAGAAGAGAAATGCAACCACACATGAAGGAGATGAAGATGTCTTAAGCTGATGGCACGGGACAGGACAACTTGGTGTTGAAGGCCTATGCTCCTTGGGGTGCTGACGTATGATGATTTCTTCACTACTATCCAACTAATCGATATGAAACAGATGTCAAAATAAAGAGAAGTAACTGTCATTTTATCACATTAAATGTTATTTCACATTACTAATACAGCTCATCGTGAGATCCAGCTTGTTCAACACGTGACTTCATGGCGGGCATCCATTTTTTCCTGTCCCTTATAACGTCCATTTATTGGTCGTGTTCTATTTTATTTTTTTATTTTTTTTTGGAAAGGACGAAGATGGCTGTTTACCGCCGCATCTATGTTCCAGTCTTGACTTATGGATGCGAGTTATGGGCGATGACTTCAGGCCACAAAAGCCAGCCTCAAACCTCAGAAATGAGGTATCTGAGGGAGGTGGTTGAAGTAACAAGAAAAGACATGGTTCACACCCAGACGATACGGCAAGGCCTCAAAACCCAGCCACTGCAGCCATTCGTAGAACAGTCCCAACTAAAATGGTTTGGCCATGTCTGCAGACATTCGTAGAACAGTCCCAACTACAATGGTTTGGCCATGTCTGCAGACATTCGTAGAACAGTCCCAACTACAATGGTTTGGCCATGTCTGCAGACATTCGTAGAACAGTCCCAACTACAATGGTTTGGCCATGTCTGCAGACATTCGTAGAACAGTCCCAACTACAATGGTTTGGCCATGTCTGCAGACATTCGTAGAACAGTCCCAACTACAATGGTTTGGCCATGTCTGCAGACATTCGTAGAACAGTCCCAACTACAATGGTTTGGCCTTGTCTGCAGACATTCGTAGAACAGTCCCAACTACAATGGTTTGGCCATGTCTGCAGACATTCGTAGAACAGTCCCCAACTACAATGGTTTGGCCATGTCTGCAGACATTCGTAGAACAGTCCCAACTACAATGGTTTGGCCATGTCTGCAGACATTCGTAGAACAGTCCCAACTACAATGGTTTGGCCTTGTCTGCAGACATTCGTAGAACAGTCCCAACTACAATGGTTTGGCCATTTCTGCAGACATTCGTAGAACAGTCCCAACTACAATGATTTGGCCTTGTCTGCAGACATTCGTAGAACAGTCCCAACTACAATGGTTTGGCCATGTCTGCAGACATTCGTAGAACAGTCCCCAACTACAATGGTTTGGCCATGTCTGCAGACATTCGTAGAACAGTCCCAACTACAATAGTTTGGCCGTGTCTGCAGACATTCGTAGAACAGTCCCAACTACAATGGTTTGGCCTTGTCTGCAGACATTCGTAGAACAGTCCCAACTACAATGGTTTGGCTGTTTCTGCAGACATTCGTAGAACAGTCCCAACTACAATGGTTTGGCCATGTCTGCAGACATTCGTAGAACAGTCCCAACTACAATGGTTTGGCCTTGTCTGCAGACATTCGTAGAACAGTCCCAACTACAATGGTTTGGCCTTGTCTGCAGACATTCGTAGAACAGTCCCAACTACAATGGTTTGGCCATGTCTGCAGACATTCGTAGAACAGTCCCAACTACAATGGTTTGGCCATGTCTGCAGACATTCGTAGAACAGTCCCAACTACAATGGTTTGGCCATGTCTGCAGACATTCGTAGAACAGTCCCAACTACAATGGTTTGGCCATGTCTGCAGACATTCGTAGAACAGTCCCAACTACAATGGTTTGGCCATGTCTGCAGACATTCGTAGAACAGTCCCAACTACAATGGTTTGGCCATGTCTGCAGACATTCGTAGAACAGTCCCAACTACAATGGTTTGGCCATGTCTGCAGACATTCGTAGAACAGTCCCAACTACAATGGTTTGGCCATGTCTGCAGAATGGAATAAGATTGGCTACCATGACAAGTATGGGAAAATAAGAGCCAGAGATCCAGACCTCCAGGACGACCCAGAGTTGGCTGGAAGGACAACATTAGACAATCTCTGAAGGACCGAGGCATAGAATGGAACCAGGCCAGGAGGAAGGCAGCCGATAGAATAATATGGCGCGCGCTCTCTCTCTCTCTCTCTCTGGCAAACCTCTACAACCTAGGGCAAGTAAGTTATTTCTGGCAAAAAAATATAAAAACTATTATTTCGACATTAGTTTCATTGGTATCATGTAGATACAAGGGAGATTATAACAGTCTAAAAATAGGGAGAGACTATTCAGTCACTCTGTATATCCTACCAGTCTAGGGTTTCGTAACATGTGACCCCCTTGGGGAGGTCCGTTTACATAACCTAAAATAAAATAGAAAATTAATTATGCCTTTGTAATTTATTTATGAGAAGGGGTCCGTAGTCTTCATCAGATTATCAAAGGGGTCCGTAGTCTTCATCAGATTATCAAAGGGGTCCGTAGTCTTCTCCGGACATTTAAAGGTGTCCGTAGCCTTCTGTAATAATAATAATAAAAATAATAATAAAGGGGTCTGTAGCATTCATCATACATTCAAAGGGGTCCGTAGTCTTCATCAGATTATCAAAGGGGTCCGTAGTCCATCAGATTATCAAAGGGGTCCGTAGTCTTCATCAGATTATCAAAGGGGTCCGTAGTCTTCATCAGATTATCAAAGGGGTCCGTAGTCTTCATCAGATTATCAAAGGGGTCTGTAGCATTCATCAGATATTCAAAGGGGTCCGTAGTCTTCATCAGACGTTCAAAGGGGTCCGTGGCCTTCACCGTACACTAAGAGGCCCGTGGCTCCAAAAGGCTAAGAAACCCTGCACTAGTGGTTTGGTTTGGTTTTAAGGACCATCTTCATTGCGCATGGACAACTCCATCAGTGCTCCGATCTCCTCCCTTAGATCTCACAAGGAGGATCTCAGCACAGTGCACGAACTCGGTAGCACCGGCGAGAATCCCAATGTGTGTGTATAGGAATCATACATTCTATAAATATATTTGGTGGGTAGGTTTCTAATTTTTAAATTTTGCTGGGGCAGCCGTGGGATTGTTAACGTGTACAACTTGCACACGGGGCCTCATATTTTATTCTCCCTTATCCGAGAAGGCTAGGCATCCGATCTCACTACCTGTGAGACTGGGGGGTGGGGGGGGGGGGAGTATGGCATGATCAGGACTACTGGTTCTGAAAAAAATGTCCATAAATTATATTCCCTCTACTGGGAATCGAACCCGGTGCCTCTAGAATTCAAGGCGGACACCATACATCTCAGCCACTCCAACCCCTTATCACCCTAGTGGAATGTGAAGGAGTTGACGTCCAGAGCTTGGAAATATGACACTGTATATTTTATAACTTGGTCTCCCGCTGTTCTCACTGATGGGAAGTACGTTGCCACAGTTTTCTCTTCAATGTCGTCGTGAGATAATAATAATAATAACAACACTTTTCTAGTAGTTAACGTTCTGCCAGGTCACCTTGGAAACCACAACACATGCTGGAGAAAAGGGAATGTTGATGTGAAGAGATTACGGATTACAACAAGAGTGAGGGAGAAAGAATGAAACAAGGCGAGGGAGGGAGATAAAGAGGGTCTGTGAGGGTATAAAGAGAGAGAGAGAGTGAGACTGGTATTGAGAAAGGGCGAGAGAAAGGATTAAGAGAGGGAGTGAGATAGATGGAGTGAGAGGGAGATAAAGAGGGTCAGAGATGGGACAGAGAGAGGTAGAGAATGAAAGAATGGGAAAGAGAGGAACAAAGAGATACCCGAAGAGAAAGTGAGAGAATGAGACAAAGTGACCAAGAGGAACATAGACGGTAGATTTAGGTAGAGATGATTGAGAGAGTTGGAGAGAAGTGCACGCAATAATCCAATAATTGCATGCTTGGACAACTTCAGTGGCTAACGTATTTCTTCTGATGAGAATAATAAACGAATGATAGTAATACTAGTCACAGTATTAGTTGTGTAGCTGTAGTATCTGTAGTAGTAGTAGCTGTAGTTGTAGTAGCTGTAGTAGCAGTAGCTGTAGTAGCAGTAGTTGTAGTAGCTGAAGTTGTAGTAGCAGTAGCTGAAGTTGTAGTAGCAGTAGCTGAAAATGTAGTAGCAGTAGCCGAAGTTGTAGTAGCTGAAGTTGTAGAAGCAGTAGCCGAAGTTATAGTAGCAGTAGCTGAAGTTGTAGTAGCGGTAGCTGAAGTTGTAGTAGCTGTAGTTGTAGTAGCAGTAGCTGTAGTAGCTGTAGTAGCAGTAGCTGAAGTTGTAGTAGCAGTAGTTGTAGTAGCAGTAGTTGTAGTAGCGGTAGCTGAAGTTGTAGTAGCGGTAGCTGAAGTTGTAGTAGCTGTAGTTGTAGTAGCAGTAGCTGTAGTAGCAGTAGCTGTAGTAGCAGTAGCTGAAGTTGTAGTAGCAGTAGTTGTAGTAGCAGTAGTTGTAGTAGCGGTAGCTGAAGTTGTAGTAGCGGTAGCTGAAGTTGTAGTAGCTGTAGTTGTAGTAGCAGTAGCTGTAGTAGCAGTAGCTGTAGTAGCAGTAGCTGAAGTTGTAGTAGCAGTAGTTGTAGTAGCAGTAGTTGTAGTAGCGGTAGCTGAAGTTGTAGTAGCGGTAGCTGAAGTTGTAGTAGCTGTAGTTGTAGTAGCAGTAGCTGTAGTAGCAGTAGCTGTAGTAGCAGTAGCTGAAGTTGTAGTAGCAGTAGTTATAGTAGCAGTAGCTGAAGTTGTAGTAGCAGTAGCTGAAGTTGTAGTAGCGGTAGCTGAAGTTGTAGTAGCTGTAGTTGTAGTAGCAGTAGCTGAAGTTGTTGTAGTTGTAGCAGTAGCTGTAGTAGCAGTAGCTGAAGTTGTAGTAGCAGTAGTTGTAGTAGCAGTAGCTGAAGTTGTAGTAGCTATAGCTGTAGCTGTAGTAGCTGAAGTTGTAGTAGCTGTAGTTGTAGTAGCAGTAGCTGAAGTTGTAGTAGCAGTAGCTGAAGTTGTAGTAGCAGTAGCTGAAGTTGTTGTAGCTGTAGCTGTAGTAGCAGTCGCTGAAGTTGTAGTAGCAGTAGCTGAAGTTGTAGTAGCAGTAGCAACAGTCATCATCATGATTATTTTCCAACTCTCTGCGGGCACTGGCGTGTAACGTGTAACTAATATGTTATGTGCCGCTGTACTCCTGTGAAGGATGGTGTTTCCAGCGTTTTGTTTACATTTTATACCCACCACACATTCCCTTTCGTTTTTTGTACATTTTATCCCCACTACACGTTGAACTGCATTCTGTGTACATGTTATACCTACCTTCCACACAATTTACTTGCGCCTTGCGTACATTTTACACTCACCGCACATTCATCTGCGTTTTTGGTACACTTTATGTCTACTGCGCATTCATTTGATTTTTGCGAAAATTGATGTTCATTGGTAGTAAAATTTTGTACTGCTGGTAGCAACGCACACACACGCGCGCGCGCAGACACACACACACACATATATATATGGAATTTTTTGGTACCCTGTCGATCCAAAAGAAGAACTACCTAGTAATGCTACCAACTAGTTTTATCAGTGTGTCCTGCTTAACGCCAACATTTTTATTGTTTCTTCCACAGATATATAAACTTCGACATCATGGTGCAGCAGCCTCCCCTTTCTTTGAAAAAATAAAAAGGGGGGAAAGGGGGGGGGGGGGAGAGAATGAACGCTATCTGGAAATAAATACAATAGAAAAAGATGTACAAAACACTTGAAAATCCCAAACACTAAATTCAATATACTGTAAATATTCAAGGATCAACTCACAAAGCAACACAATTCCTGGTGTAAATATACTCGTAAATCACTCTATATAGTATCACTGGTAAATAACTTTACGTTATAAATTTCACAGAAAGGTGAACATAAAAATTACTATGAATACCATAAGTGTAGCCGAAGATTAGGTTGACCGGGGTAGACCCTCCCGAGATGGTGAATGAGCGCCGGCAGTTGAAGCTCATCTGTTGCTAATTCCACTCTTCTCCCCTTTCTTAATGAAAAGAGTAGCCAGACACTATCCACCCCTCCTTAGTTGTCTCTTTAAGAATACATTGTAGGGTACAATGATGTCATTGTTTGCTTCCCTTTCTGGCCTTGGTACCTCACGAGTGGTTAGCTTCCTACTTATCACAATATCTATTTCTTCATTTCTCCTGGTGCATGTAGATCGTGGCTGTACTTTTTCCCCGTGCAAAAAATCTACATTAAGGCACTTGATGCGCTCTTACTGTCGTCGTCATCATCATCATCATCATGATCATCATCATCATCGTCGTCATGATCATCATCATCATCGTCGTCATCATCATCGTTATCATCACCATGTTTCTTTTGCAGAGGATGGAAGCACCACTGCAACTGGTCCTCTTACAGAAAACCTGTAGCAGGTTCGTTCAGTTCCTTCTTTGATGTTAATACTGACTTCGTATAGTGGTAGTTTAAATGTACATGACATGCAACTCATAAAGATGGAATCAAATTCGTTCTGATCCTTCAAAACTTTTAATAACTTAATAAAACAACACATATAATGAGTTATTCAAATGATAGAGTTCGCATAGAGGCCTTTACTGGGTCTTTCTACTTCAGGTTAACTCATACAATAATTCTATGTCTTGTAACTTCCGTATTCCTCTTTAACTTATTCTTTTCTCCTGTAGACTTCCTTAGTCTTCCCAAAACCTGCTCCTATTTCCTCATATACCAATGCAGGTCTTTAACTGCTCCTAGCAACAGAATAACACTGGCTAGTGATGGCTGGACATCTAAACATATTCACATAAACCCTATCTGTAAAACCACAGAAGGTTCATTTTGTCCGCACAGCGATCACACCTTCTTCCTGAAGCACAACTCAGGACTGCCTGTCATCTAATGACTGTTACGCACAAATAATTACTTTTTCCAAAGCCTTTGTATGATCATTTTTCGTATGTATGATCATTTTTTTGACTGAAGTGTGTATTATGTTTTTTTTACAGTCAAAGGGACATAACCCGAGTTATCGAGACTACAATTTTTTAGGAGTTGTCCTTCACTTGTATAGAGACACGTTCGGTCTATAATTTCTTGAACGAAGCGTGACCATATCTCCTTATTTGGTAGTATCAGTCAACTGTGGTAGATGTCTGAAACCTGTCTTAACGCTTCTGTTCATGACCATAAAAGGCGCGACTGTGTAAGACTTTTATCTCGAATGTTCTTAGAATCGTCTTATTGTGAACGGCGACTCAGAGATTGTCGCTCTGCGCATGTCTCGACTTGGAGTTCGTTTGTTGTTCCGCCCAGCTCGGGGCAGTTTAGAAATGGTCTGAGTAGCGAGCGGACGCAACCTGCGTCTTGTGATTTTCTGAGGGAAATACATTGTCTTTGTGAGTTAGTTAGCTAACTAGACTATTTCCCAGTATTATTCAAGCCTGCCTGGAGGCATATGTTCATGGTTGATTTTCCGAAATAAGGTAATTCCTCTTGTATCGAACTTTATGCTATCATCTAGAGGTTCGTCATTTTGTCGCCTTTTTGCTCGCCTGTGTGATTCAAAATGGAGAGGTACTTTGACTAGGATTAAGTCACCGGTATCTTTATACCTGAACTAGTTATATATATATATATGGGTCGCTCTAGACCAACAAGACTATTGTCTGTGTTCCAGGATTCGTTATATCAGAGATCACGTCCAAGTCAGATGGTTAGACTTAGAAACGTTATAAAGGTCGGTATGACCTATATGCCCAGTATGCTATTCACGTGCAGACAGTAAACGGACTTATTGTATACATCTGATCTGCTAGCATCAGAAAGGGAGCATTTATTATTGTCTATGAACATTGAAGATCTGCAGCTGACACTGTTGCAGAAGTTATATATATTATGCATACAGCTTCACGAACCAGAACTTTATGATATCTGTTTACAATACAACTATTGAGTATTGAATCCTACATGACTATCAGTTAATATGATTTTGAATGCTGCATTCGTTATGCTATGCTGATGATGACATAAATATCATGACTGTTTTGTGGCGTGCAATAAATGGTATAAACCTAAAGCGAAGTTACCATTTCTATGACTCTACACGTCATGTTGCCTGTGGTGTACCCTATGAACTGTTCTACTGCAACACACACAGCAACATTCTAAACCAGATAAGACACCCACATCTTGCACTGTAATACCTGGTGTCGATAGGGGTGGTAATTTGATGTCATCCTAAATCCACCCTTATCAATGACCTCTGGTCATTTTTCGTGGTGTGTTTTCTTGCCACTCTTCTGATTCGCTGACCCAAATTTTTTTACTTAAATTTATTGGTCAAGCCTTTTTTTTTTCTTGTTCTCGAACTTTCTATTTACAACTCACTATAATCACTCACTATTAGTTAACATGAACTGGTATTCTGAACCGTTGTCAGTTAGCAATATTATTATTTTCATTCATTATTTTCTCTTGTGAGCTGTCCTAACTGTTTATCTCACCTTAACAATAGCATGAATAATGCTTGGGCAAACCCCACGGTGACAATACCCCCCCCCCTTCCCCCCGGGAACTACACAAGTAAAACAAAAAGTGTATCAACTCAAGAAATGCAACAATGAAAATAGAAAATGAAGTAACAAAGCCAACAAATATTCTTTGAAAGTTCTCCACGGAATAGTTAAGTCGATACACTTTTTTGCTTGTTCCGCATTTGTACATTTTTTTGCTTGTTCCGCATTTGTACATTTTTTTTTTCATCTTTCTGTATCACACATCATTTCATTTTTTTTATTTATTTTTCCAACGTTTTTACAGTGTGCATTGCCGTTATCTGTTGACCTGTCTATATTTATCTTTGTCGCCTGTTTTTGACTTTGGCTGACGAAGGGTGAATCCCGAAGCGCCTCGTGTTTCCCGTATACCGTTACTTTGTAAAACCGATTCCATACCATTTTATTTTGAAATCTAGTCTAGCTTGATATTGAACGATATGCTAAGAAGACGATTGATAAAGATGAGAAAGCACCATCTAACAACGTAACAAACTGTAAGAAAAAAAGGAACAACACATAAATAGACCAGTAAACAAACACTCGATACCTTTTTTTTTCACTGAATACAAATAAAACGTTACAATTTGCAATGCGCAGAAGACAAACAAGGTTAAGGCCGAACGCTTACGTCGCGCGGTTCGCGCTTATCAGATTTTTCTTGTAAGAAGAGCTACATTAACTCTGCCAGTTAGTTTCTTATGATAAGTGAATTCACTTTTGGCACAACAGAAGGAACTGTTCTCGGTTTGGGGGGGGGGTGGGGGGGGGGGGGAAATATGGTTTGTGTGTGCGCAGATGAAAGCCTCCGTTTTGGAATGGCATGTTTATATGTGTGTGTGTTGTTGAGTATTTTGGTTGTGTGATGGGCACCTGTAGGCTTCTGTTTCCGTGAAATTATCCGTTGCTTGGTTTTACATACTTGTGTAAGAGCCGCAGTTATGTCATGTTTAAGTTTTAAAGAATACTAAAATGAAAATAGATTTTTCGGTGTATAATCTTTTTTTAGCCACAGTCGCATGCAACGGACATTGTTGTTGTTGCTATTGATTAACTAGGGTTGCTGAGCTTCTCGCTCTGTTGCAGCCAGTACCAAGTAGAAGAGTTTTTGGTATTATCTACATTGTAGATCTAGGCTTATCCTGTGGCTTTTCTGCCATTTCGAAATGTGCTGAGTTGAAGTCATGAATTCCAGTTTCTCCAGCTTGGTTTGCATTTAAAAGATTACCACATCTGGCCCCATGCTAGAAGGAAGAAGCCAATGGTGTAACGAAATCAGTTGTGCACTTTACATAACTGTCGTTCTCTCCGGCAGTAGGCCTATCAATTCATTTTTTTTCATTTTCCTCACCGATCGTCTATTATTTGGCATAATTTATGCACTTACATTTTTTGCTCTGACCTCTCCCTAGACTTGTTTACGTTTCGCCAGGTGAATCATAGTAATACAAGGCAAATTAGACAGGTCAGCTACTTAAGTCGTCTAGCCACCTTTGATAGAGACGGTCATTGTTGACACACAGGTGGTCTTGCCCGATCGATGGAAAGAAATCCGTCTGGAAGATGCACGCGTAAACACAGGTGATATATGTAATCGATTCCGCTGGTCCATCTCTGTATCAATATTACAGATAACGCCAGAGGAGACAATATGGACGGAAGGTATTTTAAAACACGCGGGGGATAGTAAGGATTTAACACCCCGACCCACATAGTTCTAAAGAGCTTACCAGTGGTTTAATTTGAGAGCCGGAATAGACTTTGGCTTTTATTGGCAAGTTGGTCTACAAATACCATCTGGGACATGAAATGAGAAATGGAAATATAATCTAGCGAAATCAGAGACACAAATCAGACTGCATCGCAACATCAAATTAGCAACTCCCAGTAGCCAGAGAGAAGGATCGGACAAAGTATTTCAGAATTAATAGTAGGGGAGAGTGGTGAGCAATGGACCGTTAGGAGAAATGGACCGCCCCTTGTATCTCAAAAACGAATGTTCCATTTTAATTTGGACCATAATGAAAAAATACCAGTAGGATGAGATCATTTCCAGGAACAACGTCCGGTTTTTTAATGTGCGCGCATTTTTTTGACAATCAGTGACCTCATTTTGTACAAGGAAATAGTTGAGTTTTTGAAGTGACATTGCAAGTCCAATTTTTGTCGCTGCTTCGCTGATTGTACGGTAAGTTATTTTTATAGGCAGAATTACCATTTTCCTGCATATGCAATGTTCTTTATGTCTAAAAATTATTAGCTTTAAGAGTTTATGCTTGTCTTTTCTATTTGAATGCCTGTGGGGAGAAATGGGCCGTCACTGGTCCATTTCTCCCCGAACATGGAAGCGTTATACATGTATCCCATTCATCACAAAATATTTCCTAAATCTTAGTTTGTTTAAACAGTTGAAGAAATATGTTTAAATTCTATCAATGTAAATATAAAACTAATCATTGTTAAATTATCAATGTAATCCTATTTTATAAGTATAATTATTATAATTATTTTATACAGTAAATTTTTTTTCCAGAAAAAAATGACTCGTGTTTACAAGAGGAAAACAGATAAGGGCAAAGTACCGGAGTCCATTATGAGAGCTGCTGTGACTGCCGTAGTGGAAGGCATGCCTGTTAGACAAGCTTCCAGGGAATATGGAATTGCTCGGACAACTCTGATCAACAATATTAACAAGTCCAAATCTTCAGAAGTCAGCCTCACCCCAAATTATCGGCACAGTCAGATTTTTAATGCTGAACAGGAAGAGAGTCTTGCAAATTATCTGGATAAGTGTTCCAAAATGTTTCATGGACTAACACCAAAAAAATGTTCGTACTCTTGCCTTTGAAATGGCAACATTGAATCATTTGAAATGTCCGCAAACATGGATTGAGAACTCAATGGCAGGAAGGGAATGGCTTTTTGGCTTCCTGAGGCGGCATTCACAATTGTCAATAAGACAACCAGAAGCAACATCACTGGCACGAGCAACCGCATTTAATCGACACACTGTTGCGGCATTTTTTAACATACTACAAGCCTCTTATACAAAGCTGAATGTAAGCGGGGATCAAATTTACAATCTTGATGAAACTGGTGTAACAACAGTACAAAAAGATCCTAGAGTAATTGCACCACGTGGTACCAAACATGTTGGGCAAGTCACATTACGAGAACGAGGTGAACTTGTCACAATGTGCTGCATAGTTTCAGCTACTGGACACAGCTTGCCACCAGTGTTTGTGTTTCCAAGAAATAATTTTAAACATTTTATGTTAAATGGAGCACCTGAAGGATCTTTAGGACTTACCCACTCTTCAGGTTGGACGACAAGTGAAAATTTTGTGAAAGTGGTTGAGCATATTGTGAAATGTGTTAGACCTTCAGAGACATATCACATCATTGTGTTCATGGATAATCACGAAAGCCACATATCCTTTCCTGCTCTGGAGTTGGCAAAGCAGAACTATATTCATGTCATCACTCTTCCACCACATACAAGCAACAAAATGCAACTATTGGATCGAACTGTCTTTGGGCCCATGAAAGCAGCGTTTAGTCATTTAGCAGATTCATGGATGATAAAGAATGTGTGTGAGTTTGAGACAGGAAAAAACACGAAATATTTAATTGAGGAAGTCATGCAGCTGGAAGATGAGGATGGTGATGTGGAAATCAATTTTTTAAGAAAGAGTGGTAAAATGTTTGACACGTTTTTTTGGCCTGCTGTAGAAGATTTAGGGACTGTTAAAGTAAGTCAAATTAAAGCAATATTACCACAGCCAACTTACTGCAAGGGTACAAAAAGAACAGAAAGGTATCTACGTTTCAACATATCCTTTGGTAATTTACAATTTTATTGATTCATTTTCATGGACTATTTCTCCTGCATTTTGTCCATTTCTCCCCTTCATCAAGTCCATTACTCCCCATACGCGGTCCATTTCACACCACTATGGTATCATTGCTTCAAATGTTAATTTTATAAAAAGTTTTATTGTTTAACCATTTTATGTAGACTATATTTTGAAATAAATGGGTATTTCACCTACACATATTAATAACATCTCAAACTTATTATTATTTCTATAGTTATATCGAATTTGGTTAAAAATGAAAAATGAGGGACCATTTCTCCCCACTCTCCCCTAACAGATCAAAGTATTTGGACGTCTTTATAACTTAAAAGAGAACCCGCAATTTTAAATACAAAGACTGGAAACTTAAGGAATCAGGGCACCCGTCATAAGAGGAATACTAAAATTTCTCCGACCAAGTGTTCGAAGCATCTAATCAAAGTTGCTGTGTCCATTTCACTGTGCCATGAGATTGTATATCCCATTGGGGTAAGTTGTGAACATATAGTTTAAAATGTGAATTGTGACATGTCTGTACTTGCTAAGTGGTTATACCAGTCATAGGAGGCTGGCAACATCAACTTTTGAAAATAGCATATTCATAAACCACTACAGCAAACGCTGGTGATTGCTTCTTGCTAGGCTTACAGAAAACCGACAGCAGAGGTGATCCCAGACTCCGAATGGAGCAGTGAGAAGTGATGATTACATCACATGTGCCTAAAGTGTATAGTTTCATTTTGTGAGATATATGTACTTTGTTAAGTGTAATTGAGAAAAACCATTGCCCTCGCGCTGTCCAGACTCATTTTCCCAGTTAAAGTAACCAGAAGATTAACGGTGATTTAAAATCATATTCCCTGATTTATACTGTGTATACTCAGGGAGAATAATTATTCAGAGAGGCTAACATTGGTGGGTGGGCAGCGAGACAATGCGCTTGGTAATTTGCAGCCCACAAATGTACTTAGCAGAGACATTTGCTCTTTTATTTTTTTCTAAAAGTTCGTGTTACGAAGCTACAAGACGGTTCTTCGTAACAGACCAGTCTGATGTAAGAATCTTCGCCACTATCTTTGTGATTCAAGAGCTTTGTTCGACACCAACTACCTACAGAGGATACGTTGTGAAGACACCCACCTTGACATTAGGAGTGAAGTTCACCTAGAAGCCTCCAGAGAAGAGAGCTCATCACAAAAAGCTTGACAACAACCCAGTGCAGTACTCAGCAAGCACAGTACTCAGTCTTTTGTAACAGGCACGCAACGGACACTAATAACCATCAGTCCCCAATTAAGTCTCAGGGAAGACAAATTTTTTTTTAAACCTAAAATCATCTTCATCCATATTTATTTTAATTTGCTAAAGACTAATTGATTATTAAATTTGTTATATGTTATTTTACAAATTCATAGTTGATTCAGTTCTTATAGATAAGAGAGCGCATGCATGATTGAAAATCTTTAATATAGATACATATATTTACAGCCATAGAGCCACAACTACTTATAAAAGGAATTTCGCTGGATTAAACCAGCTGGGGGCTCGAACAAGCCAAACCATTGCTTAAAACTTCATAAAGGTGCCGGATCAGATATATGTTAATAGTGCTCTGCCCTGTCAGCATTGTTCTTGGCTTCTGAATTATCTTGTGAAAACAGCCTTGAGATAGAATCGTCATTATCCTTCTATCTACAACTCTGCCAAGAGTAATCTTGAGCGAAGGTAGACACCTTTGACGACCCATTTTAGATACTCTTGAGTGTTGGCCACTGGTGGACCACTACTGCAAAGCAAAGGGGAGGCAAATACCATGACACATGGCATACTGTGCATTCTCCGCCATCTAAGGTGGCTCTACAAATACGCAGAGCTAAAATGCTGTGCTCTGGTTCTGCGCTCTCCCAAGGAATCGTCACGTCCTACACAAATCTTTTCTCAGATCCCCTGCCTATCATGGGGTCCATAGTGAGATCCGCTTGCATGCAGGCAACCAGGTAGAAGCCAGAGTTACATCCTTGGGAACCAACAATGACGGAACCAAACATCAACAACGAATCGTCGTTAACACTGGCTAGTTAAGTATTACAGTCAGGCCCAGCAAAAGAACTTTTTTTTAACAATAGCCATTTTAAAGTCATTATCAATGATGAAAACATCAGTGCTTCATTTTCATACATCACTCTATTTTTAACTTTGTTAACTATAATTGATCATTAAACTTGTTATTTGTAAATACAAATTGATAGTTGATTGAATCATTATTGAGTGAATTGAGCACGTATGGCTCAGTTATTTTAAATACATAACCATCCAGAGCTATTAAAGTAATATTTTACTGAATCATTTCAGTTAGGGGCTCAGACAATACGAGCAAATTTCTTTTTCTTCACAGAAAGGACAGACAGATAACAGGTTCATGACAGCTTAGATGATCTCAGTTGTTTTGTTTACTTTAAAAAAATTCTTGTGAGACGCCATGAAGTAGAAGCACCATTCTTCTACTTTTATCTCTGCCAAGAGTAATCTTGAGCAGAGGTTTGCTACCCTTGAAGACCCTGATTTTTACAGGCTTTTCTTTAACTCGCAACGTATGTCACCCTGTTGTCACCTTCAAATCTTGCAATCGATTTTTCAATCACTTCCAGATGAGCAATAGCTCTGAAAATTGGCATAGTTGTGTATTCCCCATGACAATACAATAATCAGTCGTAAAAATAATAAAATTAATAAAATTGAAATTAATATTAATTTTTCTTTTGTTGGTATAAAAAAACCTCAGTAAAATGGGCGATAACTGCAAATAATCTAGGTGTATTCTTTCCAACCAGATTGTCTCTCTTGAAACTTCATCCCCTGTTTGTCAATTTGATGTTACATTTTTACTGCAAGCTATAAACTCCTTGAAAAATTATTTTTGGGTTTTTAGAGCCTAAGGAATTATGTGTTTAAAATGTTTTTTTTTAAATTTTTTTATTAGACTCTGGCCATTGTTGAACCACCGCTGCAGAGCAGGGTAGACAATGACGTATAGTCATTTTATCTTGTATCTGGTTTTGCTGTAGGGTAGAAAGACAATGTCATGAGTAAGATCTAGATCATCAAGCTGCTATCATAATCCAGTGTATTGTCAGTAAGAAGAGTAGCGACTAGCAGATGTATCCGTTCTGCACTGCAGTCTTTGTTTATACGTGTTCCACGCTTTATTTAATGGTTAATGAATGTATATGCGTAATTCTTTGCGCCTTATAAGCTTTTAAAATGGATTTTTCATTTAACTTTCGAAGTCTTATTCTTATTTTCCTTTTTTAAAATCTACTTTTGCCGTGAGACATTGTGGAGTACTAACGATAACGTTCTTGAGCAAAGTGTGTCACATTGTCTGGTGTGAGCCCGTGTTGATCAAAGATTTATGTAATATGATCTATCAATTTGCCTCTTGACGTTCCTCGTGCTCTAAAAATAAAATCTTCTGCTGCTTTAGGCATGTAGTGGTAATATATCGGGCTCCATAGATGGCCAAACCACTAAATGTTCTGTCGGTCTATGTATTTGATGCAGGATGTAGTTCCGACATTATGAAGTCATCATTTATCATTCTGTCTATACTGGTAACATTAATGTCTCTTCTTAAACATTCCACCTCGCAAAATGAGATTATGCTCACCTGTACTCTGGTCAGGGACCATATTTGACACTTATAGCAAAGAGTTGGTAGAAGCCTACTATTTGTCAGTTGGTGTTTAGTTTCCATACTGATATTCTGATGTTTGAGTAGTGGTGACAGTTAGAAAGTCGCTGCACTCGCTTTTTGGCATCTTGTTTCAGTTTCTTTGTCAAGTCTTCTACTTTATGTGAAAATGTTTACTAGATATTCCAAATATCTAGGAATCCATTTCATAATTCACAAATCCAATTAAAGAGGTGAATTCAATTCCAAGCTGGGTCATACTGTTATACGTACTTTGACTGTCAGGTCTGCGCAGGATCTGTTTTGTCGAAAACTTGCTTGTTCGTCTCTAAATTCTCTATCTGTGGCGTCTTTTAATCTCTCAAGAATAATAATGTTTAATTTTTGTCCCCTGGCAGTGCTAGAGACCTTCTGTCACTGTAACATAAAAAGTACATTACCGACTTGGTCTGTCGCATGTGAGTTCCTCGAGCTAAGAGCAAACTCCAGTTTCCCACAAAACCTAGTGTTGGTAACCATTACATTAACGAGTATTGTGATCTTAGTTTTATTTTCGTTACGTTTCTCATTAAGTTAATAATAATAGTTGCCCATCGCAAGCGAAGATGGCGACAGCTTCAGACTTGAGTTGTGACACATCTGTGCCGTGATCTCATGTGGCTAATTAGTCCTATTTTGGCCATACAGGCCCTGCCACATACGGGGCACACATGGTTAGAGTCGATAATAGTGTTGCTGTGCATTCTGACCTTTCTTGCAGCACGCTTGCCTTCTGCCTTATCAGCTAAATTCTGTTCTGCAATGCGAGCGCCTTGAGTAATGTTAGTCCGCCAGGCAGAGCGATCCTGTGCGATAGTCTGTCTCCCAGGAGGATACATCAATTTTGAAGCTGCTCAACGATGCTTTCAGTGTGTCTTTGAAGCGTTTCTTTTGTTCCCCTACTGTTCGTTTACCCATGGAGAGTTCGCTGTACATCATTAAGTTAACTCCTAAGTGATGAGAGGCCAGTATTCGTGACCAATTTTCCCACGTGCTTGTCAACGAGAAGCCAGGTTTGGGAGCCAGTATATTTGAACAACGTTTTTGTCTGATGTTGTCGCAATTTTATATTTTATTAACTCTTACTCAAGTTTTATTTACAACTATGTATAACGTTACCATACTTTAAAAACTTGGAAAGAACCGCCCTTAAACTGTGACACTATGCAAGAACTCAATGCGACGGAAACATTTAATGCATCAAAAATGGGAAACCATTACTTCTTTTAATAGTTAATTTCCATAGCTTAATCTCATTAGGTTAGTCTTATTAAATTGATCTGCCTGAGGTTAATGTTATTAGATTAATCTACGTTAGGTTAATCTCCTTGCCTTAATCTTACCTTGTGTTTGAGTGTTGCCTGACTGAACGTTTGGACGAGTTGAAGCCTCTGTGGATAACTGTATGTGAGCTGTCAAAGTTTGCTCACACCCGCGGCATTCACGTCTTCCACGTTGATCATCACCTCCGACTTGAGTATGCTAAATAAGAACGAACTAAGCAGAAGAAAAAAGATAATGTGTTTTTGGTATAGTTCGCAGAGTCACCAGGTTCCGAGATCAAAACCTGGTAGCGTCACGCTCCAGACTATGCTGCGGTGAATGGATACCTGACTCTGCTGTTTAGTTAGGGACGGCAAAACCTGAGAGGAAGAGAACTGGTCATCTCACCTCATAAAGCTGGATCTAGTATACTGAGGCCTGTGATATTTCACTCCCCTCCAGCAGTATCTTTTAAGAAACTTTTATTTTAAAGTAGTCGGTGACAAAAATATTATGGTCATATAAAAAAGACAAAACCTTGCTGTAAACCATTCATTATAGAAGGAAAAATCGAAGGTACACGTCCACGAGGAAGATAGCGATAAAAGCGGAAAGATAACATCAAGAGATGAACAGGAAAGAGTCGGTCAGAGTGCACCAAGACAAGAGACAGAAGACGTTGGAGACCCATTGCGAACGACCTTCCATGCGAAAAAGGTAGTTAATTAGATCAGTTCGCTTCTAAGTTTCTTATCAAAACTGCCTTGACATTTATTTTACAAGTACATGTACTGCTATTTCTCCATGATCCCTTCGATTTATAGAGGATTTTGCAGTGTCAACAATTATGGCTTTGCCTTTTTAAATTCTGGGATTTATTTCCGGCAGATGTGTGCCTTAATTGTGTTTATGCCTAAGTATGTGCGGCTTCTAATCAAAATCTGGTTACTTTTTACGTTTACTGCTGATAATTAACTCAATTTTTTTTATCTTTTGGTTGAAGAAGGTGAAGCGTGTTTTGGGACAGTCACTCACAGTAGCGCACACACCAAGTCATGGAATGGTGTAACGTCTGATGATATTTTAACCATGGTTTATTACAATTATAACATCACGTAGATCTAGACGAATACGGTTACATCGAAACATGAATCTTCATAATGTAGTTAACACACCATACGGCCCTTACACATCCTGGCCTACAAAATCTCTACTCCTCACATCAGTGCACAAAGACTGCGTCTACGGCAGTTATATAATAATCATGGCCTACATAATCTCTACTCCACATCAGTGCACAAAGACTGCATCTACGGCAGTTATATAATAATCATGGCCTACAAAATCTCTACTCCACATCAGTGCACAAATACTGCATCTACGGCAGTTATATAATAATCATGGCCTACAAAATCTCTACTCCACATCAGTGCACAAATACTGCATCTACGGCAGTTATATAATCATCAAGGCCTACAAAATCTCTATACTTCACATCAGTGCACAAATACTGCATCTACGGCAGATATATAATAATCAAGGCCTCCAAAATCTCTATACTTCACATCAGTGCACAAATACTGCATCTACGGCAGATATATAATAATCAAGGCCTACAAAATCTCTATACTTCACATCAGTGCACAAATACTGCATCTACGGCAGATATATAATAATCAAGGCCTACAAAATCTCTATACTTCACATCAGTGCACAAATACTGCATCTACGGCAGATATATAATAATCAAGGCCTACAAAATCTCTATAGCCCTGCGCAGGCATACATTATCCAAAAACCACCTTAGGGCTGACCACCTCAGTCAAAAACCCTGCATAGACTGAACCCACGGGAACACACCCCGTTCACACAGTCACGAGAATCTACTGTTCTCTTAACACTGCTCTCAAAAATCCCTGCGGACACTAGCCGCGAGAGCTATTCACACATCACTCAAAAACAGTTCAGAAACAGTACATTATGACCAGAGTTCACCTGCTATCTGACATACTGTCTTCCACGAAACTAAGAGGAGATATCTTTAAACAAAACCATACCAATCTGTAAGCAAGTACTCTAACCCAAAATTAACTCTACTCAACACGTATTTCCCAAGATCATTTCCCTTTCATCACATCTGCACTTATCAGTTTGCCACACTCCCAGGGAAAAAAAAAAAATGATTATATCATTTTTTTTTTTTTGTTGAAAATTAACTCCCAAAAATTTAACGGTCAATGAAGTTATATCAGATACCTCTTAAATTAATTCCCAAAAATTTTTTAAAAAAATTAATGAAGTTCTATCAATTACCTACAAAAATATACCTATGACAAGAGAACATAGCACATCTACAAAAAATATCATCAATAAATGTAAGATAACGACTAAATCATCCAACATAATCATTCAAGCATACCAAAATAAAAATTAATCTAATACAAAACCCAAATTAAGTATACATAGTACAAACTAAACAGAAAATAAATTATCATACGAGAAAAGACAAAATATGAAATGGGAATATGATAAGAATCAAATAGAATCATAAGATGACAATGAAGACAACAATTCCATACATGTAAAACAAATAGAACTATAAGAACCAATTACATTATCTAAAGTCATATAATTAACTTAACACTACAAAGAATGAAAGTATAAATAGCGTAACACGAAAAAAAGTATACTAGAAGTATGAATGACATCAAAGATGAAACACGGAAGCATAAACAAAATATCAGACAATACTGAAAAGACAACAGAAAAGATGTAAAGAAATGACGAATAGTCAACAAAGAGAGATGACAGTAAAGATGCAAATGTAAAGAAAGTTGGTAACAACACCTAACAATAACTATCCAAATATAACAACGTATTGTAAAATACAAAAATGCTAAAGTATATTTATATACTAACACAAAAAAGAAAGCTTATGACAAGCACAGCATAATAAGTAATTTAACTAAATTATAAACTTATACATAACTAAAAATAAATTACATCAAATATCACCCAAACAAAAAATTATTAACGAAATACAAGTTCCGCATTGACGCATAGTCAAGCGCTAACAACCAAAAAATACATCCAAACATCACAACATTTTCAAAGAATTAATGTCACTACATAATAGTAACCCTAACATACAATCTAGCGCTGGCGCAGAAAAAAATAAATATCACAATGTTCAAAACACATTTTCCAAAAATTTACAATACAAAAAATGTTTCTTCTCTTTAGGTTAAATAAAAATAGTATTTTTATTTCTAAGTAATATGTAGCTATAATTAATAACTAACAATTAAATTAGCTGAGTAACATAAAAATAATCTTATCTTTAAATAGACACACATCAAAACGTGTAAGTTTTTTTTTTTTTCTCTTCTTTTTTAAAAAAAAAATACATCAAAGAAACGTCACATTGGGTAATAAAATGTTAACTACAAACGAAGTTATAAATATATATAAGTGTAATATTATTTATCTTAACTATGTATTATAATCAGATATTTAAATTCTTTAAATGAACAAGAGTATCAGCCGTCGCTGTTAATTCTACCCACTTAATTTAATAGGAAATTTAAGTTAATTCTAGCTGACAAAAAATCGAATCGTTTAAATTATCAAATGTCATAATTGAGAAAAAATGGAAACCAAGTTTCAGAATACGTCCTTAACTTCAACGAAAAATCATTAATAATACATACAAGTTATGTTTAAAATTACCTTTCACTAAACAATTAATTCAAATAATCTGTATATAAATATGTTAATTAAACATGGTATAAAATCCATGATGAAAAAACAAAACAAAATTTTAAGTAGTGAATAAAAACACTCAGGACTATCTATGAAAATGACTATTACATTGTCTCAGTAAATAAGTTTGTGCATAGAAATTATTTAATGCATAATTAAAATACAGTCATATAAGTAACAACCAACAAATAATTATGGCAATCAAATGTTACAAAGATTACATAATATTTCATTAACAACATATAAAGTTCTATACTAAAGAATACAATAACATTCAGTGTTTGTAAACAGAACAAAAAATAAACAGGACCTTTGAAAAAAAACAAAAAAAAAAATTCCTTCGAGGTCTTGCGAACATCTCATCAACACGCAAGGTGACATCATGACACGGTGGGTTAACGTACTGTCTAGGCTCGCTTGAATGGATAAATGGTACACAGTGATCTACATCTCTCACAGGTAATGTAAAATTAGAATGGTGATTCCCCTCGCAAAGTCGCTCGCTGTGAGACAATACAAATGAAAATAGATATTTTAATCCATGGTAAGATTATGAGGAAACACGGAAAAGTTCACTACACAATTACCCGAACTCCGTGGTGTAAGGTTGTGGCCCTCCTGCGATGTCAACAACTCTCGTCACATAGCAGACAACATAGACGTCCCAGGGACAACCTGACCTATAATTCACAGTTGTCAGTGCGGTAGGCTGAAAAAAAATTTACTACCTTCACAAGACCGAGATGATCTCTCAAATCTATCAGCATGACAAGCAAAAGCATTTAAGAACCTATTACCGTTCCTATTACTCTGATTAATAATAATCTTGCTCTTATGTGGAGCACAGTTAACCTGGTTGCGATCTGTATAATTTCTTTTGAGAGCATTGTTATTTGCTCTATTAACACCGTTGTACTGATTTAAATCCCAGTTACAATAGTTATTCTTAATACTTCTTCCCAGATAACAATGTCCATCAGATAGAACTGACTTTTTAGCAGAAAAATTATTACTAGACTGATGAACTTTCATATAATTACTTCTGCTATAGTTTTCTAAACTTTTAGAATCACAATGTTGAGATCTGTCACATTTTTTCTTGTTTTTGGGAGAAGAAACGTTACCGTAGGATGAACTCCCTTGGTACTTTATAACCTTAGGGTTATGTCTCCTATCAAAATTATTTTTTTCTTTGCTTGTGGCAATGTGTTTAAAAAATGAGTCACACTGCCTTGACTGGGTATGACTAGAAGGTTTGACAATCTCTTTATTTTTTTTTCACAACATTTGTTTCCTTCATGGAACAAGCAGTAGTATGTTTGTTACTTGTAACCAATTTATCAGATCTGTCAATAAATACGCTGTTGGTTTTTAACACACTGACTTGAGATTTAGCACTGTTTCTTTCCTTATCTACAGGACTGGATATTACTGTAGATTTTCCTTTGTTATTCTGCCGCCAGCAATTATTATCATTGGAATCATCTGTATTGCGTGAGAAGTTATATCTCCCACGGAAAGATCTATGTCCACCATTCTTGACCGTAGAATCCGCAAAAAGTGTATAAGGCTGGCTTTTTGCTTTAGTGTTCTGATGATAAGAAACTTTCTGTCTATCATCGTTGTCGCGAAATTGGTTTCAAGCCATTGCAAACGGGATCAGTTAGATGTATAAACCCGTCTACGATCGAACGACCGCTTTCAAAATGGCGGCGTATAAGCGAAACGTGTATCGGACAGAGGGAATCGCCAACAATAAATAAAAACAGAAGGGAATCCGTAGGAAAAGGATTTTACATTTCAGTACAGGGAAGGATGGTGTATAACTGCATATAAGATGGAACGGTAGGAAGTTCTCATTTACGGAGATATATGCGTATTTCGGCTGCCCACAGTTACGCTAACAGCTGGTAAACCCACTTCTGTTCGAAATATTAAAATCAACAAATAACAGTTTGGGAATTTACATGGATAGGAAGATAGAGTTTTATCAGCTGTATAAAACTAGATAAGATGGAACAATATGGATATTATATATGCTGAGAATGAGAAAGGCAAAATTTCAGTCGACGCACAGATCGGCTGAAATCACGGTTCGGGAAGGATTTTTTCAGGTTAGGTTTAAGCTGTGACGTCGGTACTCTCCGATACGTTCGCGCTGTCGTATTTAAAGCGGATCGGTAAACTGAGAGAGATACACAACGCAAGAGGTTGAGACAAGACTGAGGGCAGATAACGCCACGACTCTAAATCCATCTGAAGTGTGAGCGGATCGCCAGAAAATTTCAGTCTAAGTGTCGGGAGTCTGAGGGTAAGCGAATTTACGATAACTATCCTGTATAATAATTTCTTTTATTTTGTATTACAGGTTCATTTAGAATTCACAAAATATGCCTGTATAATATTCATTGATATAACGTATTATTATTTTAATATGATTTATTCATGTGCTTAGTGGAAGATGGTTGCTTGTACAAAAACGTATCAAAACTAGCCCCACAGCCAAATAGAAAAATATTTATTATATTTAATGCTGTATCTCGTCGATATTAAATGCATTATCGCTTACGAAGATAAAGGCAGTCCCATGACCAGAGATTGTCTTAGGGAAATAAATTGTTAGAAGCTTCAGCATGGAAGATACCGCTTTTACGAGGTTAGGTGACTAGTCCCCTTCCTCGCTGCCTTTGCCTTCCCTAGTTCGAGCGCACAACTTTGTACCCATTTACAGCTGGTAAACTGGAGTGTTCTACAGCCAGTTTCAGTAGAAAGCAACCTGATCACGTGGTCACTCACTTTATTTATTTTATGTATTAATTTTGTGTAGTTGCTAAGATAGCATCAGATTTGAATTTGTACTTGATATGATTTGGAAGGATCAAGTTATAGAAAGGGATGTATAGGAGCGGAATAAACCAGATGATGTTTATTACTGATATGTTAATATTAATTCTATATCATTGAATTGATGTTACTTGCTATGACTGTATAACTTTGACACCTGATGACTGACTTGTCTGACTTATGTGCTAGTCAGTTACACTTAATTGAAATGTTAATATTAATGCTATATCACTGAAATGATGTCCTTACTTACTATGATTGTATAACGGTGACATCTGATGACTGACTGGTCTGACATCTGTGCTAGTCAACTACAAGTCTAGCCAGATACTAGCCAAGGCTGATATGTTGCAGGTTCCATGAAATAACTCAAACCAGACTGTCCAGTATCAGAAGCCGGTGCAGTTTACCCGAGGCAATCCCACAAAAGTGCAGGACCCCAAAGAGTGAACTTCAACTGGTCATTGGCATCCCTACTGTTGGGCCTACCAAGTCTGATATCAGCAAAGGACAGTTTCAGCAGTATCAAGTTGGAAAGATAAGTGTCCTGTTTGACACTGACCACCTATACATGTGAAACAGCCAATAGTTGAAAACAATAAGTAACCATACATAAACTCAGTCAACTGATGACAGTTATCCTAAAATTCAAAGGACTAATAACAGTGATTTCAGTAACTTTATCCTTTAAGATCTTGAAGTCTAAACAGACAATAATAGTAATTGTGTGAATATTTTTATATATATATGTGTATACTCTTTTCCAACTAGTAGAAATAGAATATTAGTGTAATTATTAAACTATTTTAACTGTACCTGAGGATTTATTCACTTCTTCCATTTGTGGTTTCAGTGAATGTTCATTTTACTTATCCCCTAGAATAAAAGTAATCATAAGATAGTCACAGGGAGGAGACACCTTAAATCCTGGTACTACTTCTTACCAACTGGGCCAGGGTTTTCACAGTCTGACTATTGTTATGATAACAATACACCAGTGCTTATTTCTAAGACTGGGGTATTACTTGTAAGGTCAGAACTATTTACTGGCATACTCTTACATAATAAATAAATTTAAATAACCTCCCGCTACAGTGGGGGCTCGTCTGCGGGATATATCTTTGATATTCCTGAGCCATCTTTCTATTTCTCCTGTGTAGGAAATTTTCTTTTTTGAAAATTTGTTTTTTGGAAAGAGTAAACATAGTAGGAAATAATTATATTTTTAGGAGTACCATTGAGTACAGATAAAGAAAGCTGTTTCATATATGGTGAAGTCAGTTTAATTAACTTTAATTTTAACTAAGTTAATTATATTGTAGTAAATTAGTTGGAGTAAGATCGCTTGCCCTACTAGACTACAGATACATCATGGCTGACTTGGTCAAATTTAGGTCTGCTACACTGCAGGTGGGAAAAGAGCTTGGCATGGATGGTGACGTTCTGATCCGGTATGTCACGACGGAATGTGAAAAGTACACCGAGAGAGAAGCAAAGCAATTAGAAGCCAAGAAATTAGAATTGGAAGCAGAAAGAGAAGCCAAGAAATTGGAAGCAGAAAGAGAAGCCAAGAAATTGGAAGCAGAAAGAGAAGCCAAGAAATTAGAATTAGAAGCAGAAAGAGAAGCCAAGAAATTGGAAGCAGAAAGAGAAGCCAAGAAATTAGAATTGGAAGCAGAAAGAGAAGCCAAGAAATTGGAAGCAGAAAGAGAAGCCAAGAAATTGGAAGCTGAGAGAGAAGAAAGGAGGCTACAAGCAGAGAGAGACCATGAGCTGAAAATGAGACAGCTTGATCTTGAACTTCAGGCTGGGACTATCACCCATGGTAATAGCTCACCTCATTCTGCGAATAGCTCTTTTCAGAACCCAGCAAATGGGGCCATGAACTTCCACCTAGATCCATTTGTTGAAAAGGAGGACGCAATTGAGTCGTATCTGGATAGGTATGAAAGGCTAGCCTCTACATATGGACTGGAAAAGGAAAAATGGAGTCTAAAGTTATCCCAGGGATTGAGAGGTATTGCATATGATGTGTTTCTGAAACTCCCCAAAGAAGATCAGGAAAATTATGAAATACTAAAGCAAGCCTTACTGATCCGGTATGAAAAGAACTCTGAGGCATATAGGAAGAAATTTAGAACTTCTAAACTTCTACCTGGAGAAACATATAACCAGTTCTCAGCTAGGCTAGAAACGTATTTGTTGAAATGGAGTAGTTTAGGTAAGTATCAGAAAACCTACGAGGATCTGAAAGAAATGGTTATGTTAGAGCAAGTGAAAGATTCCATGTCTCAAGAAATGAGGAAATTCCTTATGGAGCAAGGAGCAGAGAGGCTGGAAGACATTTTGAAATGTGCAGAGAGATACCAAGCAGCTCAAGCTGAATTGGTAGGAACAAAAAGGAAGCAGGTAGAAGGATATAAGCCACCACCGCAGAATACCGATTTTGACCAGATGGATCAACCATACAGATACAAGCAAAGATTTGATAATAAGGACAAGAACCCTCAGACTCAGGAAAATAAACCCTATAAACAGGGAGCTAAGTGGTGCAAATTTTGTAAGATGAGCAACCACAACACGGATGAATGTGGGAGGAAAAAACCCCTTCATCATGCTGCATGTCTACAGGTGAGGACTTCTGTTAGGAAGGAACTGACTGTGGGTCAGAATAGCCTCCATCACCCACCTACCCAGGAGATAGTGACTGTGAATGGCAAACAAGTCACAGGAATGTATGACACAGGTTTGTCTTATGATGCAGTCGTGTGTGCATCTCTGGTGTGCCCTGAACAAATCACCACAGAAACAGTAGAGATTCAAGGGCCACTAAAAGGAACATCACCCCTTACTTTACCCATAGCAAAGATTCATGTCAGTTGTCGCTATGTGGAAGGGGAGATAAATGCAGCTGTGATAGATGATCCCTTTTACCCCCTAATGTTGGGGCGTAAATATGTTTTCTTAGGAGACCCTGTAAAACCTATGGTTATGGCAGGAATCCAGACCAAGGCTGACTCCAGGAACATAGAGAGGGACACCAACTTAAAATTTCATTCAACTGAAATGAAACGGGCTCAAGAAGCAGACAGCACATTGAAGCCTTGTTTTGGCAAATTGTCAAAGACACATAACACACCAAGGAAAGGACACTTCTATAGGGAACATGGACTCTTGTACAGGAAAGCTGGCAGAGGGACGAAAAGTCATGGTCAAATTGTTGTACCATCCACCTATAGGAATAAGGTTATAGGCTGGGGACACATATCAACTTTGAGTGAACACCTGGGTAATGGTGCCACAAAACAAAGAATAGCCACCCAGTTCTACTGGCCAGGTATTACGGAAGACATAAATCAGTATGTAAATTCCTGTCCAGAGTGCACCTATGTAGATTCAGAAAGTCGACGGAAGAGTCTTCATCAAAAATCTACAAGCAAACCAGCAATCAGGGGTACTCCCGAGATTTGCACGGGAGGGGAAAGGAAACATCCCACACAGGTTCAATTGCAGTCTGAACCCCATGCGCTGGAAAAAAGGAACAAATCACGTAGCGAAAATCAAACACCTACGGATTTGCGAGGGAAAACCACATCCAACTATCAACGAAAAGAGGGCGGTAAACTTCATGGGAAACCTACCGACCCCGTTTCACCAGCAGTAAGAGCCTGGATGAAAGCTGAACAGGAAGGAGAGAGATAGTAAAGGATGAATATATTCCCGGAAAACAGAATGTGGGCGCAGATTTTCTTAGTCGTCATCCCACAGAGCTTGAGGAGGATAGAAGGAAGGAAAACTAACCTCGGAATGGTCGATTTGCAATTGTCTTGTACCCAATAGTTAAGCTAGATATCATCCAGCTTAAAATATGGGGGAGCTATGTCGCGAAATTGGTTTCAAGTCATTGCAAACGGGATCAGTTAGATTTATAAACCCGTCTACGATCGAACGACCGCTTTCAAAATGGCGGCGTATAAGCGAAACGTGTATCGGACAGAGGGAATCGCCAACAATAAATAAAAACAGAAGGGAATCCGTAGGAAAAGGATTTTACATTTCAGTACAGGGAAGGATGGTGTATAACTGCATATAAGATGGAACGGTAGGAAGTTCTCATTTACGGAGATATATGCGTATTTCGGCTGCCCACAGTTACGCTAACAGCTGGTAAACCCACTTCTGTTCGAAATATTAAATCAAAACAAATAACAGTTTGGGAATTTACATGGATAGGAAGATAGAGTTTTATCAGCTGTATAAAA
Organism: Oreohelix idahoensis; assembly: GCA_024509875.1. Lineage (NCBI taxonomy): Eukaryota > Metazoa > Mollusca > Gastropoda > Stylommatophora > Oreohelicidae > Oreohelix > Oreohelix idahoensis. The sequence continues at coordinate 291,932 of JAMPIV010005801.1, forward strand.
CTAGATAAGATGGAACAATATGGATATTATATATGCTGAGAATGAGAAAGGCAAAATTTCAGTCGACGCACAGATCGGCTGAAATCACGGTTCGGGAAGGATTTTTTCAGGTTAGGTTAAGCTGTGACGTCGGTACTCTCCGATACGTCCGCGCTATAGGTATTTAAAGCGGATCGGTAAACTGAGAGAGATACACAACGCAAGAGGTTGAGACAAGACTGAGGGCAGATAACGCCACGACTCTAAATCCATCTGAAGTGTGAGCGGATCGCCAGAAAATTTCAGTCTAAGTGTCGGGAGTCTGAGGGTAAGCGAATTTACGATAGCTATCCTGTATAATAATTTCTTTTATTTTGTATTACAGGTTCATTTAGAATTCACAAAATATGCCTGTATAATATTCATTGATATAACGTATTATTATTTTAATATGATTTATTCATGTGCTTAGTGGAAGATGGTTGCTTGTACAAAAACGTATCAAAACTAGCCCCACAGCCAAATAGAAAATATTTATTATATTTAATGCTGTATCTCGTCGATATTAAATGCATTATCGCTTACGAAGATAAAGGCAGTCCCATGACCAGAGATTGTCTTAGGGAAATAAATTGTTAGAAGCTTCAGCATGGAAGATACCGCTTTTACGAGGTTAGGTGACTAGTCCCCTTCCTCGCTGCCTTTGCCTTCCCTAGTTCGAGCGCACAACTTTGTACCCATTTACAGCTGGTAAACTGGAGTGTTCTACAGCCAGTTTCAGTAGAAAGCAACCTGATCACGTGGTCACTCACTTTATTTATTTTATGTATTAATTTTGGGTAGTTGCTAAGATAGCATCAGATTTGAATTTGTACTTGATATGATTTGGAAGGATCAAGTTATAGAAAGGGATGTATAGGAGCGGAATAAACCAGATGATGTTTATTACTGATATGTTAATATTAATTCTATATCATTGAATTGATGTTACTTGCTATGACTGTATAACTTTGACACCTGATGACTGACTTGTCTGACTTATGTGCTAGTCAGTTACACTTAATTGAAATGTTAATATTAATGCTATATCACTGAAATGATGTCCTTACTTACTATGATTGTATAACGGTGACATCTGATGACTGACTGGTCTGACATCTGTGCTAGTCAACTACAAGTCTAGCCAGATACTAGCCAAGGCTGATATGTTGCAGGTTCCATGAAATAACTCAAACCAGACTGTCCAGTATCAGAAGCCGGTGCAGTTTACCCGAGGCAATCCCACAAAAGTGCAGGACCCCAAAGAGTGAACTTCAACTGGTCATTGGCATCCCTACTGTTGGGCCTACCAAGTCTGATATCAGCAAAGGACAGTTTCAGCAGTATCAAGTTGGAAAGATAAGTGTCCTGTTTGACACTGACCACCTATACATGTGAAACAGCCAATAGTTGAAAACAATAAGTAACCATACATAAACTCAGTCAACTGATGACAGTTATCCTAAAATTCAAAGGACTAATAACAGTGATTTCAGTAACTTTATTCTTTAAGATCTTGAAGTCTAAACAGACAATAATAGTAATTGTGTGAATATTTTTATATATATATGTGTATACTCTTTTCCAACTAGTAGAAATAGAATATTAGTGTAATTATTAAACTATTTTAACTGTACCTGAGGATTTATTCACTTCTTCCATTTGTGGTTTCAGTGAATGTTCATTTTACTTATCCCCTAGAATAAAAGTAATCATAAGATAGTCACAGGGAGGAGACACCTTAAATCCTGGTACTACTTCTTACCAACTGGGCCAGGGTTTTCACAGTCTGACTATTGTTATGATAACAATACACCAGTGCTTATTTCTAAGACTGGGGTATTACTTGTAAGGTCAGAACTATTTACTGGCATACTCTTACATAATAAATAAATTTAAATAACCTCCCGCTACAATCGTCAACACTGACGGAAGACCACATATTGCTATTCAAGACTACGTCAAGCAGACCATTTATTCTTCTTCTTGCTTCTACAATCTCAAAGTCCTTAAGTGCAATCTGTTCACTTAATTTCTTGTTTAAACTCTCCGCTTTTAAGACCTTGCAGCTTTCCTCTGCTAGCAAATTTTCAATCTTCATCAATTTGTCTTTCTCCATCATTAACTCTTTCATTCTCTCTTTATCAACCCTCTCAATCTCAATATCATGACTATTCGTAAGCCTATCAACCTTCTCTTTCTCAACCATCAACTCTACTAATGTCTCTTTCTTTTGTTGAGTCTCCTGTGTAAGTTTTTCAACCTCAATTTGCTTCTCTTTCATCTGAACTTCCAATTGCTCTATGTTCAACAATGCTGAATCCAAACTTGCTTGAACACTAGCAAGTTCTGAGTTTGATTTGCCTAAATCATCTGTAAGTTTAGAGACTTTTTCAAGTAACTCACTTACTTCAGCAGTACATTCTATAAAACTTTCCCTTTGCTCTAGGGTACTCTGTTTTATGTCTCCTATTTGCTTCTTCTCTTTTAACTCTTCTTCCTGGTCACTATATATGCCGTCGAGCAATAACGTACGAATACTCTTCAATATGCTATCACGTTTAATACTAATATAATTGTCCAAGAACAGACGAAGGTCCAAAACCAATAACCTTGCCAGATCCTCAGCCATACTCACATGAGGAATTGACTGAAATCTCTCATTAGCAAACTCTCTTAGAGATCTCGATGAAGAGACCAAAAACTTGTCCATAACATGTGACTCAAGCTCTGGGCCTTTTAATCCCTGATAATCTGTTCCTTCCTGAAACAGATACTCTAATACAGGTCTCATATCCTCCGGATCTGTATCAGAATCCATTGTGACTTGTTTACTTAGTCAACCATATATGTCTTAATTAAACTTTCATTATACCAAATCAAGTTTAGATCTCAAATATTGTATCATCAATCCCTGTACATCATCATATTCTATAATTAATCGATATAATTATCGACAACAACAACAATAGTTATCAATAGAATAGGATAGTGCAGATTGAGGCTTGTTGACATGGACAGAAGTGGCAACATTTACACACAACAAAAGCACTTAACTGAAGGTAATCCTGAACCTTCCGCCAACACACTGGATATCACAAAGTTCTGACGTTAAAACACTCCACTGCAGAAAAGGTACAAGGACTAGGCACTCTTGTCTTCAAATCCCTGCCACTGTACAGTATGTCCTCAACAATGCATCAGACGACGGGAACCGATCACAGCAACCCCGCAATCACTTGAGGTATACGTGCAGACGAACTCTCCAAAATACTGCACCTATAGTTGAATCTGCATATGGAAAGACTGGAACAAGCACTGTAACAATTATGGCATCAATGTCGCTATCAGATAACAGCTGTTTGATATGGAAACCAACTGATAAAGTCAGTTTAGTTGCTACAACACGCCAAGATATGAGGATGGATATGCGCAGTCAGCTGATACCTGTGTACAGTTGAATTAAGCCACGCCCACACAGAGCCAAACATAACACAGTTCAGTGTTCCCACTTGTAATGACTGGTCCAGAATCTGACCTAATTTACCCTCTTGTTACGCGAATGTAATGTGGGTGTTACGACCCGTTGGTTTGGTCCACCACTGATAATTAACGGCTTTTTTAGTGAAGGAGAATCCAAATGTTATATGTAATTAATTTTGGTGAAGAAGGTGAGTGTGGTTTGGGACAGTCACTCACAGTAGCGCACACACCAAGTCATGGAATGGTGTAACGTCTGATGATATTTTAACTATGGTTTATTACAATTATAACATCACGTAGATCTAGACGAATACAGTTACATCGAAACATGAATCTTCATAATGTAGTTAACACACCATACGGCCCTTACACATCCTGGCCTACAAAATCTCTACTCCTCACATCAGTGCACAAAGACTGCGTCTACGGCAGTTATATAATAATCATGGCCTACAAAATCTCTACTCCACATCAGTGCACAAAGACTGCATCTACGGCAGTTATATAATAATCATGGCCTACAAAATCTCTACTCCACATCAGTGCACAAATACTGCATCTACGGCAGTTATATAATAATCATGGCCTACAAAATCTCTACTCCACATCAGTGCACAAATACTGCATCTACGGCAGTTATATAATCATCAAGGCCTACAAAATCTCTATACTTCACATCAGTGCACAAATACTGCATCTACGGCAGATATATAATAATCAAGGCCTTCAAAATCTCTATACTTCACATCAGTGCACAAATACTGCATCTACGGCAGATATATAATAATCAAGGCCTACAAAATCTCTATACTTCACATCAGTGCACAAATACTGCATCTACGGCAGATATATAATAATCAAGGCCTACAAAATCTCTATACTTCACATCAGTGCACAAATACTGCATCTACGGCAGATATATAATAATCAAGGCCTACAAAATCTCTATACTTCACATCAGTGCACAAATACTGCATCTACGGCAGATATATAATAATCAAGGCCTACAAAATCTCTATACTTCACATCAGTGCACAAATACTGCATCTACGGCAGATATATAATAATCAAGGCCTACAAAATCTCTATAGCCCTGCGCAGGCATACATTATCCAAAAAACCACCTTAGGGCTGACCACCTCAGTCAAAAACCCTGCATAGACTGAACCCACGGGAACACACCCCGTTCACACAGTCACGAGAATCTACTGTTCTCTTAACACTGCTCTCAAAAATCCCTGCGGACACTAGCCGCGAGAGCTATTCACACATCACTCAAAAACAGTTCAGAAACAGTACATTATGACCAGAGTTCACCTGCTATCTGACATACTGTCTTCCACGAAACTAAGAGGAGATATCTTTAAACAAATCCATACCAATCTGTAAGCAAGTACTCTAACCCAAAATTAACTCTACTCAACACGTATTTCCCAAGATCATTTCCCTTTCATCACATCTGCACTTATCAACTGCCTTGTGCTTTCCTGTTGCTATTTTGACAGAAATGCCAGATTGTCAAATTCAGGATCTTCAACATGTAAAAGTGTACTGCCAAAATATCTTGAACAGGAAGTTTTGAAGCAGATACACAGTATCACTCATGTCTGAGCACAGGGGCTCTGTAAATCTACAGCAACCACTGCATCCTGTCTCCTTCTTCATCTGATTGTTTTCGTTCATTCTTATACTCACTGGTGTATTTAGAGTTTGTCCTAATATATGCTTTGTTGTTAATTTATTCTGTGTCTGTTGCTCTTACAAAGATTACGTACCTGTTCTGTGTTGCGGTGATAAACGTTCGATTACGTACCTGATCTGTGTTGCGGTGATGAATGTTAGATTACATGTTTTGTATTGCGGTGATAAACGTTAGACTACATTCATGTTTTGTGTTGCGGTGATAAACGTTAGATTACTGTTAATATTGCCTTCTTGTGTTACCGATGAACTATTAAGATATTATAACTGATGACTGGTCTTGGAGATTGAATAAATGGTGATGGGTGTTACTTTAATGGTCAAACTGTTCATACGCCCACACAGAGCAGAACAGTGGTTCTTATATCACGCGAATGTCAAAATATCAAATTCTGTACTACTAACATACCACTGCTACACACGAGATACTGTTAGTGAATTCAATCTGTCTGTTGACCTAGATCTCGCCACACAGGCTATTTATGGTCATGCGTTACTACTGTCACAACTACTGTTTTCCTACCGTGTTGAATGTTGCAGTGAGTGTGCGTGGGTACATTCACACGCCACAGATACGCACGTACAAGTCGTGGAACTACAGGTGACAGTTAACATAGTTTATTGTCACGATACGTTAATATGAAATACACATAGTCATAATCAAAATACAAGTCATAGTAATACAACAATACAGTACTCCAGTCACATCTCCACTTCTCAGAATCATTAGCGCTATATAATATTAATACTGGATCCTCTCAGCAACGGTCGGCATCCCCGTGCTAATATAATGAATTCCTCAAATATGCCTCATCAAAGACGCTCTCAACCTTGGCGCTTTAATGTAGATATGGATCCTCTCAATAATAACAATGGCCTCTCAAATATGCCTCATCAACGATGCTTCTAACATCGGCATTATAATAAATAAACAATGGATCCTTTTCCTAGCAAACGGACATCATCCTCGCCGTGCTAACTACATCAGTGGTGAATACTCGCGGCAATTTCTCGCAAGACTGCACTCCCTGGCAGTCTGCAGTAATCTCGCCTTCACTCATCTTGACATTTATATATTCAAACATAAGTCCTGGATCCTTACCTCTTCAAAAATACTCACAAACATAATTCTCCAATAAACTCAAGAATTATAGGCCTACACAAATAATGGCCTCTATAACTTGTGCACTGCGCAGGCATACTCAAAACACACACTATAGGACCGACCTCTCCAGTCGGTGCCCAAAACAGACTGCTCCTAGTTCACACACTCGTCCCGCCAAAAAACCACACGAGACTCGGCTGTTCAAAAACACCGTTCTCGCACTACTTGCACGGGCTAGCCACAAATAGCTAAACACCCGTAGCTCAAAACAGTTCATAGTGCATACCTCTACACAATAGAACTGACCGGCGTTTACACGCTTTGTAACTTCTCGATCACACGAGGAAATTCCCCTAATACATTTTTAACTTAACATCAGCTTAACCAAGCAACGTAACCCGCAATCGAATCTATTCGCTTAACATTTTCAAGATCACCTCCCCTTGCTAATATTTACTCTGTATCAGTTGCCACACCGCCCGGGAAAAAAATGATTTATCATTTTTTTGAAAATTTAAGTCCCAAAAATTTAGAAATAAATGAATTTATATTATATGGCTACCAAAAAATGTATCTATCCAAAAAAATGTACCTATCAAAAAATGAAAATAGTACATCTACCAGAAATGTCAGCAGTAAATGTAATATTACAACTAAAACATCAAACATAATCAATCAAATATCCCAATGAATGTTACCGATGTAAATTACAACAAAAGCATCAATCATAATACAAACATACCAAAATAATCTTAATAGAACACTAAGCTAAGTACGTTTAGTCCAAGCAACAACCAATAGCAAGTGAAAGAACAAGATCAAGCAACAGAAGAATGATCTGTAGTAAAGGAAAGTAAGAAATCAGAAAATGAGAAACAATTAACAATAGCACAAGATAACCAATAAGAACAACAATTTCATGTACAATAAATACAAATTTACCAAATACTAGTTACATTATATTAAGTTATATAATTCACTCAAGGATACAATGAATGAAAGTATAAGTATCGAAAGAAGAAGAAGTATACAAGTAGAACGAAGAGAAACGAAGATGTTATACAGAAATATAAACGAGATATGAACACATATCGGAAAGACAACAAAAAGATAGAATGAAATGAAGGATAGTCAACAAAGACGAATGGAAAGCAAAGGTATGAACGCATAGAAAGTCAATTACAATACAAGTAATAGATGTTTAGATCAGACAATATCTTTCAAAAAATTAAATACAATCATGACTACAAGGCACAAAACAAAATGTCAAAGTATATCCATACTAACAGCACAAAACGAATAATTCATAACTAACCAAAGTCTAATAAGTAATTTAACTAAATTACAAAAGTTATACTTAACTGAAAATAAATTATAAACTTTACACAAACAAATAATAGCATTTGCGATAACTAAGTTTTGACCTAACGCACAATCAACCGCTAAATAATAAAAATACATCATAATATCAAATAAGACAAGTTTCCAAAGAAGTAATATCCCTTTCAATCATAGGGCACACAAAAATAATTTACAATGCCAAAAAACAATTTTTTTCCCAAAATTACCATACCAAATATTTCAGAACGATAAGTTATCAAAAAATAAAATTATTATTTAAGTAATTCTAAGTCATAACTAATAAACTAACAATGAAATTAACTTTTAACAAAATGAGAGAAGCATAAAGTATCTTATCTCTAGACAAACACTTAAATCAAAACATGTAAGTTTTTTTTTCCTTCTCAAAAAATACATCACCAAAAAACCATAAGAAAAATACGATGTCATCTGTATATCAACTTTCCAACATACAAACATAACATAATGTTACAACAATTTGTCCATCTTTAAACAAATAAAAGTATCAGATGTGTCTATCAATTTTACCCAAAAAAAAATTCAATTTAATTTATAAGTTAATTCTGATTAACAATAGCGTTGAGCTTCAGTGTTATTTAATTGTAAATTTATATCTTACTCATCCTAGTATGATATATACTATAAATAAATCTAAAATTTAATGGTACAATAAGATATGAAAAAGATCCTATAAAAATATCTTCAAAGTTTTTATAAAAAATATTTATCAAATTAATTTGTTGCAAAAATGTTGAAAAAAATCTTATTATTTAAATTCTAGGTACTATGCAAGATAGTTCTACAAAATCATATTACACAACATAACAATAAATTTATATAATTATCCTAACAATTACAGCTACAACCCGAAAAATATACAGAAAAAATGAGCACAGGTTTGACACCGCTCACTGCATTTATCAAGAATTACACACAAATTATTACCAACACATATGTTATACACAATCAAAACAGAATAGTATACAATTGCATAGAAAATTGGACTGGTACATTATCGAAACAATCATCTATGTTCTACAAAAAATATATATTTAGCAATCAAATGATTCATCAAAATGAACATCATAATGTTTCAAAGAAATTACACATATTTTAATAAAACATCATATGATATATTATTCACAAAATACAATAACATGTACTATTCTAAAAAATAAATCAGCTGTAAAAAAAAATATTCCCGTCAATCCGTCATTAATTCTTGATCCTCCAAAAAGTGACTCGTCAGATGTATAGCGAGACGCTAATAGGTTCTGCTTGATAGATAATCCACATTCTTCACGAATAATGTCAACAAGTGCGCCAACTCATCACAACGTCGCACGCTACGAGACAATACAAATGAAAATTTCTATTAATCATCTGTTAGATTTAATAAGGAAAAACGGAAAATCAACTTTCACGTTTACCTATCCCTTGAGGTGGAGTAGAGTCTTGGCCCCTTTTCACACACCTCAACAAGTCCTCCTTAAACGATGTAAACATCACAGAAGGCTTAGCGATCACTTGACCGTAACGAAAGTTCATCTCTGCTGTAGCATGAAAAAATTTACTACATTCACAAGAACGAGATGACCTTTCGACACCACCAGTGTGACGATCAATAGTGTTATTACTTTGCTTGTTAACAACCTTGCTCTCATGTGGAGTACAGCTAACCTGGTTACGATTTCTATAATTGCTGTTAAGAACATTGTTATTTGTTCTATTGACACAGTTGTACTGTTTTACATCCCAGTTAGCATAATTACAATTAGCATTTCCTCTTGGATAAAAATATCTACTAGATAGAAATGGTTTGTTATCAAAAAGTTTATTACTAGATTGACAAACTTTCACATAATTATTTCCATTATAATTTCTAATACTATTAGAATCACGATGTTGTGATCTGTCAAATTGTTTCTTGTTTTTAGGCAAAGAAACATTACTATATGAAGAAATCCCTTGGTACATTTTAACCTCAGGGTTATATCTCTTATCAAAAGTGTTTTTATCCTTGTTTGTGGCAGTGTGTTTAAGAAATGGGTCACACTGACTTGACTGGGTATGACCGAAAGATTTAACCATATCTTTATTGTTTTTCACCAAATATGTTTCCTTCCTGGAATAAGGAGTGCTATTTTTCTTCCCTGCTATCAAGCCATCAGGGTTCCCACTTAATACCTTGTCTGTTTTTAACAACTTAAATTAAAATTTATTATTGTTTCTTTTGTTATCTACAGGGTTATCTAATACTGTAGATTTTCCTTTGCTAGCTTGCCGCCAGGAACCAATATCGCTAAAATCATTGGTATTGCGTTGAAAGTTATATTTCCCTCGGAAAGATTTCTGTCCACCATTCTTAACTTTAGAGTCCGCAAAAAGTGTATAGGACTGACTTTTTGCTTTATGTCTTTCACTGTCAACACTGACACAAGACCACCTTTTTTTCTTTAAGAGAATGTCAAGTAGACCATCTATTCTCATTCTGGCTTCTGAAATTTGAATATCTTTAAGTGAAATCTCTGCACTTAATTTCTTGTTTAACCTCTCAGCTCTTAAAACTTTACAGCTTTCCTCTGCTAGTAAATTTTTAATCTTAGTGACCTTTTTCTCAGCCGTCAATTCTAACAATGTCTCTGTCTCATACTGCTCTTTATTTGCTCTCAACTGAGTCAACTCCAGTTGTAGAGACTGAATCTTAATATCATCACTGCTCTTATTAAGCTCATGAATCTTTTTCTCTTCATGTTCGCCACCAAGATTTGCAATATCTTCTAATAAATCAAGGAGCGTTTCTGTATACGTCCTATTATGTTCATCAGTCTCAAGTTTCAATTTGTCATATATTTCTCTCCTTTCTTGAAGTTCCTGAGTTAGATTTCTAACTTCACTATCGTTATCTTTAACCTGAGTTTCTAACTCTTTGATCTTACACAATGCTACACTCAATGCTGTTTGAGTACTAGCAAGTTCTGAGTTTGATTTACATAAATCACCCGTTAGTTTAGATAATTTCTCCTGAAGTTTACTCTCTTCAGCAGTACCTTCTATGACACTTTCCCTTTGCTCTAGGGTACTCTGTTTTATGTCCAGTTGCTTCTTCTCTTCTAGCATCCTTTTCTCATACCTCTCATTACTTTCATGAATTAGCTTTTCACAAATCAGTCTTGTTATTTCAGACTCAGTCAGCTCACGGTCTCCAAATCCTAATAGTTCACGGTATTTTTTTTCCTCAGGATCTGTATCATAGTCCATAGTGACTTACTTACTTAGACAACTATATATGTATTACTTAAACTTTCACCTCACAAAGCCAATTATCTTTTTAAGAAATTGCAATTATTTCTTAATTACTGTACATCACCTCCTGTTATAGTACCTATATATAGCATACATTACCTATGCATCAACATATTGTACAATCCATCGATATAATTATCGACAACACAACGACAATCATCAACAGAATAAGTGATGGATAGTATAGGCAGACTTGCTGAAATGCAGAAAAGTGGCACAATCTACACAGAACAAAATCACTTATCTTAATAATACTTCTGTCCCTTCCGCCAACACACCAGATATCACAAAGTTCTGCAGATAAAACCGTTCCAGCGCAGAAAGGTACATGAACTAGACTTTCTTCTTTTCAGGTTCTTGCCAAAGTGTAGAATGCGCTCAATACAGCATCAGCACACAGGAAACACCGCACAGCATCCTCTGTAACTGTTGACTAGAGATAATCTGCAAACGACTCTTCAAAACACTTCACATTTAGTTAAACTTGACTGTCTACCAACAACCTGTCAAATTCCCACTGTTATAAATACACATCAGCGTTGAAGTAACAGTTTCTGAATCATATACGCCACACAGGCACTTCTAAATGATCCTAAATTACGCCTCCCAGGCTATAAACGCGAATACGTAGGTGTTAGCTCCTTCTAGACTGAAAACCACCACTGTTAAATTATACGCGTCTTGAATGTTACTGATGAATATTTAATTATTATCACTAACTAACTGATGACTGGTCTTGGAGATTGAATAAATGGTGATGGGTGTTACTTTAATGGTCAAACTGTTCATACGCCCACACAGAGCAGAACAGTGATTCTTATATCACGCGAATGTCAAAATATCAAATTCTGTACTACTAACATACCACTGCTACACACGAGATACTGTTAGTGAATTCAATCTGTCTGTTGACCTAGATCTCGCCACACAGGCTATTTATGGTCATGCGTTACTACTGTCACAACTACTGTTTTCCTACCGTGTTGAATGTTGCAGTGAGTGTGCGTGGGTACATTCACACGCCACAGATACGCACGTACAAGTCGTGGAACTACAGGTGACAGTTAACATAGTTTATTGTCACGATACGTTAATATGAAATACACATAGTCATAATCAAAATACAAGTCATAGTAATACAACAATACAGTACTCCAGTCACATCTCCACTTCTCAGAATCATTAGCGCTATATAATATTAATACTGGATCCTCTCAGCAACGGTCGGCATCCCCGTGCTAATATAATGAATTCCTCAAATATGCCTCATCAAAGACGCTCTCAACCTTGGCGCTTTAATGTAGATATGGATCCTCTCAATAATAACAATGGCCTCTCAAATATGCCTCATCAACGATGCTTCTAACATCGGCATTATAATAAATAGACAATGGATCCTTTTCCTAGCAAACGGACATCATCCTCGCCGTGCTAACTACATCAGTGGTGAATACTCGCGGCAATTTCTCGCAAGACTGCACTCCCTGGCAGTCTGCAGTAATCTCGCCTTCACTCATCTTGACATTTATATATTCAAACATAAGTCCTGGATCCTTACCTCTTCAAAAATACTCACAAACATAATTCTCCAATAAACTCAAGAATTATAGGCCTACACAAATAATGGCCTCTATAACTTGTGCACTGCGCAGGCATACTCAAAACACACACTATAGGACCGACCTCTCCAGTCGGTGCCCAAAACAGACTGCTCCTAGTTCACACACTCGTCCCGCCAAAAAACCACACGAGACTCGGCTGTTCAAAAACACCGTTCTCGCACTACTTGCACGGGCTAGCCACAAATAGCTAAACACCCGTAGCTCAGAACAGTTCATAGTGCATACCTCTACACAATAGAACTGACCGGCGTTCACACGCTTTGTAACTTCTCGATCACACGAGGAAATTCCCCTAATACATTTTTAACTTAACATCAGCTTAACCAAGCAACGTAACCCGCAATCGAATCTATTCGCTTAACATTTTCAAGATCACCTCCCCTTGCTAATATTTACTCTGTATCAATTACATACATGTTTTGTGTTGCGGTGATAAACGTTAGATTACATACATGTTTTGTGTTGCGGTGATAAACGTTAGATTACATACGTGTTTTGTGTTGCGCTTACAAACGTTACATTACATACATGTTTTGTGTTGCATGATAAACGTTAGATTACTTACATGTTCTGTGATGTGTGATAAACGTTAGATTACACACATGTTATGTGTTGTGTGATAAACGTTAGAATACATACATGTCCTGTGTTGTGTGATGAACGTTAGATAACATACATGTTTTATGTTGAACTTACAAACGTTAGATTACATACCTGTGTATGTATAGCATGTCACTATTTCTGGCCAGGGATTACGGAGGATATAAAAAGATATGTAAAATCCTGCCCAGAATGTCAAAGGGTAGCTCCAAGGGACTGCACCTGCAAATCTTGGAGAAATGCCAATCATGGGAACTCCATTTGAAAGAGTTGCAGTGGATAGTGTTGGACCTCTCACACGAACCAAGAGGAGAAACAGCTATATACTTACTCTGGTGGACTCTTGTTCTATGTGGGGAAAGGCGGTAGCCATGTCATTAATATATTCAAAACAAGTGGCAGAGGCGTTACTTACAATATTCACTACGTTAGGTTTTCCCCACCAAATCTTGACTGATAATGGCTCTCAGTTCAAGGGAAGACTAACTGAGGAAGTATTCAGGATCTTCCAAGCCAGGCACTTTCACTGTAGTCCCTATCACGCTCAAGGGAACTGGCAGGTAGAAAGATTCAATGGAACTCTTATTTCTATCCTGCGGAAGCTGGCACATGAAAAACCTGATACGTGGGATCTCTACTAACCTGCTGCATTATTTGCTTACCGGGAAGTCCCACATAGCTCAACAGGTATGGCTCCGGCAACGTTGTTATTTGGCTGGCCTATAAAAGGTCCATTAGAAGACTTAATGAGGACATGGACAGATGAGAAAGCAGAAGAGACTGTAACCTCATCATACCAGTATGTGAACGAGTTGACATCTCGCTTAAAAACTGGCTGGAAATTAGCAAATGATAACCTGAGGAAAGCCAGAAGGTAACATGCTGCGTATTATAATAAGAAGGCGAAGGATAGAGAGTTAGCTGTTGGGGAGAAGGTGCTTCTTCTATTACCCGGCAGCAGCAACAAACTTCAAATAGGATGGCAGGGCTCATACACAGTTCTAGAAAAGCTATCTAGAACTAATTACAAGATAGACAAAAAAGGAAAGGAAAAAGTCTATCATGTGAATCTGCTCAAGAAATATCATGATAGACTTACCTTGGAAGCAGCACATTGAATGACCCTGGCCATAGCTACTGAAATGAAGAGTGAACCTCTCACCTCATATGAATACCCCTTAAGACCCTGTGAAACTCCTGCACAGGTAAGTCAGTAACCACTTGACAAAAGGTCAGAGGGAGAAGATTCAAACAGTTTTATAAAAACATACAGAAGTGTTAACGGACAAACCGGGGCACACAAACTTGTTGGAATATGACATGAGATTACTAGACCCAACACCGATCTGTATGAAAGCCTATTCAATTCCTTTCGCCAAAGAACAAGCTTTAAAGGGAGAGATAGAGTACTTATTGCAAGAAGGTATCATCTCCCATAGTGAATCTCCTAATAGCTCCAGTGTGGTTTTGCTGAGGAAACCCTCTGGGGAACATAGACTCTGTATTGATTATAGGAAATTGAATGCTGTCACAGAGTCACATGTAGATCCCTTACCGGACACCAATCAGCTGTTTGCCAGGTTAAATAAGGCAAAATATTTCTCTAAGGTGGATCTAAGTACCTCTACACCTCACGGTAGAAGGGGAACGACTAAGTAAGTAAGTAAGGATCTAAGTAAAGGGTATTACCAGATTCCCGCCAAGCCTGAAATCAGGCCAATGCTGGCCTTTAGCACCTCGGAAGGGCACTATGAATTCAATATGTTGCCTTTTGGATTGAAGAATGCTCCGAGTGTCTTCTCCAGGATGATGAGGAAATTATTGGATCCCTTGAAAAACCCAGCTATCACATATTTCATGGATGACATCCTCATCGCCACTGAAACATTTGAGGAACATCTAGTATCTCTGGAGATGTTATTGGATAGACTCAGAGAGGCAAATTTGACCGCTCGCCCTACGAAATGTTGTATTGGTTGCCAGGAATTGGAATTCTTGGGACACAGTATATCAGGGTAACATGACTCCTGACCCCAAGAATTTGGAAAAACTTCAGAGAACACCAACCAAGAAAGATGTGAGATCTTTTGTCTCACTATGTGGGTTTTATCAGAAATACATCAAAAATTTCAACAGTGTGTGTGCTCCTGTCTAGAATGGTCGGCGGATTGTGAGCAAGCGTATACAGAGCTGAAGCAGAAACTCACCAGTAGGCCTATCCCGAGACTTCCGGATTTGAGTCAAGAGTTTGTGGTCAGGACTGATGCTAGCAACGTAGGGTTAGGGGCAACTTTATTGCAATGATCACAATCACAGCCCGGAGAATCGAACCCTGTTTGCCTATGCCAGCAGCAAATTAAATAAAGCATAGAAAAATTACTCCACGGTTGAAAAAGAATGTTTGGCGTTGGTTTAAACAATAAAAAAGTTCCAGATATATCTTTATGGTAGACATTTCGTGGTCCAGAGTGATTACCAGCCCCTGATTTTTCTTGCCCAGGCTAGACATGGTAACGCAAGATCGTTAAGGTGGTCTCTTCGGATCCAGCCTTACTCGTTTACCATTGAGTATATCCATGGATCTCAGAATGTTGGGGTAGATTTCTTAAGTAGGCACCCACCTGAAGGAAACCAGGAGAGTAGGAAGGCAGAGTGAACCCCATATTGGGAGAATGCCGTGATTGTGAATCCAGACAGGAAAGCTCCACCAGATGGTTCACGCTTTTAAATGGGGGAGCTCTTGTCGTGAGTTGGTCTGTTTCACAACACGGCCTTCTGAATAATTCTGAGTAACTCTGACCACACCGCGCGCCATATATTGTAAGAACTGCATGATACCCTGATCAATGAAATGCTTCCTCATTCGGTTGTTTACAAAACGTACTGGCCTAACAATGGAGTCTCTCCATCTGTGTAACATTGTTGGAGTTGGAATTTTAATACTGTACCGACTTATGAAAGAAGTACAGCATGGAAGAGGTATACAATTTAATACTGGGAATGTTGCTCTACCCGTATGTACTAAAACTTTTACAAATACTAATATAGGACGGGAGAAGTCTCTAGTTGAACGCATTGAAGCCTCAGGTTAGTCCTTAATTTAGCTGTTTAAAGTATTCATAGAATAAAATGCACTTAGGAGACTAAAAGACTACTAGTTAGGAAGATGAAGATTAATTCAGGGCATATTTTAAGCCTTAGATGAATAAAATCGCTCCAGGAATAAGAAAGATAATAAGGATAGTAGTTTTCCATATTTGTACAACGAGACAAATTATGCATCATTTTGAGAGATGCCTACACCCCGTTAGCCCCTGCCTTCTCTGGCGCCGGATGTGCTAGTATAAATAATGAAGAGTGCCTTTGCCAACTGCATCTGAAAGCAGATCATAGCAACCATTAACAGCTCGACTGTGTGTGCCTGAGGGTAAGAAAGAATATATATATATATATATATATATATATATATATATATATATATATATATATATATATAGTTATACGTATTGCTATTGATTAAGTACAGTGTGCATTAGAAAGTGCGTAGATATGTTTGAACTACTGTGTACATTTTTGAAGGACTTACCAGCCTGTGTATAGTCAAAATAAATTGAGAATGATAGCAAAAGTGTGTCGGTAGGTTTCCAAAAGCATTTAAAGAATTATTTCTTGATGGAATGGACTAAATACCAAGAACATAAGAAAGGATGAAAGGAAATGTTTTAATGTGTTGATTAAGGTATTACTTAGTATGTGAAACGAGACCTAATCATTGTATGGAGGCGGATCATGGACAAATGGCTCCAAACTAAGGATTTAGAGGGAAATTGTAGTTACAGTGAACTGGATTTGATTGTTGATTCTATACTATATCCTGTGCATCTGCTAGCACACTGTCTGAAACTGTCTATCATCCCCAACCTTTGTAATAATGGGATAGTGATGGTCAATATAGGGGGTTCCTCTAATTCGTTTCAGGTTATATCCTATACACAAAACTACTCATACAAGAGTCATCCACTGGTGCCAGCGCCTTTTCATTACAGAGGGCCAGTCAAGTACCTATTGTCTGAAGAAGGTTCAAGTAATCTTTCCTGCCAGGACAAGAGTGGAACCAGATTCATCACAACAGATGAGTAGCCATACAAGGCTACTGTAATGTGTAAAACCAGACAACCACAATTAAATTAAAAGTCGTCAAAGATATTAGTTGATGATGACAATATAGTGCAATTCAGAGAGCCTAGGCAACTTCAGATTCAGTGATTGATTAATTCAGTAACTAAAGAATAATTTTGATATTCAAACAAAGAGTCTACAACCAGATGAAGTGCAGCCAGAAAGAAGGATCATTGATAGGAATTTTAAAGACAATAGCTAGTCGTGTATATTTCATCAGTGTTTTATTTATTTAAATATTGTAATTGAATTTGATTTTCATTTCAAGCTTTTCAAACAGATGAGACTGTATAATTAAATAGTAAATATTTACTAGCAGACTTACTTAATTATTTAAGTTGAGTTCAAAGTTTTGTTGGTAAATAATGTAGTTAAATCCCCTAGCAGAGTCAATAATAACAACAATTATAATATTAACAGGGGAGCACATAGGGAATTAGAGTAATACATTACTTATACAGCTTGATCCTACCTTTGTTGTCTATACACCCTTACTCTTTTCAGGAAAGGGGGTATTACTTATAAGACCAGACTCTTATCTGGCACTATCCTGGTATCACCTGATACAACTTTGTGTCCAGGATATCTTATTAATTTCAATAACATCTTTACTTCTCAAACTATGAGGGGGCCTCATCTGAGCCCTCGAAGCTAAAAAATAGTTACCTGTATTAAGTACACCTCTGCTTTTTACTGGTTGTTTATTTATTTATAAATATTTTTTATATACTCGTGTCATGTGTTTTCCTCAGGGTATAGGCGATCAATTTCCACCATGGTTGTCTGTCCTTGAATAGATAATTGGTTTTTACCTTTTGATCTTCAGATCTCAGTTCTCCTCAATGTCTACCCAGTTGATTACTGTTATTATTATTGTGTTAACTGTATTGTTATTGTTAACAACAACAACAAAGAATAAGTTACAGACTTTCATAAATGGGTGCTTGCGTAGAATGAAAAGACTGAAATGGTACAAGGTCACCAATTTGGAACTGATGACATGACTCAGACAAGTGCAAGTGGGTAAAAGAGGTGAGAACAAGACGCTGGTACTGGTTGTGACACACACTGAGTAAAACCTGTTGAAAGCATTACAAGTCAGTCTTAGCTGCTGGTTTCCTGACAGGAGACCCTCTGTAGTGGTGGCTTCATGCTGTATAAGGAGCGAGAAAGAAAATGATAATGAGAGTTATGAGAAGAAGGCTGAGATAGATCGGGACAACAATGAAAGACGATATTGGACAGATGACGTCATGTCATTGACAGAAGTCAGCAGCAGAACTGATAAACACTAGTGGGGACCGGAAGTTGTGGAGAGACATGCTAGCCTACGCCATCAGGCTTGGTACTGAAGAAGTAGTAGAAGAAGAAGAAAACGGAGAAGGAGGAGAAAAAATAAAAAGAAGACGATGAGGAAGAAAAATAGGAAGAAAAAAAATAAGGATGGATTAGAAGAAGAAGACGATGATGATAATGATGATGATGATGATGATAAAGAAGAAGAAAAAGAAGGAGGTTGAGGAGATAATATTGCGCTGTACATCGCCGTTGCATATTTGTGGTTTGTTGCTCATATAAGAAAAGAAACTACTCAAAAAAATACAATAACAGAAAGACATACTGTACTGTATGAACATATTATTAATAAATGTTGGAGGATACACTTCTGTTGTGTTGGTTTGAGCGGGAAGTCTTGAGAAGTGGGCGGAGGAGGAGATTAAAGGAGTTTTGAAAAAGAAAGAAAGAGATTGTTTTGCAAGATAAAAGAGTGGATACGAATACACAATGAACAATGTTGTAGGAAGACGCACTGAAGACAACCGGATTCTTTGTTATCAGGTTCCAGACACGAGAATTCTCCCAATAATAAGGAAGTTGTTCAGAATTTAATACGTTTTGTCGTCTGATGTTTGTCTGTTCATGTCAGACATATTTTTTTTTCTTTCTCTTTTCTCATTTTTCTCCCTCACGTATCCAACTCTTTTTCTATTATAAGTTCTCATTTAAGACTGCAATAAACCACATTAATTTGCCAGGGGCGTCTATGTTTTTCGCGCATAAAGAGACAAAAGTGCGTTCCGGCTGGAGATAGGTTGTATGTGTGTACCTCCGTGTGAAGCCCCGTGTAGAACTCCGCCGGGATCTCTGAGGAGACACAGACAAAACATGACTACCTCTGCCTTAGGCATGTCATAAATGGTGGCTAATTTGGGGTTTACATGGGGCTAGCAACTTCATCATATAAAACAAATCACTACAGAAACCACAGTTGTAAGATCGCTTCAGTGCTGTGGGGCAGGCTTCCTGTAAGGGGATCAGTGCCAGTGGTAGTTTCATGCACCACAGGAAGTGGCAAGGGGCATGATGGTGACGAATTCCGTGAGAAAGGTGGAAATGGGAGGGGGGGGGGAGGGGGGGGGGGGGGGGGGGGGGGGGGGGGGGAGACGCGTAACTAGAAAGAGAGACACAGAACGAGAGAGAAAGAGAGAGAGAGAAAATGAGACAGATTGAAGTAGATGGCAATGATGAGGTTATGAGAAACGAACGAACAAACAAATGAAATCATTATTTCATCAGGGTAAAGAAATACGCATTATTACCTTTTTACATTTCTGCCCCGCAATAAGACAATTTAATGAAACAAGTGTAACCAGCCAGTTTCAACAGTCAATACGCAAAATGTGTGAAAGAGCACCTTTTATAAACCAAGTATAAAAGATGTAAGCAGAGAAAAGAAAAGAGAAATTGTGATATCAGTAGACAACAGCCAGCCATAGCAAACAGGAGATATCATTAATTTATTTGTTCATCTTAGAAACGATAACGAGAGTACAAGAGAGAAGAGAGGGGAAAAAAACATAGACCACATTAATAATACTGACATATCACTATTTTTCAGCTCCCGAGGTAGCATAGGCCTGCAACAAACTTACGTCAAGTTCTTCTCAGTGTGTTTTTTCCGGCCTACTTCTACCTCTATAGCCCTAAGGTTCCCAGAATAACAACTGCTATCTAATGCTATCAGCAGGTTTCCTCAATGTGTGTCCTATCAACAGGTTTCCTCAATGTGTGTCCTATCAACAGGTTTCCTCAATGTGTGTCCTATCAACAGGTTTCCTCAATGTATGTCCTATCAACAGGCATCGTCTTCTTCTCATCTCTTGTTTCACTTACACGTGTCTCGTTCATGTCATCAGTTCCTATCACGGATTGCCTCCCCTTTGCTCTGCAGTGATGGTCCAGCAATGGCTAAAACCCAGTACCTAATGTGGGTCTTCAAAGGTATCTACCTCCGTACAAGATTACTCTTGACAGAGATGCAAATAGAAGGATGATGATGCTTCTACCTTGAGGGTGTATTCACAAGATATTCAAAAATCAAGAACAATGCTGAATGTATCTTAGCACAGTTAACTTATTATCTTCCCGACACCATTTGTGAAGATTATTATATGATTTAGATCGTTCAAACCCCCAACTGATTTAACTCACTGAAATCTTAATTTAGAAGCTCTGTTTTAAGTGTAATTAAGGTGACTGAAACATACGGGTGTAATACACTCACAAGGATTAAATCAACTTTCAATGTGTATATATACAAACAACAAATTTAAGAATCAGTTATATTTAACAGTGCAAAATGAATAATTCTTTTTTAAAAAAAGGTTATCATCACAGGGTAATGTTATGGATATTGAGGGAATTGTCTGAAAGTTCACTTGGCAGCTTTTAAGTTTGTACTTAGCTGCCAGTACGTTTGTTGGTTTTTGTTCCAGACGATGTTTGGTTCTTTGCAGGTTATGGACTGGTTCACTCACGTCACTGGTCAAGTCGGAATGTTGTGACACGTTCAAAGAAATATCAGTGAGCAATCACGAAGCTGGTCCAGCGTCTTCAAGACCCGTCTGATGATGGTGTCTATCGTTGACAGCAATTTACGTATACTACACACGTTGTTCCAGAGATAGCACCATCAACTGGTTCCACCGACTAGTATCATGAAAGAAGAGAAACAAATACCCTCCCGAGTATTGGGTTTCCTGACAAACAATCATGTGCCTCCCCCTCCTCCTTTTTTATTCCATCATCCCATCTACCTCAGAACTTTACGCTTTCTGAGCATTAATATTAATCCCAGTGAGCGGAAAACATTCATTACATTTATATTGAATATCAATTTGCACTGGTTGAAAAGTTGAATAATATAATAAGAATGTACGTCAGTTCTGTCATCATCCACTCCCTGCTCCATATGGATCTTGGGACTACCTCTGCGTTTGGTTCTCTATGAGAAACCCGCATAAAGCAGTCACCAGCTCTTGCAGTGATGGTTCATGAAACCATCATTCTATATGCTGAGGTTGCCAGCCTTATATGACTTGGACATTCACTAGCAATGTTCATATGCTAATAAATGCAAAATTTAGAATTTAAAGATTTACAACTCACCCCAAAATATCTTTGGAAATACTGGCTCAGATAAATAGTTAAGGCAACTTGTTTAAGATGCCTCTTACACGCGGTCTAGGGTATTACTTTACACTAGGCTCCCACTCTGACTTTGTGTTCAGATTCCTAAGATTCCGGCTTTCCATGTTAATGTAGGTAGAGTTTTCCTGGGATGTAAGTCCACAAATTGCTCAGACATGGTTCTGTCCGATAAATGGAATTTTGATCCTATTCCTTACTCTGGCTAGCTGGCTGTCTTCTTGACGAGGTGAATTTCACAGTGCTTTAAATCGGCGAAAGTGTCAGATTATATGGCACATGTCGTCCCACGCTTGTTGTTGTTACTATCTGACCAGGCTCCAATCAGAAGTGTTGTTAATAACACCTAGAATTGGCCAGCCAATTGTATTCAATCATGCGTGTTATGGTGGGGTTTATCATATAAGGAATTGTTATTTCCATTGATTATCGGTCCTGTTTACACTAACGACGTTCTACATTATCATAAATAATGTCTTCCCGGAAACTTATTACAACATTCCGTCTTTCAGGTGCGTGTCTGTAATAGGTCACCACCTGGAAAATTTACTGCCCTGTACCTGTGCAAACAAACATTCATCGTGTGACCATCCGGGTTTTGTTCTCGCCATAAGAGAAATTAGGAACTTACAATAGCCATATCAGCGATAACCAAGCTCGCCGGGCGATCTTCGTGTTAATCCAGCGCGCCAGTGTCTGGTTCACGAGGATTTTACCAACATGACTGTCGGTCAACATTACATCACCTGTCTATTCTCTCAGCAGGGATGATCCTAAACAGAAATGACGAATTATTACATGAAGAAGTGTAAACAAGTGACTGGCACGTATTTCTGTGCTCCGAAAATGAGAAATAATGTAGATAATGGGAGAGAGAGAGACAAAATACGAAAGGGGAATGACCAATGACATCACAGTTTCGTCATATTGGCGTACTTCTTCTTCGTACACTCTCAGACGTCCACATGAATGTTTTCAAAGATAGCAGTAGTCAGTTTGAGGCTATTTGATTCTCCGTAGAGCTTTTCCACGAATGGTACTGGTGTCGGCAACATGCGCTTTTTCTGTTCCGCGTATGCTGGGTATCTTTGAAGCATATATTCAGCACATCGGAAGTTTCTATCTAGCTTATAAATGAACAAACAACACACAAAGGTATGTTATCAGACACTCAGTGAGAAATAAAGAAGTAGAAGACCAGACAACAGAAAAACAACAGAAGTGATAGGCTTACCGGAAATCGAACCAGGACCTTCCGAACGGCACCAGCCGCCTAGCCACAGGAGCGAATCGCCACTATCCACTCTGCCAGCTACGCATTACAAAAAATAATGCTTCGCCGACAGAGGTCTAGCACAATCCCCACGTAAACCGGATATGTACCTAAGGACGACCCAGACTAATTATAGACGCATTCGCTTCTGCAGTTTCACTATTAAACAATATACGCCAGATTACACAAGACAAAGACCTTAATACTGTGTCTAGTAAATGATAGAAAAATGAGAATAAGTAAAGAAACCTGAGGGCTGTAAACAGTAAATAAATAAACAAACAACACACAAAGGTCACGTGTTATCAGGCACAGAAATAAACAAGTGTTGAATAGATGGTATCCCAGTCTGTTGTGGCTCGTGCGGAGTCTGAAGATTACCATTTGTTGCCTTCTGTTGAGCTGGTAGTATACATCATATTGGCCTAACATTTCAAATCTTTCTGTTGAGCTGGTAGTAGTGTACATCATATTGGTGTAACATTTCAAATCCTTCTGTTCTACGCAAGCATCCATTTATGAAAATCTAACTTTTCAGAAGTCGGATGTGTCGACCGAAAGGTGCAGATATCACAGCTTAGGCGTAAACAGACACAACGCAACCACCGTCCTTTTCAGGACGAACGAGGAAGAAGAAGAAGATTGTGATTCACAAGGTAGACGTCATAAAAGATATGCTGGAAGGGCAGACACTTAAAAGCAACGAGCGGGGGAGAAGGAGGGTAGAGAAATATAAAGAGCGTTTATTTAAAGCTTCGCATTCAGTTACACCAGCAGTTCTCAAAGTGTTGTCCGCGGACCCCTGGTGGTCTTCCAAGACCCTTTGTTGGGGGAGGGGGGGGGGGGTGTCAGCGAGGTCAAAACTATTTTCATATAATTGTCATAAATTTAGATAGGTTTGAAAGTTATTTAGGGTCCCGCCTGAGCAGAGTGGATGGTGATAAGTACGTGAGAAGTAAAGGTGCGAGAATAGATTTCACGAGTGAATATTTTAAGGAGAAGATCTGTCTCTGGAATGAGTAGTTTCTCTAGTCCAGGCTATCTATACGACTATCTTTTAGTACAAGACAATCTTATACCTCCCCATATATGTAAATATAAGTTTAACTACACACACGCACAATTATGTGACAACAAGACACACAAACGTGAAAAACTATGGTTAATTGGGTATGGGTCTGACCAACACACAAAGTTAAGTTCTTTTTTTTGTTGTTTATTATCATTAAACTTTACAACATCGAATATCTAAAGAAAGATCAAATAAAATCAGAATGTCATACATAGAAAAATAACAGAATACATGTGCCCTCCCCCTTTTTGAGAGAAAAAAAACCAACAAGTGGATAAGTTAGTTGCTTATCCTTTACAGGACGTGGCAATCAACCCCAGCTTTTATTGGCTATTTGTGTTTTTTCTAGGCAATTTTTTCATTCAGTAGTTTGCCATTGCTTTCTGAATGGTACGGCGCTTATACCATTGTTAAAAACCCACACAAAGCGATCTGCTACCAAACAGCCTGCAGCAGGTCTCGAACCTGGTATATCTGGATTATGAAACTGCGTTCATATCCATTAATACCACAGACGCCGACCCACTTGGATACGACTGTCAAAAGTCGGAAGAACTGTTATATCTTTCACAACCCAGTGGGCTGATAAAATTGAACAAATATCTGGGTATTTATAGGTCCAGTTAAATTTACTATTTAAAATGTTAATTTGTCTATTTGGCCAATCCTGTTCACAACTGAACTTAGGGACACGTAAGCAAAGAAGAAGACAACATTAATCAATCAGTAAATGAAGAAAAAGGACCAAAATAGACCGCTGGTCGCCGTTTGATCAGGTCTGCTTAAGAATAGAGAAACATTATGAAAAAATGCTACTATTATATCTCTACATATATATACACGGAAGGGGACAAGACGATCTCTCATCCTCTCCTTCAGTCCAGATTAAAGTTAAAAGGCACACGGTGTCTCTAGCCTATCCTATCGCGCGTCGCTTAGCGAGTGCAGGTTTGGTTGATGCATGCAGCCTTTCCCCTCCGCTCCGGTCAACGATCAGCGCACAATGTCAATTATTATTTAATTATCCCTACGCGCACTTAACAAATATCGCCTGTCATTAATAGCTATTAGATTGTCGGCGTCTGTTTGTTTAGTCGTGTGATATTAAACACTAGTCACTTATATAATTACACAAAATGAAATGTAACGTGAATTCTATGGTCCACTATCCGTCGCGCCTAGCATATTAATTCAGTCAGCTAAACCGTATCTTCTTGTGTGAGAAAGCGGGTGATGGAAATTACATTAAACTGAACAACTGGCAAGAAATATCTACGCGTTATTTTATTTCACTAGTTTTAATGCTAGGAAACCACAGTGAATTATAATGGTAAAACTTAACACATTTTAACACTTAAGCACACATTTCTATTACCAGAAAATCCGAATGAAATCCCTACGAAGGCTATTAACACACTTTCCACAATGGTTCTAGGCTACGTGTTTAGACTATCCGAAAAATTCTGAGCAACAACTGATAACTGGTTTGAAAAGACGCAGTTTATATACATTATTGTTATCTGCTCTCTAGAGGAGGCTAATTTTCACACCACCGTGCACAGCAGAGAAATCAGAAAATTACGTTTCCCAGATAAAAGGTTTTACGGTCGCTCTGTCTCAGCGTTGCTAATCGACAACAGAGACTTAAACCGTGTAACGGGTTTCTTTAGATTTATCCCGCTTCTGGAGATCAGAGTTATCTCTCCTTGTATGTACGAACATCAAAGGGTCCCTCGGGGAAAATATTTTGCCCGAGCGTCTCACTTCAAAGGTCCGGTGTTTTTCCACGTGCATCTGTCTGATATCTGATGATTGACAGATCAGCTCGCGTGAGAAACTCAGGTAAACAAACCGGATTCGCTCCCTGTTCTGACTGGCAGGTCGCGGAAGTTGGTAAAATTTCCGTTTGTTTACGTCTCAAGGAAAAGAGGCGTGGATTAAAAGTGAGTAATGCAGGCAGAAAAATGATTGACTTTTACTAGCAAATCATAGACGCTACGAGGTCACAAAAAGCTGTCAGACACTGTAGGCTATATTTCCATAATACGTCACAGTAATCAAACAGGCCATTTGCTTTTTTTTTTCATTCTCATTCTCTCCCGAGTGTACAGTGTACATGTGATGACGTCAACGCTATAACGGCAAATAGAATGTTTGCTTGTGTATTCTTTTGTTTTCTATAAATTTTTATGGGAGTAGGTTTAGGGAATAAGTATGTGCGTGTTCAGAGATTAACTCAGTTTGGTCTCAGCATTTCTACTGTGGTCTTACTTGCTACCTTTGTGTCACCGTGGTGCAGTGTGGTAAACTGGGTAAGGCACCAATTAATCTTTTATGTGGCCGTGAGGTTATTGTATTTCTTCTATTTGATTATTTTCTCATTCCAAGTTAGATATTTGACTGGCTTGAAGTCCGCCAGAGATGAAAGTTTCTTGGTTCATGTTGTGGGGTGCCAGTCCGTTCGTTCCTCTATTGTTGTTAAGTTTTGGAGAGTGATAGTGGTGTACCTTTTGCAAATACTAATTTCCTACATTATCCAACATGTAAGGAATTATTCAACAGCCGGATCAGGTTAACTTGCATTTTATTTAGAACAGAAAATTGCATGTAATGTATCAACAGAAATGGTTACAAAATCTGATCAGTCATTTGATTCAAGCTATCCCACAATGTTCATTGTGGCCTTTATATTTTCCAACCACCTTTTAAATCCATAGAGGCGATTAATATTCCATCTTATCGTCAATATCCTTGGTTTAATCATTTATAATTTTGCAAACGTTGCATATCTCTTCTGTGTAGGTTACCACCTGTAGTTTTCCTTTTATTTTTAATATCTTTGCAGTTTTGGGATTTCTTTCAGGAATCCTTCAATTCTTCGTTAATTGCATCATTGCGACCTTTTATAAAAATATCAGACGAGCTGGGCTGAAAATTAAAAAGGCGATACAAGACTTTGGTCTACTTACATGAAGAAACCAGCAAGATAACATTTGCTTGAACCAATGTTCAAGACTCACTCACAAAACACGTCTGTATGCCATACCTGACTTTGCCAACACTGCCGCTCGAATCTTGCCGGCAGCTGACCTCTGTAGTGCGTGCTTAGCTAGCTACTTCTATTGGTTGGCGATTATTCTATCCAATTTATTATTGGTTATTCCTTCACGTGGTCTTACTAAGTTTGGGGCTGTTACTATTTACGTCATACTCTCCATGACGACTGCCGCCTAAATTAGCGTGCATTGTCAAAAAACTGACCTAGCCGATTTACTACCACTCTGTATCCTGCCCTTTGTGTCTCGGGTTATTTTTATATTAGTTAAGAATCTTGCTTGTTTATTATAGCGAATAAGTTTTATATTTTATTATTATGACTAGACACTAGCACGAATAAATGCTCAGGTAGTCGGTCATACGGCCACATTTGTTATACCTGCTATAATGTTTGTAACTTCATTATCGTCCAATAAATCATTATTTTTAAATCCCGAAGTTTTCCTTGCGTCTGCGAGGAAACACAAGAAATAAATACACTTTGTTGCCTTATTTTCTCAGTTTTAATTTCTAATACGGTAAAAATCGATAAATATAACCCACATAAACAAAAACTCTTTGCGGGTCCTTAATAATTGTTAAGAGTGTAAAGGGGTCCTGAGACCAAACTGTTTGAGAATCGCTGAGGTAGACTAACTTGAGAGCAGATATGTTTTATTGTTACACTTCATGAGGAAGGAGAGACACGTGCGGGAAAGAAAGTGAGTGTGATAAAGGAAAATGAGATAGATTATTATGAGATAAATATAATAGAGATAGATAAATGTATCATCTTAGTAGATTACTATGAGATAAATATAATAGAGATAGATAAATGTATCATCCTAAGAGAAGGTTTTAAAACTGAACTCTTTAAGAAAAAAATGTGGTTTAGCAAGAGAGCGAGAGAGAGAGAAAGAGAATGAGAGGAAGGGTTAAATAAACGGATAGACAGACAGACAGATAGATATGTAGTTTGGTAGGTAAGAAGACAGGTAGATATAGTCAGACACATACATTTCATAATCGTTCTTTTCGCACCTCACACATATTTATATCTCTATAACTTATCACACATACAATCACACATTTACTTTCGTATTACGTACATGTTATACACACCACATATTCAACTACCCCTTTTGCGTACATGATATACCCACCACGCAAACACCAGCGTTTAGCGTACACTTATACATACTAACCATTCACCCACGTTTTGCAGCACCTATTATAACTACCACACACATTCTACTTGCTTTTGGCGTGCATTTTATGTTCACCACACATCCAGTTGAGTTTTGCGTGCATTTTATACTCACCACACATTCGTTTTTTGTTTCGTTGGGCACAAATGTTAAACCCTTCACACGTTCACTTGAATTTCGCATACAGTTTATACTCTCCAGACATTCACTTGTTACATCTTATACCCACCACACATTCTCGTGCACTGTGCGTACATTTTGTACCTATGGCATATTCGCTTGTATTATGCAGACAGTTAATACCAACTACATATTCGCTTGTATTTTCTTTACATTTTAATATCCATCACACATGCATGGAGGTATATCTGGAATCATCCTTATATGACCACCAGTTAAGTACTGTGCTATAATATATAGATATGGAAGTGAACCTCTGTCTGTGAGACTAATTACACCCTCAGTGACTCTTGAAATCGTCCACACACTTCCAGGGATTCCCCCTGTGGTGAAATATGTCGAGAACCCAGCGTTGCACACACAAGTTTGGAGGAGTCACTTGAACCCCAGATGTAACTCTGGTTTTTACCTGGTTGGCGGCATTCAGGAGGATGTCACTATGAACCCATGATAGGCAGGGGAAGCTGAGAAGTGGTGGTGTAGGACGTGACAATTCCTTGGGAGAGCACAGAACCTGAGCACAGTATTTTAGGTCTGTATATGTGGAGAACCCACTGCGATGACGGGGAATGGACAGTACGTCACGCACTTCTTCCTCCTAGCTTTGATTCAGATGCGATAATCCTTTAAATGTACATCAAGCCGAAGAAACTGGAGCTCACGAATTCAACTCAACAAGTTTCGGAATGGCAGAGAAGCCACAGGAAAAGCCTAGATCTACAGTGTAGATAATACCAAGGAATCTACAACTTAGTATTGGCTGCAAAAGAGCGAGAAGCTCAGCAGCCCTAGTTAAACAATAACAACAACAACAACAACAACAACAACAACAACAATATCCATCACACATTCACATGTATTTGGCATACATTTTATACTCACTACATATTGACATACTGCATTTTATTCCGCTCATTCAATTGTATTTTAAAGTTAAGATAAAGGCAGTCTCATAGCAGATACTGCAGTAGGGGAGTGAAGTGTTAGAGACATCACTGTACCAGGTCCAGCATCGAGAGATGGGGTAACCAGCTTTCTTCTTCGCTGCCTCTTACTTCCCTCACTCAAGAACAGAGTCACTTACCCATTAACAGCTGGGTAGACTGGAGCATGGCGACCCCGTGTTTTGAACCCGGTATTTTCGACTTGTATTTAGCATACATTATATACCCACCACACATTCACTTGACTACGTGTAGTTCTCCGGGGGTCTCTGAAGAGACAAAAAATGAATAGTCCTACTGTACCTTCAGGAATGTTGCACAATTTGACTAATACGAGATTGTGCCTGGGGGAAGGGCAACCTCATCATGTCAAACAAAGTGTCACAGAAACCACTACTGCAAGAGCATGTGACTGCTTGATGCAGACGTCCGGCAAGGGGACCACATGCACTGATGGCTCTATGCTCCAGAAGGGGCGCAAAGAAAAATGATGATAAGTGATGACATATTCACGCGCACTTCACATACTTTATACCTTCCAGGCATTCACATGTTGTATTCTATACCATTCATTCGCATGTATTTAGTATATGTTTTTATACCAACGACACATTCAGTTGTATTTTGTATACATTTTATACCCACTACACATTCAGTTGTATTTTGTATACATTTTATACCCACTACACATTCAGTTGTATTTTGTATACATTTTATACCCACTACACAATTGTGATTATCCCTATTTACATTGATTTGACAAATGTAATGCCACTTTCTCATGTCGGCAGTTGTTCATATTATTTGGAGTTGAAAACAATATATATCCTAATTATAACCCATCAGATGTTGAACGGTATATTTTTTTTTTTCACTAATTAAATAAAAAACAAACAAAAAACATTCAGTTGTATTTTGTATACATTTTATACCCACTAACATTCAGTTGTATTATTTTATACCCACTACACATTCAGTTGTATTTTATATACATTTTATACCCACTACACATTCAGTTGTATTTTATATACATTTTATACCCACTACATACTCAGTTGTATTTTGTATACATTTTATACCCACTACATACTCAGTTGTATTTTGTATACATTTTATACCCACTACACATTTAGTTGTATTTTGTATACATTTTATACCCACTACATACTCAGTTGTATTGTGTATACATTTTATACCCACTACATACTCAGTTGTATTTTGTATACATTTTATACCCACTACATACTCAGTTGTATTTTGTATACATTTTTATACCCACTACACATTCAGTTGTATTTTGTATACATTTTATACCTACTACACATGCCACCCCATATAAGCCACCATTCGTTCATTTTATTTAATAACTCGCCACAATGAGATAGTAGATAGTGAATGAGATTCGCTCACACATCTTCTATAAACCAACACACATACACATCCGTTATAACCAGCCACCACAAACACATCTTTTTTTATTTTTTTTATTAAGGTGTTTACTACTTGTCTTTCTAGCACACCACTTTCAACACATCTTCCGCACACTGCCACAATTTTGCATATTTCCCCCTGACAGGCAACCCATGCACACATACAGTGAGAGAGGATAAAGAGAGAGAGAGACTCAGGAACAGTTTATCACTATACGTGTGCAGGTAATCAGCAAACACCTTCCAGACACTATGATGTGCCAGGTTTCTGGCACCGCTAGGAGTTGGCTTTAAAGGTGAGCGCGAGACACACATCTCCAGAGTCTGGGAGTGAATGAGTGACTTAAGATGTTGTATAGGGCTGAAACTGTTTCTTGTTGAGGCTAGTGGTGTACTGCTGTAGTTACGGCGACAATGATTATCATTGCGGCTTTAAGATTTCGTTGGAGAGATTCAAAGAAGGTCGGATAAGATTAAAGGCTGTGATATATCAACATCAAAGGTTGGGCTGTTAGGAATCTTCTAAATTTTCCGCTTGAGTGTGTGAGTGTTTGTGCGTGTGTGTGGCCATAAATATAAAATCCAAGACCTGTCTTCAGTTAGATTCCTGTTAGGTTACGCTATCTTTCTAAGAATATGTATCTTCAGTAACGTTATCTTATAAGAGCATGTATCTTTAGTGACTTTATCTTATAAGAAAATGTATCTTCAGTAACTTTATCTTATAAAAAGATGTATCTTCAGTGAGGTAACTTTATCTTATAAGAACATGTATTTTCATTGAGGTAACTTTATCTTATAAGAACATGTATCTTCATTGAGGTAACTTTAACTTATAAGAATATGTATCTTCAGTAACTTTATCTTATAAGAACATGTACCTTCAGTGAGGTAACTTTATTTTATAAGAACATGTATCTTCATTGAGGTAATTTTATCTTATAAGAATATGTATCTTCAGTAATTTTATCTTATAAGAACATGTATTTTCAGTTAGGTAACTTTATCTTATAAGTGCGTGTATCTCCGGTTACATTACATTATCTTATAAGTGCATGTATCTCCAGTACATTATCTTATAAGAGCATGTATCTCCAGTACTATATCATCTTATAAGAGCATGCAGTTACATTACGTTATCTTTTACGAGAATGTATCTCCAGTTAGTTTATATTATCTTATAAAAGCATTATCTCTAGTTACATTACATTATCGTATAAGAGCATGTATGTCCAGTTGCATTACTTTATCTTATAAGAGGATTATATCCAGCTACATTACATTACCTTATAAAAACATGAATCTCCAGTTACATTACATTTTGTGATAAGAGCACATATCTCCAGTAAGATTACATTATGCTATAAGAGCATTATTTCCGGTTGCATTTGAATATCCTATAAGAGCATATATTCTATATATGTGTTTCCGGTTACATTATATTATCTTATAGGAGCATTATCGCGGGTTACATTACATTATATTATAAGGACACATGTCTGCGGATACATTACATTATCTAATAAACGCATGTATCTCAGGTCACATTACATTATCCTGTAAGGACATGTATTTCCGGTTAAGTTACATTATCTTATAAGAGCATGTGTCTCCGGTTACGCTACATTATCTTACATAAGATACAGAAGGGTAAACGTTCCCATGGTGGCCAAAAGAAGCGCTTCAAAGACACGTTAAAGACGTCATTGAAAACCTTTGACATAAGCCCTGACACATGGGAAGCTACTGCGCAAGACCGAACTGCCTGGCGCACATCTCTTCGTAAAGGTGCAGCAGCATGCGAATCATCCAGAAGAGCAGCAGCGGAACAGCGGAGACAAGCTAGAAAGGACCGTGTAATAAAACCTTCACATGAAGCAAACATTCCCTGCCCACACTGTCCGAGATCTTTCCAGGCCCGCATCGGGCTCATCAGTCACCTTCGTACCCATAGACTAACCTAACATATTCCTAAATAATTGGATGAACAGAGTGGTCTTCATCACCCGTGATGGACGAACAACACATTATCTTACAAGAGCATGTGTCTCCGGTTACGTTACATTATCTTATTAGAGCATGTGTCCTCTGGTTACATTAATTATCTTATAAGAGCATGTATCTCCGGTTACATTACACTTTCTTATTAGAGTATGTGTCTCCGGTTACGTTACATAGTCTTATAAGAGCATGCTTCTCTAGTTAGATTAGCGTTATGCTTTCTTTTCTCATCTTCTTGCCACTAAGTGATCTGTTGTCCTTTAAACTTCACCCTGCCCACCTAGTATTGTTCTCAAAAAAGCTTTACATAAGAAAATAGAACTAAACTAATACAGAAATTTAAAGTGGTATATCTGAGACAGGTAAATTACAAACAATAATGATTGTGCTAATGGTGAGGATGTGGAGATATGTCTTAACATAGTTCTGAGAATAGAGTGATAAAAAGTGTGAAGAAGAAGAAAGAATTGATTTGTGATAGGTTCAGGTGAATTTAGGCTGGTTCCGATAAGTTTCAAGGGAGTATCAGCATGACGTAGTGCCGTTGCGACTGACGTTGGCATCATATCTGTCCATTTCCTACAGCAAACGTCGGCTACTGGTCGATCTTGTTCTACTGGTAGATCTCAAGTCATAATGTGGAAGATCTCTTGGAGAACGAGAGAGGGACATTTTTTTTTAACCTTTGCACATTTCCGACAAGCCCTTTCCCATCGGCACTTAAAAGCGCGGTGTTCTTAACGTTTAAAGACACTTTCACCGCATTTCCAGTGAAAACGCGCAAGCTAGCATCCTAAAAATTCGCTTTATCGTGAATTTTTAGAGGTAGAAAGCCACCTTTTCTGTGAGTAAAGTTAACTTTCAGTAAAATATTTAGTTTTTAATTTCCACTGCTCTGTCGATGGCACTGTAGGAAGCAGATCGTGCGGCAGACATAAATGTGACATATAGGCTGGAGTTATTCTAAAATCCAGATACTCTGAAACCCGGAAACAGACAAAATTTTATCAAGGTAGATCTTTAGAGAACTTAAAATTCATAAAGTAGAATCCAACAGCCCCTGGTTGCCGACCTCTGTCCTACAGTGTCTGGTTTCTTTAATTACAAGTATTTTTTCCGGTTACCTCCTATATCCTGTTTGTGTTTATCTAAGTTATTTTCCTTCTTACCTTGCAAAGCTGAATTTTCCAGATGTTCCGTTATTTCTCTTCCCTTGACGTCTGTTAAAAAAAAAAAAAGAAACTAACAAAACAACAATCAACAAAAAACAATAACCAGAATGCTACAGGCTTTCATTATGGGAGCTTGCGTGTTAATAGAACGATTGAAATGGTATTTGACAAGATAATCAGTGCAGAACTGATGACAAGAACGAGACTAGTACCAGTGGACTAAGAGATCAGAAGAGAACTCTGGCGATGGACAGGACACATATTGGAGAAACCTGTTACCAGGTGCTCCTTTTTCTGGAAACACCAGGGTAAGAAATGTTAATGAAGACAACAGACTAAGTTAGAGAAGAGAGCTGGAGACAACAGACTAAGTTAGAGAAGAGAGTTGGAGACAACAGACTAAGTTAGAGAAGAGAGTTGGAGACAACAGACTAAGTTAGAGAAGAGAGTTGGAGACAACAGACTAAGTTAGAAAAGAGAGTTGGAGACAACAGACTAAGTTAGAGAAGAGAGTTGGAGACAACAGACTAAGTTAGAGAAGAGAGTTGGAGACAACAGACTAAGTTAGAGAAGAGAGTTGGAGACAACAGACTAAGTAAGAGAAGAGAGTTGGAGACAACAGACTAAGTAAGAGAAGAGAGTTGGAGACAACAGACTAAGTTAGAGAAGAGAGTTGGAGACAACAGACTAAGTTAGAGAAGAGAGTTGGAGACAACAGACTAAGTTAGAGAAGAGAGTTGGAGACAACAGACTAAGTTAAAGAAAAGAGTTGGAGACAACAGACTAAGTTAGAGAAGAGAGTTGGAGACAACAGACTAAGTTAGAGAAGCGAGCTGGAGACAACAGACTAAGTTAGAGCTAGAGACAACAGACTAAGTTAGAGAAGAGAGTTGGAGACAACAGACTAAGTTATAGCTAGAGACAACAGACTAAGTTAGAGAAGAAAGTTGGAGACAGCAGACTTAGTTAGAGAAGAGAGCTAGAGACAACAGACTAAGTTAGAGAAGAGAGTTGGAGACAACAGACTAAGTTAGAGCTAGAGACAACAGACTAAGTTAGAGCTAGAGACAACAGACTAAGTTAGAGCTGGAGACAACAGACTAAGTTAGAGCTAGAGACAACAGACTAAGTTAGAGCTAGAGACAACAGACTAAGTTAGAGCTGGAGACAACAGACTAAGTTAGAGCTAGAGACAACAGACTAAGTTAGAGCTAGAGACAACAGACTAAGTTAGAGCTAGAGACAACAGACTAAGTTAGAGCTAGAGAGCTAGAGACAACAGACTAAGTTAGAGCTGGAGACAACAGACTAAGATAGAGCTAGAGACAACAGACTAAGTTAGAGCTCAAGACAACAGACTAAGTTAGAGCTGGGGACAACAGACTAAGTTAGAGCTAGAGACAACAGACTACGTTAGAGCTAGAGACAACAGACTAAGTTAGAGCTAGAGACAACAGACTAAGTTAGAGCTAGAGACAACAGACTAAGTTAGAGCTAGAGACAACAGACTAAGTTAGAGCTAGAGACAACAGACTAAGTTAGAGCTAGAGACAACAGACTAAGTTAGAGCTGGAGACAACAGACTAAGTTAGAGCTGGAGACAACAGACTAAGTTAGAGCTAGAGACAACAGACTAAGTTAGAGCTAGAGACAACAGACTAAGTTAGAGCTAGAGACAACAGACTAAGTTAGAGCTAGAGACAACAGACTAAGTTAGAGCTAGAGACAACAGACTAAGTAGAGGCTAGAGACAACAGCTAAGAGACAACAACAGACTAAGTTAGAGCTAGAGACAACAGACTAAGTTAGAGCTAGAGACAACAGCTAAGTTAGAGCTAGAGACAACAGACTAAGTTAGAGCTGAGACAACAGACTAAGTTAGAGCAGACAACAGACTAAGTTAGAGCTGGAGACAACAGACTAAGTTAGAGCTGGAGACAACAGACTAAGTTAGAGCTAGAGACAACAGACTAAGTTAGAGCTAGAGACAACAGACTAAGTTAGAGCTAGAGACAACAGACTAAGTTAGAGCTAGAGACAACAGACTGAGCAAGACAACAGACTAAGTTAGAGCTAGAGACAACAGACTAAGTTAGAGCTAGAGACAACAGACTAAGTTAGAGCTAGAGACAACAGACTAAGTTAGAGCTAGAGACAACAGACTAAGTTAGAGCTAGAGACAACAGACTAAGTTAGAGCTAGAGACAACAGACTAAGTTAGAGAAGAGAGCTAGAGACAACATTCTAAGTTAGAGAAGAGAGCTAGAGACAACAGACTAAGTTAGAGAAGAGAGCTAGAGACAACAGACTAAGTTAGAGAAGAGAGATAGAGACAACAGACTAAGTTAGAGCTAGAGACAACAGACTAAGTTAGAGCTAGAGACAACAGACTAAGTTAGAGCTAGAGACAACAGACTAAGTTAGAGCTAGAGACAACAGACTAAGTTAGAGCTGGAGACAACAGACTAAGTTAGAGCTAGAGACAACAGACTAAGTTAGAGCTAGAGACAACAGACTAAGTTAGAGCTAGAGACAACAGACTAAGTTAGAGAAGAGAGCTAGAGACAACAGACTAAGTTAGAGCTAGAGACAACAGACTAAGTTAGAGCTAGAGACAACAGACTAAGTTAGAGCTAGAGACAACAGACTAAGTTAGAGCTAGAGACAACAGACTAAGTTAGAGCTAGAGACAACAGACTAAGTTAGAGCTAGAGACAACAGACTAAGTTAGAGCTAGAGACAACAGACTAAGTTAGAGCTAGAGACAACAGACTAAGTTAGAGCTAGAGACAACAGACTAAGTTAGTGTTGTAGACAACACACTAAGTTAGTACTAGAGACAACAGACTAAGTTAGAGCTAGAGACAACAGACTAAGTTAGAGCTAGAGACAACAGACTAAGTTAGAGCTAGAGACAACAGACTAAGTTAGAGCTAGAGACAACAGACTAAGTTAGAGCTAGAGACAACAGACTAAGTTAGAGCTAGAGACAACAGACTAAGTTAGAGCTAGAGACAACAGACTAAGTTAGAGCTAGAGACAACAGACTAAGTTAGAGCTAGAGAGCTAGAGACAACAGACTAAGTTAGAGCTAGAGACAACAGACTAAGTTAGAGCTAGAGACAACAGACTAAGTTAGAGCTAGAGACAACAGACTAAGTTAGAGCTAGAGACAACAGACTAAGTTAGAGCTAGAGACAACAGACTAAGTTAGAGCTAGAGACAACAGACTAAGTTAGAGCTAGAGACAACAGACTAAGTTAGAGCTAGAGACAACAGACTAAGTTAGAGCTAGAGACAACAGACTAAGTTAGAGCTAGAGACAACAGACTAAGTTAGAGAAGAGA
This sequence comes from Oreohelix idahoensis, assembly GCA_024509875.1. NCBI lineage: Eukaryota > Metazoa > Mollusca > Gastropoda > Stylommatophora > Oreohelicidae > Oreohelix > Oreohelix idahoensis. Next base: position 329,459 of record JAMPIV010005801.1, read on the forward strand.
GCTAGAGACAACAGACTAAGTTAGAGAAGAGAGCTGGAGAAAGAAATAAAAGGAATAAAGATGATGTGAGACGACCTTGAGCGGATGGCACAGATCACGTGGTTTGGAAGGTATTTGTTGGATGCGCGTGCACCTCCAGGAGCTAAATAATAATCAATGAATGAATAAATGAGTGAATAAATGAGTGAATAAATGAGTGAATAAATGAGTGCAAGACGTTTGCTGTAAAAAAAAAAAGATGCCATGGTTGTTAGCGCATGATATTCTTGATTCAGTTAACTGTTTTCTTCTTCTGTTTCAAGGGAATATCAGGATTTGTGCAAATAGCAATACAGAAGAGAAGGGCGCTGGGAATTTCACTGCAAAAACATGGAAATCAAAAGAAATCAAGCCCAACACATAAATTAGAATTTTCTAGTCAAATGTCAAGGTAGTCTTATTGTCCGTCTCTGTTCTGTGGAGGACAACAACAAAAAACAACCAAACAGTTACAGACTTTCATACATAGTTGCTTGCACAGAATAACAGGATTGAAATGTTATGACAGATATACCATTGTGGGAATGATGGAAACGACAAGTGGCAGTGGATAAAGAGGTGAAGAAAATACGTAGGTGTTGGATAGGACGTACATTGGACAAACCATATGAGAACGTATATTGGACAAACCATCTTAGAACGTATATTGGACAAACCATCTGAGAACGTATATTGGACAAACCATCTTAGAACGTATATTGGACAAACCATCTGAGAACGTATATTGGACAAACCATCTGAGAACTTATATTGGACAAACCATCTGAGAACGTATATTGGACAAACCATCTGAGAACGTATATTGGACAAACCATCTGAGACCGTATATTGGACAAACCATCTGAGAAAGTATATTGGACAAACCATCTGAGAACGTATAATGGACAAACCATCTGAGAACGTATATTGGACAAACCATCTGAGAACGTATATTGGACAAACCATCTGAGAACGTATATTGGACAAACCATCTGAGCACGTATATTGGACAAACCATCTGAGAACGTATATTGGACAAACCATCTGAGAACGCATATTGGACAAACCATCTGAGAACGTATATTGGACAAACCATCTGAGAACGTATATTGGACAAACCATCTGAGAACGTATATTGGACAAACCATCTGAGAACGTATATTGGGCAAACCATCTGAGAACGTAAATTGGACAAACCATCTGAGAACGTATATTGGACAAACCATCGGAGAACGTATATTGGACAAACCATCTGAGAACATGACAAGGCAGGTGTTGTTCTGGAATCTCTCTTACAAACAGATGGGAGAGAAAGCTGTAGACAGACTTGAGAAGGATTAAGATGACATGGAAATAGCTTGAAATGATGGCACAGGCCAGGCCAGTTTGGCATGAGCTGGTTGAATTTTGGTTGGGCACGTCATTCTAATGTTTTCCTTAGCTTTATGCTTCCCTTTTTAACATTTGTTTTTATTTGACATCTTTTCGGCTGCCGTTCTTTCATCGCTTCTGGTCAATCCTCAGTATGCAGTAAACAAATCGAAACTACCTTTCTGGATTCCTACGCCTAAGTCAGGGGCCGGGAAACTTTCCGTGACAAAGAGCAAAATATTTAATGTTGTGTCCATTTTAACAAATTGAAGAGCCGCATGACAAAAAAATCATATGGTATCCCTCATTCACTAAGAGTTAAGTAGTAGAGAGCCGCACGAGATGTCTCAAAGAGCCGCATGCGGCTCCCGAGCCGCAGGATCCCGACCCCGGCCTAAGCCATTCATTGAAATATTGGTTACTGTAGCAATTTGTTTTACATAATGATTTTGCCAGCCCCATGTCCAACCTCGCTTAGTCACCTTTTACGATACGTCTGAGCGAGTACTAAATCTATTCTGTCCTTGATCTCATCAGAGACCCCTTAGAACCGCCAGGTGTTTGAGTGTAGATATCATTCCTGATATCCCAGCACCTGTTAGTTCTTACCTGCTGACGTCATACATTGTCACTATTTCACTTTTGGTTTTAAGGACCATCATCATTGAACATTGACAACCCCATCAGTGCTCCGATCTCCTCACTAGGAGGATCTCAGCACAGTGCACGAACTCCGTAGAACCGGCGAAGATCCCAATGTGTGTATACAGGAATTACACATTCTATGAATAATTCTGTGCTGAGTAGGTTTCCTAATTTTAAATTTTGCCAGGACAGCAGCCGTATGGCCTACACTTTACGATTTCCAACTGCTGAAGGATTTTAACGTGCACAAGTTGCACACGGGACCTCCTATTTTTTCGCCCTAAACTGAGAAGGCTAGACATCCGATCTTCCTATCCAGGAGATCGGGGGAGGGGGGAGTTTGGCATCATTAGGAGCCATTGGTTGTGAAAAAAACAAATTTCCATCAGTCATATTCCCTGTTCTGGGATTGAACCTGGTACCTTTCGAATTAGAGGCGGGCATACCTCTTGGCCACTCTGTTCTCCCTAGTTTTACAAAAGAACCGTAGAATTGTAATTTGGAACGTTCCAGGCCACACCCTTCATCAGCTACTGTAGCAAACAAGAGATATAAAGATTTAAAAAAAAATCAAAACAAGAATATTACAGATGACACCAACCCAGAAAAAAAACCAGGAATAAAAATAACATGTAAATATGCACAAAGAAATAAAGCTGCAAATAACAAAACGATCAAGACAGAAACCCCCAGGGAGAAGCGGAGAAAAAATAACGAAACAAACACACACACTCGGAGAACAGAACCGAAGGCAGAAATAAAAATGTCCCAGTATGGTAGCTGGTATGTAAGAATGGATGTGGTAAGATCATCAAACTATATGACGTAGTCCTCTAAAATAGGCTCGTGACGTAATGCGCGATGTGGCACACTTAACCAACATAAAGATGCCACAAATAAAGAATAACTCCAAGACGCTCAGATAATCTCCATAATTATAATCAACAATTTTACAAATACGTACATTATAATAAAGCAATACAACGTGCTGTACGAATGCGTGATTCCAAAACAAATAGCTGGCTAACAATCATGGATGTACATTACCGCTCTCACCATTCCAATATGGCGTACAATCCGCTTTTGACAATAAATAAATATCGGAAGGCCAATATACTCCTAAACATTGCGGCAATAACAATCTCTTGCTAGCAGAACAAATCATGCTATCATAACTCAAATATGCAAAGTCTAACGCTGGACAAAACTTAGCAGCCACAAGCCAGACATAATAAGTTCCTCATGCATGTCTTTCCTTGACGGCCAACTGATGCCATTCTTCATGAACATCATTTTTGTTCAAGCACCTTTACGCACCATAATTGCACAACTTCCAGTCGCATGACTGGCTATATTTAGATTAGCTCGCACCACACACTATGTCCGACATCTGATGCGCACTTCCTCTGAAGTATAGGTGCGCCAGCAGACGTCAAACATTCTGTGACAGAAAATGATGGAGACGTGAAATGACCTTGAACTGATGGTACGCCACCACAGGAGGACAGAATACGTTTGTTGAAGACCAATGCTGAAAGATATTGGTTAAAATATAAAAACTAGAAAAATATACATGTAATGTAATCACCAGGTTAATAAAACAAAACAAAATAACTTTTAATATAAAAGATTCCAGAAGAGAAAGAACCGTCTCAGGATTCAGATTACGGAAGTGACACCATCCCCACATTCATAATTGTGTAAGTGAAACGTCCTATACCGGACAATGAAAAAATCCCCCCACCTTCTCGGGAAACTACGGACAAGGCGCACGCTTTCTCTGAGTTGCTTCATACGCCTCCTTTCTAGAGGACCTTCTTCTGTCTTGGGCGGCTGAGTTGATTTATATTCTATATTTGACTTATGCATATTGTTTGTTGAAGTTTTTGTGGTTAACAGTTTTTTAGGGGATGGGGTAACCAGCCCCATGTCCAACCTTCCTTAATTGCTTTTTACGGCATGGTACAGTGTTACTATTCTTTGCTTCCCTTTCGGGCCCCGGTAACACACCCAGTTCCTTCCTTAAACTCTGTAAACTCATTTATTATCCGGCCATTCAATTTCTTCTTTCCATGAAAAAAGGTTAAATCTTCTTTTGAGCTCTCAGTCAATCCCTGTTCTGTGGTCTCCTTCTAAATGGTAGCAGACAAATTTGCATAGGGCGACATCGCCGTGGGCTGGAGAAAATAAATTCAACAATTAATCACCGGTGGTAAGAAGTCGTTGCGAAAGTAGAAAAAATCAGTGGAACTGTTCAATATTTTCTTTACAAGGATTTTTATTTTACACTCTTCTGTCTTTCTTTGGTCAGTGATTCATTGTATGTTTGTTTATTTCTGTACTGTTATTTTTTATTTTCTTCCTTTCTTTAATTTTCACCGTACATTCTTTCTGTGAGTATTTCTTTTTGTTTGTTTGTTTCTTTCTTTCTCGTTCCTTCTGTCTGTCTGTCTATCTATCTATCTATCTATCTATCTATCTATCTATCTATCTATCTATCTATCTATCTATCTATCTATCTATCTATCTATCTATCTATCTATCTATCTATCTATCTATCTATCTATCTATCTATCTATCTATCTATCTTTCTTTCTCGTTCGTTCTGTCTGCCTGTTTTTCTTTCTTTCTTCCCATCTTTCTGTCTTTCTCGTTCGTTCTGTCTGTCTGTCTGTCTTTTTCGTATGTTCTGCCTTGTTTGTCTGTTTTTCTTTCTTTCTTTCTTTTTCTGTCTGTCTGTCTTTCTCGTATGTTCTGTCAGTCTGTCTGTTTTTCTGTCTTTGTTTCTTTCATTTTTCTTTGTTTCTTTCTCTTTTCTTTCTTTTTTTTTCTTTTTTCTGTCTGTCTTACTTTCTTTCTTTTCTGTCTCTCTTTCATTCTTTCAATCTATCTTTCTTGTGAGTACCCGTCGTTTACCTGTTTCCGTCACTGGTTCCATAGCCAACTTGTCTCATCTTATTTTGGTTTCATGCAGTTTCCTGGCCATCTGTGTGTCTTCCAATTTCTCATGACACGTGCCATGTTTTTTGCTGGCCGATTAATACCTGATAAACGAGCTTCTAATACAGTCAGTCACTCCGACACATGACATGTCATTAATGTCAACTATTATGAGGTTGTGCATGGGACTGGCAACCTCACTTCAAAACAGGTTGCCCCAGAAACCGTGGCTGGACATGAGTGATTTGATGCAGGCTTCCTGCCATAGGACCATCTACAGCGATGGTTCACGCTTCATACGTAGCGAAAAGGAGAAGAAAAAAAAAAAAAAGAATGTATGGTGTGACTTCAGTCGAAGTTATTTCAGACATACATTAAATTGTCATCGTTATCAACATCAAGATCAGCATCTATGATTTTCGATCTCCGCGGAGCATACTGCTTTAGCTGTTGCTACCACGTGATACATGTTGTTATTCTTCTTGTGGGACCTTTTGCTATGTGAAGACCATTGAAGATCACAGCATTTAGTCCCCTCGCACAAACTTTATGTTAGAGGGTTGGGTTTTCGTATGATTACCAATCCAACTTTGATTTATGACTGAACAAGGTCAACACTCCAAAGCTTGGCCGCATTGAAAACATCTAGGAATTGAACTCAACTTCCTCGTAACACGTTTAACAACATTTATTTTCCACTTTGGCTCCTCTGACATATTTGCTTCACATAAATATATATATATATATACGTTCCAATATACGTTCTCAGATGGTTTGCCCAATATACGTTCTCAGATGGTTTGTCCAATATACGTTCTCAGATGGTTTGTCCAACATACGTTCTCAGATGGTTTGCCCAATATACGTTCTCAGATGGTTTGCCCAATATACGTTCTCAGATGGTTTGCCCAATATTCGTTCTCAGATGGTGTGCCCAATAAACGTTCTCAGATGGTTTGTCCAATATACGTTCTCAGATGGTTTGTCCAATATACGTTCTCAGATGGTTTGTCCATAATATGGTTATTATTCGCCCTGGCAACTCATTCCAATACTTTATATTCCTGTACATCTCCTTAATCAAATTTATTGTTTACATTACGTGACACTTGTCCATTTGTGGGAGTTTATTTTAATATTCCTTAAATCTTAGTAGCTGAGACCCACAAACTCTTATTTATCCTCACTGCATATTCCGTTATAAATAGACACAAGCGGTGAATACTTCCAAGAACACCCTACCATACACCAGGATCCCCACGAACACATAGAGCCCCCTGTCCCACAAGACGTTTAGCCGTACACTAAACTGTTGCTTTACCAAACAAAGACACGTCATTTCCCAACCACACATAGAAACATTCGTACCGACACCTTTGTGCGCACCACATAGCATTCAGATACAAGTCTCTATCAAGTGCGCAAAAAGAGTCGTAACTGTCTACTTCCAATATTGCAGGCTTTTGTGCAGCCTTTCTTGCCAGGACAATAGATGGAGTGGTGGCTCCATGTTAAATGTGTGTGTGTGGGGTGTGGCATATAGACAGGAAATTGAAATGAATGACGACCCAGACACAGCTGTACGTCAATGTGAATTATAAATACATTAAATTTTTTTCTCTCAGTATTTTGTGTCTTTAATGGTCGATCGATACTTGTAGACGTAAGTGTTTCGAGTTCACTTCTTTACGCTTTATTATTTAGTAGTTCTTTTTCCCCAAAGTTAATAAGTTTGTTTGTTTTTTATAGCTTCAGCGGCGTTTAGACTCTATGTTTTTGGACCCAATGCCATGTTGTGATATCAGTATGTGTTTACACGCTGTGATTTCGTTCCATGATATCAGTATGTGTTTACACGCTGTGATTTCGTTCCGTGATATCAGTATGTGTTTACACGCTGAGATTTCGTTCATGATATCAGTATGTGTTTACACGTTGTGATTTCGTTCCATACACAGTGTTCCGTTTATAAGCGTATGTGATATCAGTATGTGTTTACACGCTGTGATTTCGTTCCGTGATATCAGTATGTGTTTACACGCTGTGATTTCGTTCCGTGATATCAGTATGTGTTTACACGCTGAGATTTCGTTCATCAGTATGTGTTTACACTGTCGAGTTCCGTTTATAAGCGTATGTGATATCAGTATGTGTTTACACGCTGTGATTTCGTTCCGTGATATCAGTATGTGTTTACACGCTGTGATTTCGTTCCGTGATATCAGTATGTGTTTACACGCTGTGATTTCGTTCCGTGATATCAGTATGTGTTTACACGCTGTGATTTCGTTCCATACACAGTGTTCCGTTTATAAGCGTATGTGATATCAGTATGTGTTTACACGCTGTGATTTCGTTCCATACACAGTGTTCCGTTTATAAGCGTATGTGATATCAGTATGTGTTTACACGCTGTGATTTCGTTCCATACACAGTGTTCCGTTTATAAGCGTATGTGATATCAGTATGTGTTTACACGCTGTGATTTAGTTCCATACACAGTGATACGTTTATAAGCGTATGTGATATCAGTATGTGTTTACACGCTGTGATTTCGTTCCATACACAGTGTTCCGTGTATAAGCGTATGTGATATCAGTATTTGTTTACACGCTGTGATTTCGTTCCTTACACAGTGTTCCGTTTATAAGCGTATGTAATATCAGTATTTTGTTTGCAAGCTGTGATTTCGTTCCATACACAGTGTTCCATTTATAAGCGTCGGAATAAGCGTAGTCCTAACACTGGTTTTGCTCGCGATTGCTGATTGTTCAGGTTAAACAAAAATAATAATCGCTTGTTTCATTCGACCACTCTTTTTTGTTAATGATTTTTGCTTGTTTCATTTTCCCGCTTCTTTCTTTTTTTTTTTTTCGTGGTGTAAACACACACAGGGAACACACTTTACAATAACAAACAGCAAAGAAGGCTTACTTCAGGGACAAACGAACGAAAAAAGAGTGGAGAAAAAGTTAGAACTAATTGAAATACTACACGATAAATAAATAAAAATGGTACAACCCGTAGATTAATGTTGCTGGTTTCGCTGCCATGTGTATACAAGATGAAACATTTTATTTATTTATTTGTGTGTCTGCATGTGTCTGTTGTGAGTGTGCTCTTCTGCTTTCCGTGAACGTTCCAAATATTACATGGTCATGATTTCTGTTTGGCTTATCTTTTCACATCTTTCCTGGCCTTTCCTAGTCAGACCTTCTCATATCTGGCATACACAATCAAAGTTAAACGTTACGTTTTACAGATACGTTGCTTAGCTGAAACTTGGGTCTGTAAAGAGATGTTATGAAGTTTTATGTTGGTTTTTTTTGTCTATTTAAAAAAAAAAATGTCATACGCTGCAAAATGTTCATGGTAAACGTTCTCTTTAGACTAGTAAATTATGGTGGTCACTGAAAATCGTTATTAGTACTTCCTCCATTTTTTTTTCCTTGGACAGATAGACCTATAAGGGGATGTCAATCTCTAATTTACTAGTCTAAAGAGAACTTCTACCAAGTTTATCTCCTTTGAGGAATGGCTGCTGTAAACAGTAACTTTATCTGGTGTTTCCGTTTTGTCAGAACTAATACCATAGTGGGGAAAATGGTGGCGACAATAATCCTAATTGTAAAGTTGGTGTTGTATTTTTGATGTACTGTTGGAAGTTGGTGTTGTATTTTTGATGTACTGTTGGAACTCCTGTTTAGTTTTACTTTATCTGAACTGAGCAGGGAAGTACAGGTAATTCTTAATAAAATGGTTAGTTAATAGAAGTGCAGTTAAAACATATAATATTGTTTTAGAATTGACTTGTATATTCTTCTAACCCTCATCCCCTTCCACCTTTTTCTTATAATATTTTGACCTTCTAATAATAATAATTCTAAAATAATAAGTCAGTCTGACCTTGACAATGGTTTAATCTTTCTCCTGTGGTGTCTTAAGGCCTTTGACTTAAACATCATACGCTCCGTTATTTTAGGCGGCATTCTGAATGTATATATATATATATATATATATATATATATATATATATATATATATATATATATATATATATATATATATATATATATATATATATATATATATATATATATTGTAAAACGAGGAACGAGACCTTTAAACAATGACCTCCTTGGTAAGGTCACTCGGTGCTCCGGGGGCGATCGAAAAAGTTGGTTACAGCTGTATGGGCCATCTGAGCGATATATATACTCATGGAACAAAGTAAGTGTGCAACACTTTATAGGGCACTGTGCGTGATTTCATGGACGAAATGAAATAAAAGTTAGCACACAATGTGGTTGAATATTGAATAAAAGACCAAGTGATCACTTTGATTTTAGTGAAAGTGTCATGAAAGAAAGATAAAAACTAAAGTCAGTGTGGCATCCCCACGAAAAAATGAAATCTTGATTTCAGGACCGTGCATGTCCACCTTGAGCTGTTATCACTGCTTGACAGCGCCTTCTCATCGAGCCAATGAGACGTTGGATCTGTTGTTGGGGGATGTTATTCCATTCTTCTTGCAACGCTTGTGCTAACTGGTGGTGGTTTTCAGGAGGATTTTGTCTTCTTCGCAGCCTACGCTCCAGTTCGTCCCACAGGTGCTCGATGGGAGAAAGCAAAACGTTCTCCTGGACGCCTGTACACCAAATCACGCCCATCATTGCCTTGCAAACAGAATCTTGACTCATCAGAGAACAGAATGCGTCTCCATTGATGACAGGGCCATGCTACGTGCTGTCTGGCCCAGGCCAAGCGCGCTTGTCTATGGCGAACTGTCAGTGCTGGTCTAACTGCAGATCTGTGAAGTAAGAGATTTGCCTCTCTGAGCCTATTCCGCACTGTTCTGCACGACACGGGTCTTAAACCTGGAATGTTCCCGGCAGTCCATGTTGCCTGAATAAACCTGTTACGCAAGTGCATAAGGCGTATGTAACGGTCTTGTGCAGGGGTGGTAACTCGTGGTCGGCCACTTCTATGGCGATCAGCAGTGGATCCAGTTTGGTGGAAACGAGCTTGAATGCGTGATATAGTGTTCCTGTGAACACTGAAATGTTGTGATACAGCTAATATAGTCGCTCCAGCAGCTAACATCCCTATAGCTATTGCTCGCTGTTGTTGGTTCAATCTTGGCATTGTCAAAAAAAGATGTTTCTGTTGGACTCTTGGTACTCTCTATTTCAACGATTACGTTTTCACATGCTTGTGATTAGAGCTACACACTTACCTTCCTTTTATCTGTGATAAATTCTCCCCTACGGCACTTTTCACGTGATTTATCTTGCACCGTGATTATCTCCCCATGAATAGTGCGATCCAATTGTAATTGCACGGGTAAGTGAACAACACTCACACAGAAATGTGTGCCAACTTGCATTTGAGTTCACCCAGTGCCCTGTTGAGTGCTGCACACTTACTTTTTTCCATGAGTATATATATATATATATATATATATATATATATATATATGAATCGTCATTGGCAGCTAAGTTCAAATATATGCTGCCACTTGAACTTCTTGTAACATCTCACATTCCCTAAAGACTGTGATGATAACTTTTCTTGATCCATAACTATTCAAATTATTTTCCAACTGTTAAAACTTAAAGTGATTATTAAATTTTTTTAATTTGCAATGTTACAGATTTAACTTCGATTTAATCATTTTAAAGTTACTGTATGTTTGTCTCAGTCAAATTACTACACATACTCTTAACAGAGCTATACTAGAATAATAGAATTCCACTGAGTAAATCAGGGGTGGAAGCTTAAACGAGTTAATATGCTCAGACAAAGCAGTATTGTTCTCGCTTATTTTGAATATCTTGTGAAGACTCCCTTTGTAATAGAAGTGTCATCACCCTTCTATCTACATCTCTGCCAAGAGTAATCTTGTGCGAAGGTAGATATTTTTGAAGCCCATATTAGATTCTTTACCTTTTTATTACTAGTGGTCAGGGGCTAAGAGGTATGGCCTCCACCTCAAATCTTCTTCTTCTTCTTCCTCGTTCGCCCTGAAAAGGACGGTGGTTGCGTTGTGTCTGTTTACAACGTAGCTGTGATATCTGCACCTTTCGGTCGACACATCCGACTTCTGCACGGCATTTTTTAGGACCGGGTTTGCCTTCCCATTGCGATCCGTGCTCGCTCAGCCAGCCTGCACTGCTGCAGACTGTTTCCAGGACCACCACGTGGAGGTGGAGCACGGTCTTGACCAGCTCTGGTTCGCTGGTCCTGACGCAGGCAGTCAAGCTATGAGTCGCTGACTGCGGTCTCTATTGCTGCGTCTTCTGGTCCCGCCTCAAATCTAGAGGTACCACGTTTGGTTCATAGTACAGAGAACATAGTACAGGGAACATATTTGAGGGACATTTTTTCCGAATTTTTTTCTTCCACCCGCCCCTCCTGGGTAGTGAGATAGGATAGCTAGCCTTCTCGGATAAGGGCGAAAAAAAGGAAGTCCCATGTGCACGTTGCGCACGTTAATAATCCCTCAGCAGTTGGAAATCGTAGAGAGTAGACCATACGGCCGCTGCCCTAGCAACAATTTAACAATTAGGAAACCTACCCACCACCAAAATATTTATAGAATGTGTGATTCCTTTATACACATTTTGGGATACTCGCCGGTGCTACGGAGTACGTGCACTGTGCTGAGATCCTCCTTGTGTGATCTAAGGGAGGAGTTCGCAGAACTGATGCATTTGACCGTGTGCGATGGAGGTCCTTCAACGAAACCAAACTAATCTAATCCTATGAAATGCTACAAATGTATAAGAAATTCTTGATAGAGAGATATTATTAGGACAGATAAAAAAAAGACTCCACAGATCGTAATCTTTTCTGCAGCAGTGTCTTTCCCACTGTTTATTTTTATGCCCACCATCATGTGTGGCGGTTCAGACAAAATGTGCGCATAGTCTGAATATTTTTTCATTATTTCCTCTGCCATCCGAGGTTTATTTATTTATTTTTCTGTTGTGTGTTTTTAGATCTTCCGATATACTGCGATTTTTTTCAGCTTGTTTAAGATCTCTTTATTGTATTTTTTCTCCATAACAACATTTTTATATCCCACTACGCTGCAAACATTTCTTGAGTTTTTATTAGGAATTTGTGATTCGTAGAAAAGTGTTATTCGTTTATTTCTCTGCTGTAACTCCCAAGCGAAACTCAAGAGTTAAAGACACATTGGCGTGTCAATTTAGCAGATGTTTAAGTGTCTTCTTTTTTTTATCAGCGAGTTTGTCTTCTCTTGAGGAGTTCCGGAACATAGCTGTTATGTAAGACTTTCACCGAATTCCCTTCTCCGTGTGTGTGTAGCGAAAGGTTTTTATGATTGTAGTAGTCAGTAGTAGTTACTGAAAGACCAGACGAAGAATTTTGTCTGACAAGAATATAGTCCCAGTGTCAGAGAAGAGCACTGGCATCACAGGATAGTCACGGCCGTGAAGGTCTCTGCTTCAGTTAGTATTCAGGTTAAAGTCAGAGCCTAAATTGATTCCACTTTGCTCGGTCGGTGGCCAACCTTCGTACAGTGCCCCAACTCTGGTTCATTCTTTGCATCTCAGCCTCCACAGTCCTCCGCCAGGTTGTTTTTGGTCGGCCTCTCTTTCGTTTTCCTTCAGGGGTCCAAAGCATAGCTGTTCTTGTGATGGCATCGGGGTCTCTTCTGAGGACATGGCCAACCCAGCTCCAGCGTCTGCCAGCTATGATGGTGTGCATGTCTTCTTGCTTACTCCGAGTAAGCAGATCTTGGCTGGTGATGGTATTCGGCCAAAAGATTCGGTGAATTTTTCTTAGGGCAATGTTACTAACCTATGATAATTTAACAATTAAGTAAAACTCAAAAATGCAACATTATAAATGTGATAAGTCAGAGAGTTACAATTAATTAATCATTATTTATTTACATCTATCTTTTTGTTTCTTCTTGTGCAATGAATGGATGATGAAATGATGGAAAAAGTGAATGAATAAAATTTAATTATAAATGTACTTATAGTTGAGTTTCACTCAATAATCAGTTTAAGAGATCCTTTCTGGAATCTCCAGAATACAAGAAATGTTCATTCAAATGTTCCTTTATTGCTAAAGTTACATCTTGTCTATTTTAGTAGTGCAGAACTGTTTTTCTCATCCCTACACTAGTCACTTTGATTTGACTCTCACAGTAGCTGGGTACTTTTCCACATCAATTACTTAACATGTAAATGGTGTGGATGTCCTCTAGGATTGTACACAGCAGTGTCACTTGAAAGTCTTTCACTAGACCACCAAGCACTGATGGGGCCTAGGATGCGAATCTAGATGACAATATTCTGATGCTCCTGTGTTTCTCCAGCAGTGCACTTAATGATCTAGTATTCAAGACTTTTGGTGTAGTATGACAAGTATGAACCTGGGGACAAACAGTGACATAGGATCCACAAGCCTATGTGTTCATGAATGAGTGTGTTCAGATGTTTGCATGTATATGCATGATACATGGCTCAGTTCTGATTAAGAATAGCGAGACAAGACATGTGTCTATCTGCAGAACATTTTCTAAAATAATATAATACATGCAAAAAATAAAGTACATGTATACATGTTGCCTCATAAAAGACAAGAATGGAAAACTGCTCAGCAATATACAAGAGCAAATGAAGAGGTGGATGCAATATTTTGAAGACCTTCTCAATAGACCAGCTCCACAAAACCCCCAAGACATCCAGCCAGCAGAAGAAGAGCTACAAATTAACTATGAAAGACCAACGAAGGAAGAAATAAAGAAAGCCACAAAGCTTCTAAGAGATGGAAAATCGGCTGGACCAGATGGCATTCCAGCAGAGGCCATCAAAGCAGATATCCACACGGCTACAGAGATGTTATATAAATTACTTGGTAAAGTCTGGGAAAAGGAAGAGATACCAGCAGAATGGAAGGAGGGATATCTGGTTAAGTTGCCTGGAAAGGGAAATTTACAGGAGTGCACAAATTATAGAGGAATAGTGTTGCTTTCAGTGCCAGGAAAAGTATTGAACAGGATTATCCTCGAGAGATTAAGAGAGTCCATGGAGGGATAGGAACGGGTGTGCGACAGGGATGCCTTTTGTCTCCATTTTTTTTCTTGCTGGCAATGGATTGGGTTGTGGGAACATCGACAGCACACAACAGAGATGGAATCCAGTGGACTCTGACTAAGCAGTTGGGTGATCTGAATTTTGCTGATGACTTGGCTCTTCTGTCCCATGGCCGTAGTCAGATGCCGGACAAATTGAAAACACTCGATGAGAGGTCACAGCAATTGGGTCTGAAAATATACAGGGAAAAGATAAAAATAATGATAATAAATGCAGGTAATGATGGCAGGGTTGAACTTGAGGAAACACCACTGCAAGATGTAGAATCGTACACATATCTTGGCAGCAATATAGACAAAGTTGGAGGGACAGACAGTGATATCAAGGTGGGAATACAAAAAGCAAGAGGAGCTTTCATTGCATTGGGAAATATATGGAGATCAAGAGAAATCGGATCCAACACGAAAATAGGAATCTTCGGCTCAAATGTGAAGTCAGTCCTATTGTATGGCTCTGAGACATGGAGAACAACAAAGACAACAACCAAAAAGCTACAGACTTTCATAAATGGGTGCTTGCGTAGAATAGAGGGATTAAAATGGTATGACAAGGTTACCAACGTGGAACCTGTGACAAGAACCAGACAAGTGCCAGTGGAACAAGAGATGAGAAGACAATGGCGATGGATAGTACACACACTGAGGAAACCTGTTGATAGCATTAAAAGGCAGTCCTGGAACCTCCAGGGCAAGAGAGGCAGAGGTAGACCAAGAAGCACACGGAGAAGAGAGCTGGAAACAGAAGTGAAAATGATGAGGAGAACGTGGAAAGAACTTGAGATGATGGCACGTGACAGGAGGACTTGGCATATGTTTGTTGAAGGCCTATGCTCTTTTGGGAGTGGAGGGTTATGAATGAATGAATGAATACATGATGATGATGTTACCGTGACCTTTCACATTCTGGAGTGCCAAATCCATTATTCCAGTATAATAGTTCCCAATAGTTCACTCCTTCTGATATTTATGCTAAACGGTGGTAAACATCGAATTACGTTATACATCCATAATTCAATTCAGTTCTCTGGCCTGATCCTGATACAATTCTAACACAATAATCTGCAATAAAACACATTATTTTTCATAAATTTACATACCCTTTTAGGATCGATAAAAAACACAGAAAAGACTCGGTTTGGTGAATGAAGAACTGCTCGGCCAACAGATGGTAAATTTTAGCCTTGACAAGCGTCTCTCTTCCCTCCGTCTTATCTGCTTCTGCTGTGTGTGTGTGAAGTTTAAACTTTCCGCTGTTAGCCTTTTTATACATAACCAGCGGACGTGTCGGAGAGCAATCTGGGTCACCTATTTCAGATTATGTAATATTTGCAGACTTGGAACAAGGGTGTGTTAGTTAGGTCCCATAATCATCGTTGTTCTGCTCAACCTCGGCATCTTCCATCTTCATTTATATATCCTTTTACTGGGACTATCTTTAGCTTCCTTTGCATCTATGATTTTCCTGAATTTGTTTTGTCTATGAATGTTAGCAAATATTGAAAGACCATTTCCACACTATCTTCTAACATTCTGGCTCCCTTTCCCTCGCATATCTCCTAAATTAAAGCACATAGAACAACATTTCCTATCGAAGATAACAGTATGGCCTTCTGCTTCATAGAATGCAATAAATTCCATTACTTTTCTTCATTCCATCTGTTTGCAAATAATATAAATCCATGGTACCGTTTACACAAAATTTCCTCTGCTGTTACTCCATTTGCAATTCTGCGCGACTGTCACAAAATTAACAATGATACAACGTTAAAATATCTCCAATGATACAACGTAGGGATAAAAACGAATGCGTAAGCTGCTAGAATACATGATCGCCCACGCCGCGGGTCATCACCCGCCATGGAAATTAAATTGTTAGACTTGAAGGCAAAACGATCAAAAGGAAAAATCTGACTGAACGCGTGCTTGAAACTAGCGAGACAAAAGGACGCAAATTGGTGGGTAATGGAGGAAAAAGTCACGTCCCCAAGTTGACATAAAGTAAAGAAATCGACAAAAGGGACCTTGGATATTATACGCCACAGTCATTTATTGGACGCTTTTGCTATAACTTAGCCCGTTTATTTGAATGCAGTGATGAGCGCGTTCCAGAAAATTCTAGAAAATATTTGAAAAGTCACTTTTCTTAATAATAATGTTAGGAATATAAAACCTAGCTGGCCGGATGGCCTATCTTGAGCAGTGAAATAATATGCTTTCATTTATACAGACGGACAGAGAATAAAAAAGATATTGACAAAAGACTGTGTTGTTCATATCAGCGAACGTCTGCATTGGGATAAAACATGTCACTAATTTTCAAAAAGTTGTGGCCTTGAAAGACGCAAGTGCTAAAATCTAGTGGAATGAAGAGACGGGGTGGGATGGTGAATTGTGGCTAAAAATAACTTTAAAGGCAGAATTGTGTAGGGGAGGAAGGCAGTCCATAGCTTTTGGTTCAAAAAAACAAGTGTGTTCTTTTGTGAAACGCAAGTAGAGACGGACGGACCAACAGACAATAAGGCATACTTGACTGAGGTCTGACTGAAATGACTTTGTGGTAGGATATTTGAATTTGAAAAAAAAAAGGCAGCGATTGGCCATAGATGAAGATATTATCGGCGCTCAGACGCGCATTTTGTGCCATTCAGTATTAGCTGTCCTTGTAGACACAGTGAATTATAAGTGTGGTGTAAATTCCCAGAAGATATTGAAGTATTTAGAGGGACGCCATCATAAGGCCAGCAGCTCAGCTGAGTTTTGCTAGCATTTATTTAACTGTGTACTATATTCATATTTCTGGTAAGACTGAAATTATTTCTTTGTACATTTTAATATTTGTTTAAGGTTCGAGTGATTTGATACTGCAACAGCATAATCTGTTCCATACAACAAGTAAGGGTTCGCTCTAGCCCCCCCGCCCCAGTTCAGGGTCTAGAGACAATAAAATACATAAACTCCAGCAAGGATTAGGAAGGACAGATCAAGTGTTGAGATCAGTGAAACATATCACCTATCCTATTTTATGGCAGGAAACTAATAAACATATTTCAGAATCTGTAGTCTGGGAGAACTTAGCCTATGTGAAACCAACTTGGTAAGATGTGTTGTTTGGTCAGAAAGATCTGACCCGTCTATGTGGTGTTGTTGTTGTGCAGTGTTGTGTCCAGCAATGGTTAGAGGATGGAATTTTGACACATGATTAATACTTTGATTGCAGAGCTGTGAGTTTCAGTTGGCACCAATGCGGTGTCAAATGAGTAGTTGAATTTTACCAGAGTGGACCCGTGCAGTAATATTTGGTCAGAGCAGCCTATTATAGCCCCCAAGCACGGAGAGGTGGGGCCACCAGATTTCTGATATTGCCCCCAAGCACGGAGAGGTGGGGCCACCATATTTCTGATATTGCCCCAAGCACGGAGAGATGGGGCCACCAGATTTCTGATATTGCCCCCAAGCACGGAGAGGTGGGGCCACCAGATCTCAGCACCAGAGCTACACCTTCAAGTTATGTGAGCGCCTGGTCTGCTGAGAGTTCACCAACTCAACTTAATTAGAAACACACCCATAAAAATTCCATCAATTAACTGGACAATGTGTAATCTCCATAGACAGGGAGTGATGAGGCCACCCCAACAGCACATCCAGTAAAAGTTCTCCCACAATAGATTACTACTATAACCAATAATAAAATTAACTAGTCTAGTAACATATATGTACACACCTTGCATTTATTATGTAATATTCATGCATTTTTCATAATTTCTAAAAACTTTTCATATGTTCTGGCCAAAATAAAACCTTGGTCCAGAACAAATAAATGTAAGAAAATTACTATCAAAATTTTACACAACTGAGTTAGTTCCGTGTATTATAACATTTTATTAAGATTATTAGACTTAGTAAATATCTGTGTGTGTGTCTGTAAACTACCACAACACATTACATATCATTACCCTAGACATTTAACGTAGTCACATTCATTAGTAAAAAAAGATAGGCGTGAGGTCGTAGTGGTAGCAAGAAGGGCCTTCTGACAATTCACAGCTACATTTTATCTCAGGAGCCTTCACAGCTGACCTCATGCATCACACATAGTAATATCACCATCATACGATACCATCAAACCCACTACAGCGACACACACGCAAGAGGGTGCGTGGTTTTGATTTGACGATAATTTTACTACGCGATGAATATTAGGCATGTGTTACGTCATGCTACAGTGTGTGTGTTTTGTTTTTGGTGTGTATCCCTCTATTTCTGTTGCCCTGGGAATTCCACAGCAAAAACTACCTTATAGTGCTACACAATGGTGTTTTCTCAGTGGGTGTCCTGTCCCAGTGTCATGCGTTTTCTTACATTGCCAGTGATATTTCTCTGGATTTTCCCCTTCCCCAACCAGTAGATAGCTTGACTTTTATCAGTTTTAAAGGTAAGGTAGTCCCATTGCAGATATTGCCGTAGGGGAGTGAAGGGTTAGAGACTTCACTATACTAGGTCTAGCTTTGAGAGGTGGGGTGACCAGTTCCATTCTACGCTGCCTTTTCCTTCCCTAACTGAAGAACAGAGTCAGGTACCCATTTACAGTTGCGTAGACTGCAGCGTGTCGACACCGTGAATTGAACCCGGCACCTATGCCGCGAGAGATCAGTGCTCTAATGACTCTGTCAATCGGACGCTCTTATCAGTATTGATGCTGCAGAAACAGATCTTGTCAAATGGAATCAAATAATGGATCTATAACACAAGAAAGAAGCTGATATGTGGTTTTATAACAAAAATTAAGGATAATAATGTCGACCGATTTTAAAAAAGACAATGTTGAGAGGATATCCTGAAACAGATCAATGCGCAGATGAAGGTTATTATGAACACCAGAAATAGGTCGTCCAGTTTTGTTGGAAACCTTGAGACCGTCCACGTTTTTTGGACACCAGAATGGGACCGTCCACTTTTGTTGGACATCAAAGTGGGACCGTCCACTTTTGGTGGACACCAGAAACAAACCTTCCACTTTTGTTCGACACCAGAAACCAACCGTCCACTTTTGTTCGACCCCAGAATGGGACCGTCCACTTTTGGTGGACACCAGAAACAAACCGTCTACTTTTGTTGGACACCAGAAACAAACCGTCCACTTTTGTTGGACACCAGAAACAAACCGTCCACTTTAGTTGGACACCAGAAACCAACCGTCCACTTTTGCTGGACACCAGAAACCAACCGTCCACTTTTGTTTGACACCAGACCAACACCAGAAACCAACCGTCCACTTTTGTTGGACACCAGAAACCAACCGTCCACTTTTGTTGGACACCAGAAACAAATCGTCCACTTTTGTTGGACACCAGAAACAAATCGTCCACTTTTGTTGGACACCAGAAACAAATCGTCCACTTTTGTTGGACACCAGAAACAAATCGTCCACTTTTGTTGGACACCAGAAACCAACCGTCCACTTTTGTTGGACACCAGAAACAAACCGTCCACTTTTGTTGGACACCAAAAACAAATTGTCTACTTCTGTTTGACACCAGAAACCAACCGTCCACTTTTGTTTGACACCAGAAACCAACCGTCCACTTTTGTTTGACACAGAAACCAACCGTCCACTTTTTTTTACACCAGAAACCAACCGTCCACTTTTGTTGGACACCAAAAACAAATTGTCTACTTTTGTTTGACACCAGAAACCAACCGTCCACTTTTGTTTGACACCAGAAACCAACCGTCCACTTTTGTTGGACACCAGAAACCAACCGTCCACTTTTGTTGGACACCAGAAACAAATCGTCCACTTTTGTTGGACACCAGAAACCAACCGTCCACTTTTGTTGGACACCAGAAACAAACCGTCCACTTGTGTCGAACACCAGAAAAATCTCTTGTTCCACCGGCACTTGTCTGGTTCTTGTCATCTCTTGTTCCACCGGCACTTGTCTGGTTCTTCTCATCTCTTGTTCCACTGGCACTTGTCTGGTTCTTGTCATCTCTTGTTCCACTGGCACTTGTCTGGTTCTTGTCATCTCTTGTTCCACCGGCACGTGTCTGGTTCTTCTCATCTCTTGTTCCACTGGCACTTGTCTGGTTCTTCTCATCTCTTGTTCCACCGGCACGTGTCTGGTTCTTGTCATCTCTTGTTCCACCGGCACTTGTCTGGTTCTTGTCATCAGATCCACATTAATTACCTTGTCGTACCACGTCAATCCTTCTATTCTATGCTAGCACCCATCAATGAAACTGTAGCTTTTTGGTTGTTGTTTTTGTTGTTCTCCATGTTTCAGAGCCTTACAGTACGACTGACTTGACGTTTGAGTTGAAAATTCTTAATTTTAGGTTCGACATGATTTCTTCAATCATCATTATGAAGAGATCAATATACTGATGTTAACAACAAATACCTATATTACTTTTTGGATTAACTTCATTCATTAATTATGTCGTAATGTCGTCATAAACGACAAATGTCACCAGAGAAACTGTAGGAATTACATCCTGCGTCAAATATATAGAGACAGAAAATGAAATGGTTTGACCATCTTATGAGAATGGATGCCGATAAATGACCACTAAGCGCCTACACCAGTAGAAGATCTGGTCTTACAGAACCAGGAAGAGCAAGACGCAGATGGGTAGACAACATCGTACAACAACACGGGCTCTCACATCAGCCATCGCGACACACTTGACTTAAGAGCAAAAGTTTCTCCTCCCCACGCCTCTTCACGTCAAGATCAAAGGTCAAGGTAGTCCCATAGTAAATATTGCCGTAGGGGAGTGAAGTGTTAGAGACTTCACTGTACTAGGTCCAGCATCGAGAGATGGGGGTGACCAGTTCTCTTCCTCGCTGCCTTTTCCTTCCCTAACTCAAGTGCAAAGTCAGGTACTCATTTACGGCTGGGTAGAATGAAACGTGTCGTTACCGTGAATCGAACCCGGCACGTTTGCCGTGAGAGACCAGTACTCTAACCACTCCGCCAATCGGACGCTTTTCCGCCAGGCGACAAGGGAGGGCCGAAAAGGTAAAGTAGGTCGTTATTTTTTTTAAAATCGATTACTTTTGAATATTTTATAAGCAACATAGTTTTTATATCGGGCTGTTATACATGTCAAAATTTGCGTGCATGCAGGCTCTTATCGAGCTGTGCATTAAAGGATGTAGACAGACAGACAGATCGATCGGTCCAGGCAGACAGACAAAGATCGATTAGATAGACAGACAGGTAAGTATGTAGTTAGGTAGTTCAGTAGATAGGTAGGTAGCCATGTAGGTAGGTAGGTATGCAGACAGACAAGACAGATGGACAGAAAAGGCTTGCGTGAAAGTGATGAGAGAACAATCTCGTCTTGCACATTAATAAATCTACATTCCTGTGTGAGTACTTTGTGCGCACGTGTGTGTATATGAGAGAAATAGAGAAAGTGAGCTAGAGAGAGAATGACGAGTTAGCATTTTCCCCAGCCCGCATAACTCTAGTAACCTCCCGACTTATGACTCAGCCGTGTAGGAATGTCGGCCATGTTCAACAACTATTCAATCGCCGTTTTCGTACGTTACAAAAATAATCATTGTTACGTACAATTTCATTGGTTGTTCGACGATAACAGAAAACATGGCAACCAGCTGGTCTGGTCAAAAGTTGATATTTTACAATAAATTTTTTTTTTTTTTTTAAGGATTATTGGCTTGAATCTTATGTTAAGATTATTGACTTGATGCAAGATTAATTCATAAACGCTTAAATGTCATTTAATAATCCGCTTCAAAAACATTCAGGAAATAGCTGTCGCTTCAGCAATTGTGAGTAATTCTCGTTGCAGGCGACTCCTGTAAGATTGTGCAAGGGGCAGGCAACCTTATCACGTAAAACGATTGTTACAGAAACCACTGCTGCAGGTGCTTGTGCTTTTATGCAAGCTTCTTGCAGGGGTCCGCTATAATGGTGGCTCTGTGCTTTTATGCAAGCTTCTTGCAGGGGTCCGCCATAATGGTGGCTCCGTGCTTTTATTCATGCTTCTTGCAGGGGTCCGCTATAATGGTGGCTCTGTGCTTTGTAATGGGGAGAAAATGTAGATGATTGAATTAGTGTCATAAACACAGTTACGGTGACTAGATTATATATATATATATATATATATATATATATATATATATATATATATATATATATATATATATATATATATATATATATATATATATATATATAGAGAGAGAGAGAGAGAGAGAGAGAGAGTCTTTAACCCAGATACCAAATCAGTCCCATATTAAGGCTGTGAAAACAACAACTAAAAAGTTACATACTTTTATAAGTGAGAACGTGCTTAACATGGGATTAAAATGATCAAGAAGAGAATAAGACTGGTGATGAAGAGATAGAAAGACCTTAGATCCTAACATCTGGATGTCCTCAACTCCGATACACCAGGATTTGAGGTGCCTGAAATACGTCTGTCCTGGTGGCACCCAATCCCATGTACACTGGTTGAGGATAACCAATCCCATGTACACTGGTTGAGGATAACCAATCCCATGTACACTGGTTGAGGATAACCAATCCCATGTACACTGGTTGAGGATAACCAATCCCATGTACACTGATTGAGGATAACCAATCCCATGTACACTGGTTGAGGATAACCAATCCCATGTACACTGGTTGAGGATAACCAATATCGTGTACACTGGTTGAGGATAACCAATCCCATGTACACTGGTTGAGGATAACCAATTCCATGTACACTGGTTGAGGATAACCAATCCCATGTACACTGGTTGAGGATAACCAATCCCATGTACACTGGTTGAGGATAACCAATACCATGTACACTGGTTGAGGATAACCAATCCCATGTACACTGGTTGAGGATAACCAATCCCATGTACACTGGTTGAGGATAACAGAGTCCCTCTCCACATACGCGTAATAACAGTGACAATATTAGTAGTAATGATACCAATAGTAACATTATTTAAGAAAAACAAATGAAATAAAATAGTCAGAAAGCTGTAATAATTAATAAACATAAAACACACCCTTTAAAAAAATAATGTAAGAAAAAAACAATGAAGCTATACAAACAACACGACACGTGAAAACAACAAATTCTAATATAAATTGTCACCACCGACAACAATCAATTACAAATGACAATAGGTTTTGGTTTAAGGACTTTCATCATTGCACACGGACAACTCCATCAGTGCTCCGATCTCCTCCCTTAGATCACACAAGGAGGATCTCAGCACAGTGCACGAACTCCGTAGCACCGGCGAGAATCCCAAAGTGTGTTTATAGGAATCACACATTCTATCCACATCTATTTCTGTTACGTGATGATGCCAGCCACATCACTGTGTTATAACCACATCTATTTCTGTTACGTGATGATGCCAGCCACATCACTCTGATATAACCACATCTATTTCTGTTACGTGATGATGCCAGCCACGTCACTCTGATATAACCACATCTATTTCTGTTACGTGATGATGCCAGCCACGTCACTCTGATATAACCACATCTATTTCTGTTACGTTGTCGTGGAATATTCTAATCCACATATATAAATTATCAAGTAAATATAAAGCCTAATAAATACATATAATAAATAAAGGAAGAAGAATGGTAAAGAACAGTGCTGTCACAATGACAGTACTCGAAATCCCCCTTGTTTTCTACTTCGTCGGCAAATTGTAACGCTTTCACGTTGATAGTAAAAGCCTACTGTATTATTACCCGCGTTCTTCAATGAAACGTGTGCTGTATTTCTTGCAAAAACATTGAGATACCAAGCTGAACAATGACCTAATTTTAATATTTCATTCATTCCATTTTATACACGGCGTAACTAAAGACAGATGGACTAAAGGATAGAGAGAAGGGAGAGGCATAAAGCCGAACACGTGCAACACAAAACACGCGTCGCGCGATACACAATTACTACTATCACGCGTGTAAGGCCACATGCACTAACTTTTTCGGACGGACAGTGATAAAAACACTAACCTTCCCAGAGTTAGGTTTTTAAATCCTGAAAAACTCTTATTAGAAAGATGACAATAGATGGGTTTACGTTTGAAAACATTACAGTACCCAGACAGCACATCTTCGAAACAGGAGGTAGAAGGAATTGCATATTTTGAACGCAGCATTTTAGCTCTATTAAATATATATATTTGGGTTCCTTAGGGTTTGCTGACAAAGAATATGTACAACGTTATGCAAATAGTCTAGGAATTAACAAGTTATAGCCAAAATAAAATGATGGTGCTGTCAGACAACACCCAAAATCAGAATCGCTCAGTGGTAGATTTTTTTTACACCACCATTGTACGGGAAATGGGCCACAAGTTACATTTGAACTGATTGGCTGGAATGATATGTAAGGCTAAACACGATTGGTCGGGCTATAAATGCTATCCTTGGTTGTTAGGGGAGACGTAGGAAGGTAAAATTTTTTCAAACACTTGTCGAAACGTGGCTCCATTGGCCAGACTCGCTGATATACTCACTTAGGAGCGTTAGTTCGAGACCACTAGTTCAAATAAGCTTGATAAAGCAACAGTGCGTTGAAGCCAGCTCATATTTTTGCTAAATAAAAGCCTGGAACATAAGCAGATGGGAATTTGTGCCAGTATTTGTGCCAGAATTCATTGCTAATCAACGTATCTGTGTTTGTTTCCATGAATTGTGGTAAGCTTGAAACATTCAGTATCTTTTAATGAAAATTGAATGTGAATTGTTAATTTATGCCTGTATATATGTGTAGTTCAGTAGCAAACATGATGTAAAGCCTATAATGCTCCAGCCTGAACAGAAGGTGTCGGAGGAAAGTAAAACGGCATGGAATGGCCAAACAGTACACTGACACCTAGATGATTGACTAGAAAGAAATAATGCTGGAAGTGCAGAGGCGTAGTAACCATTAAGGAGGTTAATACTGGTATAAAGTATTTCAGATGAAGCTGACAGTTGGCCTAACGCTCTGAACTCAATGTTTGTGATGTATTGTGCTCAGTGTAAAAAGAGAGTATAAATTAGTTATGAAGTAGAAGGTACATCCTTCTTGTTTTCAGGGACCGTGGTCTTGATGGTATTGAGCAGCACCTGGTCAGAGCTTTGCTGAATCCAGAGTCGGACAGCATACTCCTTGGTCCATTTAGCTATCAGTGAGGTGTCTCCAGAGCACAGGGGAAAAAATCGAGCAGAGGAGTCCTTTCCTGCCGCCATCACGCAAGATAAGCTGATGTGGCCAGCTGAGCTCAAAATTATGTACCCCCATCTTAAAATAACATTGTAACATAAAACTTAAGAGGGGAAGTAAATTGTTTTAATATCAGGAACTGAGAACATCTCCAATACTAGTTCCAATAAAGACAAACTATTGAAGTCATGATGACAAATACCAACAGAGCTTGAACAAAACAAAACCAGTATTACCTCATATTACTACTACACAAACTGACACACAAGGATACTTTTAATAATATATGTCACTACAATATTCATATTGATAAATTCTGTACATATAACTTGTAATTAAAATTGATTGTGATTCCTGGTTCCCTTTGTATTTGAATCAGGACACATATTCATTCATGACAGAAATGAATACATATTGTTATTTGAAAAGTTATCAGCGACTCCTTTAAGATATCCTTGTAGAGTGTTTTATGTATGTGAGTGTCACAGTGTTGTCAAGTGTGGTGGAATAAATTAAATTGTTTATCTGTCTGTTGTTGTTATGACTTACACTTCATCATACACATACCCTAGACATACAACGTAGTCATCACACTATTCCAGAATAATTCTGACTGAGATATATATATATATATATGTGGCAGCAAGTAAGGTTATCTATAATACACTACTCTTATTAGATATAGATACCTTCACAGCTGATCTCAGTCAGTACACTAAGTCCCCTATAAATATTTATAACATCCCACTTCACCACATACGTGATGATGCCAGCCACATCACTCTTATATAACCACATCTATTTCTGTTACATGATGATGATGCCAGCCACGTCACTCTGATATAACCACATCTATTTCTGTTACGTGATGATGCCAGCCACATCACTCTGATATAACCACATCTATTTCTGTTACGTGATGATACCAGCCACGTCACTCTGATATAACCACATCTATTTCTGTTACGTGATGATGCCAGCCACATCACTCTGATATAACCACATCTATTTCTGTTACATGATGATGATGCCAGCCACGTCACTCTGATATAACCACATCTATTTCTGTTACGTGATGATGCCAGCCACATCACTCTGATATAACCACATCTATTTCTGTTACATGATGATGATGCCAGCCACGTCACTCTGATATAACCACATCTATTTCTGTTACGTGATGATGCCAGCCACATCACTCTGATATAACCACATCTATTTCTGTTACATGATGATGATGCCAGCCACGTCACTCTGATATAACCACATCTATTTCTGTTACATGATGATGCCAGCCACATCACTCTGATATAACTACATCTATTTCTGTTACATGATGATGCCAGCCACATCACTGATATAACCACATCTATTTCTGTTACATGATGATGCCAGCCACATCACTCTGATATAACCACATCTATTTCTGTTACGTGATGATGCCAGCCACATCACTCTGATATAACCACATCTATTTCTCTCATACAGTTAGTCGTCTGTCTCAGCCCTCTCTTGTCGCCATACAGTTTCCCTCTCAAATGAATTGGAGATCATGCTGTCAGTGTGCTGTTCTCATAGAACGACCGTCTTCGAGGGCATGATTTACAGTTTGCTTGCCTTTCCCGCATGGACACATGTCTGTCTGCCCGATTTTTCATTTGTTCAACAGGTGATATTTGAGCCTGCAATTGCTAGTTCTTAGTCTGAAAATTATCACGTGATCTTTTCTTGGTAACAATATTATGCGTCTGTTATATCTGATTCTGTATGTCCCTTATGTCATGTTTCTGTCACGTTATTTGTTATAATTATTATTATTGCTTTTATCTTCTTCTATGTTGCTCTGTGCTCCGTGCGGTCCCTGGTGGTCTCTGAATAGGATTACTGCACCCTCAAGCATGTCGTAGAAGGCCACTAATATGAGGTTCTGAATGGGGTTGGCAAACTCATCGCAGAAACAACCGCCACAAGGTCACGTGACTGCTTGGTGCAGGATTCCTACAAGGTCACGTGACTGCTTGGTGCAGGATTCCTACAAGGTCACGTGACTGCTTGGAGCAGGATTCCTACAAGGGTATCAGCTGTAGTAGTGTTTTCATGCGCTGTAAGGAACACAAAGGAAAATATTGATGATGGTGTCTTCAGGTTTAAGTTTGTTTCCTCCTTCTTCAGCAAGTCTATTTGTCTTCTCTTGTCCATATATCTTACATTGATGTCCCCTGCTGTGTAGTGATGGTCCAACAATGGCCAAAGTTTAGAGTATACAACGAGGGTCTTTAAAGGTATCTACCTTCACTCAAGATTACTCTTGGCAGAGTTGTAAATAGAAGAATGGTGCTCCTATTTTAGGGAGTCATTATAGCATATTTCAGAAATCAAGCACAACACGCAGGTTCTCCAAGCTGTCGTGATCTTTTATCTGCCTGCCCCTTCTGTAAAGATAAAGATATATTAGCTCCCTTTTCTGAGCCCCCAACTGAATTATACAGTAAAACAGTACTTAGTAGCTCTATTCTATTATGTATTTAAGACACCTGATTCATACGTATGCACTCACTCTGAAATAAGTAAATCAGCTATCAATTTATATAAACATGCAACAAATTTAATAACCAATTATCGTTATTAAATAGATGATGTGAGTGAATTTAAAATATAGAGTTTTCCTCATCGAAAAAAAAAAAAAAAAAACTGGCGAGGGTGGTTTGAATTGATGGTGAGAAGTATTGTTGCCATGACCTGGTTAAAATAACTTATCAGGCCAGACGTTGAAACTAATTTGCTGACTGCTCCGTCAATTATCGACTTCTGTGGTGAGAACCCGTCCCATTCGTAGTAGCAGCGATAGCCACTCCGAACATCAAGGCAAGGATCTTCACAACCCGTGAAAGCTAGGCATCTAGCGTAGACCACAAGCTCTTGATCCACAGACTCGTATCAAGCTGGTACCACACACTGGTATCACCAACTTTTACCACCAACTTTGATAAGAAACAAATGTCTCTGTTAGGTATAAGTTTCCTGACACTAGTCAGGCGCCTCCCCGCTATCAGTTACACAGACCCTTTTCCTTTTTTCTCACTAATTTTACCCTCCCTGAGCATCAACGTTGAACCTAGTAGATTGGATTAAAAGTCCTCGTAAACTCAATTAATCTGATGAAAACAAATTCGGCTGAACAGCGAAAAACGACCTTTGCCGATTTAAACATGTTTAAATATTCATATAAACTTATAAAAATGTTAATATAATAAATATGTACACCATGATGTCATCATCATTCACTCTCTGCTCCACTTGGAGCCTTAGGCTCTGTTTTTTGGTTTCCTATGAGAAAACCGGCATGAAGCAGTAACCAGCTCATGATATGGTGGTTCATGAATCTATCATTTTCATATACTGAGGTTGCCAAGCTTGTATGAACCTGTACAACCACCAGCGAGTTAAACATGTGAAGTGTAAAATATAAAATGATAAAATGTACAAATTACCCTGATTGTTTTTCGGGAATAAAGTTTTACAGTTTTCTGGCACAGGAATACTTGCGAATAATGTCGGGCCACTGGTAATGAGGCCGTCTTACAGGTAGTTAGGGTAATAATATTATTTCTAATCCCACTGTTATCCTTTACATAAGTTGCGAGGACTTTGCGGCATCTAGTGTTATAAAGTTGAGTCTTCTTTCTCGTTAATTTCAGAAGATCCTCAATACTTGGTTCGGTCCCCTTTATTGGAATCCTACTTTTCTTTGGTCCATGCGTGTCTGAAAGTGTCGTCTTGACTCAATGCAACACGGTGCCGGGATCTGAAAATGTGCTACATTGTAAGGGACTTCTCGCAGACGTTCTCAGCTTCCTACGCATGTGCAAAGTTGCAAAATCAGACGTAATTTAGGTTAATATATTTTATCTAGACCAAACAGATTCGAATGTTTGACTTTAGCATACTTCTCTCCCCCTTCCCAACTTTTCATGAAATTTCGCATGTCACATGTAATTTCAAAATGCTCCTCTCAAATAAGGTATTCACGCTACCGGAAGGTTTTATGAATCATGTTCGTAACTCATAACACCTCAGTTTAATTTGTTATAATCAATGCTAGCAAACATGAGTGGACCCTGGTAGTGTACATAACATTCCTGCCACACCTTAAGTACATTCGCAGTTTATCTTCCGATTATCAATAGAAGAAGTATGGGACCAAGCTTGGTGTGAGCGATAGCGTCACGCTTGTGTTGGTTTTTTTCATCACAGGCAAGGGCCTTGTTATCTGTCGGGTTACAGCTGGGTTGTTAATGTTATCTCTACCCATGGTAGATCAGCAAAATAACAACACGAAACATGAATCATGCGTTCAAATTTATAACAGAAAATACGGGTAAGGAAATATGACGGGAAGAGCACAGGATAGAGAAACAAATAAAACACAGACAAAATGAAAAGCACGGCATTTCGCTACAATTGAGCAGAAGTCCACTATACTTTAACTTCGTTTTCGGTACTGCTGGGGTAGTAACAGCTTCTGATGGACTATTTCAATTTAATATAAATAAATTTGTGTGTTGCAAGCCCTGACAAGAAATAAACAAGTAGAATTAGAAAACTAGACAGTAGAAAGTGGTGCCTTTCGGAAGGTCCTGGTTCGAGTCCCCAGAAAGCCTATCACTTCTGTTTTTTTTTTCTGTTGTCTGGTTTTCTGCCTTTTTTTTTATTTCTTTCGAGTGACTACAACATTCCAGTTTATGTGTGTTGTTATTTACTGCTTACATATCCCAGGTTTAACTCTTAATTTGTTTTGTTCGTTGTTTTCAATGTTCCTTAGGGCGTGTATGAGACATTTATGACAGAACAGTTAAGGGTAGTTCCACTGCAGAACGAACCAACGAACTTTATGTTCATAGAGTTAATAATTGGGCACGCAGGCCCGTCGAACATTCTGCCCTTCACCTCTCTCTCATATCTTGCATACGTACTGTATCCGTACATTGCCACATGTATTTGAAGCATGCAACATTATATATGTATAATATAACAGTATATGTTTATAATATCCACTCATAATCAAATTTAAAGATGTTTTTAAAATGCATGTTCCACAGTAGGGGAGGGAAGTGTCACAGCCTTCGCTATACTAAGTCCAGCATCATCGAGATGTTGGGTGATCAGTTACATACATAGATCGATGCCTTTTCCTTCCCTAACTAAAAAAGAGAGTTAGGTACCCATTTGCATGTGGGTAGACTGGAGCGTGACACCACCGTGTTTGGAACCCGGCATCGTTGTCGCAAGAGGCCAGCCCTCTAACAGCTTTGCCAAGCGGACGCTCAGCTATGACTGACATGCACAATGAACACCGATCAGTTTCTTCCTGGTAAGCGCAGTGATTTCCCCTTTCTGTTGACACATCGTAATTATTAGCTGCTTCTTAACATTCTTCTCTATAACCACAATCTCTGGCTTCCAGTGATCTCCCCTCTGTAGCTCTAATTAACGTGGTTCTCCTTCTTGAAGTTGTAAATCAGACATAACTCGATTATTCTTCCTATGATACGTGAGTTGCTTCCCCGTGTATCTCGTCTGCCGGTATGCGGTTTACTTACAAAGATTGTGTTAAAGGATCTACTCTATTAACTATGAGTTTTAAAAACAGTCGTGCTTCTTTGAGTAAAATATGTTTCTAAATATAGTTACTTCCGAAAGTATACCTATTTTTAAAACGGCGCGTCACGATTAATCTTAGACTACCTCTTTCTGTCCGATTATTTCAACCACTGACGTCATAATATGTATACTTATCATCATTATCATCAACTTTTTCGCTGGTTATGGAACATACAGCCATCACTGCTAATCCAAGGGCATACACTGTTGCGAAAGTGGTTTCTGTAATAGTTTTGTATAGAGGATGAATTATTATTACACAAGCAAAAACCGGTTTAAAAAATGTCGGACAATACTGCTCCCCTCAGGCATGTCGTAAGTGGCACCTAATATGAGGTTGTATGTGGAGTTGGCAACATCAGCATGAAAAACAAATTGCTATGTAAAAATCAATACTGCAAGATCACGTGAATGCTTCTGCGCAGGATTCCCTGCAAGGGGACTAGGATTCCCTGCAAGGGGACCAGGATTCCCTGCAAGGGGACTAGGATTCCCTGCAAGGGGACTAGGATTCCCTGCAACGGGACCAGGATTCCCTGCAACCAGGATTCCCTGCAAGGGGACTAGGATTCCCTGCAAGGGGACTAGGATTCCCTGCAACCAGGATTCACTGCAAGGGGACTAGGATTCCCTGCAACCAGGATTCACTGCAAGGGGACTAGGATTCCCTGCAAGGGGACTAGGATTCCCTGCAAGGGACTAGGATTCCCTGCAAGGGGACTAGGATTCCCTGCAAGGGGACTAGGATTCCCTGCAAGGGGACTAGGATTCCCTGCAAGGGGACTAGGATTCCCTGCAAGGGGACCAGGATTCCCTGCAAGGGGACCAGGATTCCCTGCAACCAGGATTCACTGCAAGGGGACTAGGATTCCCTGCAAGGGGACTAGGATTCCCTGCAACCAGGATTCACTGCAAGGGGACTAGGATTCCCTGCAACCAGGATTCCCTGCAAGGGGACTAGGATTCCCTGCAACCAGGATTCCCTGCAAGGGGACTAGGATTCCCTGCAAGGGGACTAGGATTCCCTGCAAGGGGACTAGGATTCCCTGCAAGGGGACTAGGATTCCCTGCAAGGGGACTAGGATTCTCTGCAAGGGGACTAGGATTCCCTGCAAGGGGACTAGGATTCCCTGCAAGGGGACTAGGATTCCCTGCAAGGGGACCAGGATTCCCTGCAAGGGGACTAGGATTCCCTGCAAGGGGTCCAGCGGCAGTGTTCCTCCATAAGGAGGGAAAAAGGAAATAATGGTTTGGTTTGGTTTTGGTGGACTATCTTTATAACACACAGACAACTCTATCACGGATCTCATGCCTTAGATCACACAAGGTAGGATCTGAGCACGAACTCCGTAGCACAGGCGACAATCCCAATGTGTGTATATAGGAATCACACATTCTATAAATATTTTTGTGGTGGGTAAGTTTCTAATTTTTAAATTTAGCCAGGGCAGCGGCCTTGTGGCCTACTCTTTACGATTTCAAACTGCCGAGGGATTTTTAACGCGCGCATCTTGCACACGAGACCTCCAATTTTTTGTTCATTTTATCCGAGAAGGCTAGGCACAGGAGTATGACATCATGTTATGAAAAAATGTTTCCATAAATTATATTCCCTCAACTGGGAATCAAACCCGGTACCTCTAGAATTTGAGGCGGACGCCGTACCTCGTAGCCACTCCGATCCAGGAAATAATGACGATGATCAAACGGTTAATACTAAATGTTGCAGACAGCGATACAAACACTATTGTCTATTATTTTATTTGTGTGCTAAGGGGAAGAATGCTGGCCAATGAATAAACAGAAAATCGAAGTTAATGTTTTCCGATCACGTAGGCGTCTAGACCAGAGCTTCTTAACCTCTTTTATGCTATGGCCCCTGTTGAACGTCCAGTGAAAGCTACAAATCTAATTTTAGAAAAAAAAAGTATATAAGGGTCGTTGACTTATGACGTCACACTGCGAGGGGGGGAGGACGAAGTGTGACGAAATGTGTTGGAAGGAGTGTGACGTTACACAAGAAAAAGTTACGAGTGAGAATCGCATTATTCATAAATGATGTCGGAACAAAATAGATGTTGAACTCTCCATCCTCAGAGTCTAGGTTTATCCGGAATAGTTAATAACTCCCTCATGGGCGGCTTATTTTAATATTATAATCCCAGCTGAGATATCGAACACTTGTTATAACATGTAACTGGCTTAAACTGATTTTAGTTATTTGCTTGTTTGTATAATAGAATACACGCCCTTCCAATAGACGATGTTGAGCTGGGAGCAAATGTATTTCTAAATTAATATGAAACAAATATAAAGGTATGTTATCAGGCACTCGCAGGAAATAAAGAAGTAGTGCCTGATAACATACCTTTATATTTGTTTCATATTAATTTACTGTTTACAGGCCTCAGGTTTCCCTCCCTTATTTGTAATAAATGTATTTCTAGTTCGTTCAATGAAGAAGCATCTAACTTAGCCGCGGGATAATGATAACAAAGAGGAATAATTCACTGATAACAACATCAGTTTATAAACCCTTGAATGTTTGTGGATTAGCTCTCAAATTTAACATTATTTTATGAAACTTTAACATAATTGATGTTATTGATATGTTTACTTTACATTTGATTAGTTTTTTTTTAAGTGTCTGAAATTAAATGACGCTAAAATTAGCGATATTGTAAATAAATGTTTCAAGATTTGACCAACAAAGCAGTTTTTCTGAAAGCTTGATTAATTAAACACTGTTTTACTGACATGATTGTTATTTTGTCTAAACTAAACTAATTTACATTCGATTACATTCTTTCTTTTAATTATTGTATAATATGGGGAAAAGAGGAGGGGGGATTTCTGGGTGTTTGTGACGAAATACGAAGGGAGGCGGTTGGGGGAGGGGTGGAAAGGGTTTAAAATAGCAAAAATTGCGAGACGTCATGTGTGGACGACCCCATAAAGAACATAATTAAAAATTGTTCATAGAAATAACGCATTTTGTTACAATGAAACATCTTTAAGCTACATAGATTTTAATATAATGTGTAAAAAATAATATATTTTATTAAAGGGCAGAAATATGATAATGCAACAAATAAAAAATTGTGGTGAAAATAACATTCAGATTTTTAGGTTATTTACACAGACTGTTCTGGAATCTCCTGGTTAAGAGAGGTCTCCTGGTTAAGAGAGGTCTCCTGGTTAAGAGAGGTCGAGGGATACCAAAGAACACGTGAAGAAAAGAACTGCAGTCAGACATGTAAGGGATAACGAAGACATGGAATGACCCTGTGTCACAGATGAAAATAGTGCAGCAGCAATCATCCACTTTTGCCCCTCACCATCTAGTTTATATACTTTTGCTACCTGAACGAAGGATTCACCAGTTTAATTAACACGGGGGCCATCTGGCAATCAAGCCCTATGTGAAACAGAGAGCGAAGCGCGGAGCATGGCTTAATAGATTCCTTGATCAGAAGAATACACGATATTCAGTGAGACGGACCTTGGATTGTAAAACTTTCAGGTGGAAATTGCGTAGCTAATTTTCGGCAAGGCGGAGATGATGAAAGTCAAGAGGTGATAAAATTACCTTTGATTCAAGAAATCGAACGGCAAATTGGCTCGGGTCTGGCAGTGGTGTGACTTTCGCATTAAAAACGATAGTACGGAACATATCAATATATACCATGTCTCTCCGATAGCCATGATCAGTTGCCAGAAATCTATCTGAATTCACTAGCTCGTTATCTTAAGATTTCTCGTACAGAGTGAAAATTACTAGATTCCGTGGAGTGTTTCATTTTTCTGATTGCGGTAATTTATATACTAGATTTGAAGTGATTTAGTGTGTTTAAAGTTTTCAATATATATTTCACTGAGATTTTCTGTGCTAATTAAATAACTTATAGCTAACTTTCCAGCATGAAGTAAATTTATTTACTCGCTATTTTTCCAGTAAGAGATGTTTTAAATTGACTAGTACATACATTAAATAACTGTCTACTGACGGCATATATTATTTACTTCTATCCATTTTATGTACTTTTTTAAAATGACTAGTGTTCATATCACGCGTTAACAGAATGATAGGATAAGCTAGACACGTGTGTTTTAAATCTAATTTATAACAGAGTGGTGTAGAGGTCATATTTTTAACACGTGTTAGATATGATATTGATAATTTGGTTAAATGTTTATATGTTCTTTTCCTAAAATATAGGCTCATAAAACCTGAGTACTAGCGGCTTATTTTCTTATGGCCATATGAACTTGTGATCATACGAACTTATAATAAGCATACAAGAATATTTAATATTGATGAGCTTCTTGCTGTGACCTGTGCGGTCCAATTTTCCTCATTTTCCTGAGAGAAACCAGAATAGAACCATTAAATTATAATATTAACTGGGCCAGAACAATTACCAGATTTACTTATATATATATATATATATATATATATACATGTATATATATATATACATGTATATATATATATATATTAAATAAATATAATATATATATATATATATAATATATATAATATATAATATAAATAATATGTGTATATGTATGTATATATATATATATATATATATATATATGTATATATATATATATATATATATATAATATATAATATATATAACCTCTAAACCTCACGGTAGAAGGGGAACGACTAAGTAAGTAAGTATGTATATATGTATATATATGTATGTATATATGTATATATATATGTATATATATATATATATGTATATATGTATATATATATGTATATATGTATATGTATATATATATATAATCAGCCAACTGTGGCAATATATTGGGTGTCAGCAACATTTGGGTAACTTAAACCTAGCGTTTCCGCCATCTGAGGCTAAACCACCTAGGAACTGTATATGTTCTATTTATTCTACATCGGCGACCACCACGCATGAACCTTACTCCAACCAACTGAAGGCATAGATAACTTATTGTATCCAATACAAATTTAACGTCGACTCTAGCGACTCCTGTGAAATTTGCAGTCAGCAACTACGGAGAGTCTGGGGCTGGATTTGGCAAACTTAAATTTGACACTAAATATATATATTACTTGTATTTCCTTGGAATGCCTGCGACAGCTACTGGGGTAAGTGCATCTGAAAGTGGCCACTGCGTGTATGTGAATTGAATGAACAGAGAAAGAAACTTATTGTCTTTTGTTAACATCATATACTTATATGGTTTCTTCTTTCTTTCTTTTTATCTCAATGATCTGATTAGTCACGGGATAGTTTACATTAGGAACCTATTCTTTTCCCATACTGACTATTTCATAACTTATTGTTAACCTTTGATCTTTTGGGTTAATTAACCTCTGTTGGGATCGTCCTTTCTTTTCCTTTACCAGAGGGGAGAACCTATTTGATTAATTTTCATTTTTGTCTGTAAACCATGATCTCTTGATGCATATGCTTTATGGTGTGATTTTCTATTTATAATAAACTTTATTAAACCTTTAGTTATCGTGTCGGTCAACCCCATATCTATTATATGTTATCCATAGTTTGTTTTCGCGTTCGTACGTATTTGTCATAGAATTGTGTGCGTGTGAGTGCAGTGTAACTTGTATTTTCGTACAAGGAGAGAAAGTGCGTCTGATTTAAATATCGTCATCCAGATAGGCTGGATTAGATAAATTATTCTATCCAGAGACTGTCCTTTCTCTTACACGATCACCTCGTGATAAAACTGTATCTTACCCCTTACTTTCACTTTGTGATCACTATCACCTCTGCTCAGACAGGGCTATAAACATCTATTACCTAAACATCTATTACCTAAACATCTGTTACCTAAACATCTATTACCTACCTGATAAATCATACACGACACCCAGAGCTGATGGCACGGGACAGGAATGCTTGGCATACGTTTGTTGAAGGCGTATCCTCCTGTGGGAGGAGCCGAAAAGTGATGATGACATAGGTCCCCAAGAATGTGTTCGCGAACGGCCAAACACAACCACTTGGACCACATTTTCAGAAGCCCTGGTCTAGATTATTGTCAAGTTAATAGTCGCGAGACGACGTAGACGCCATTAGCACACTTATTAAGCTTATGTAACTTCAGACCAGCTGATACTTCCGTCACATCAGGCTAACCATTATTTTTAACAAGTTCGTGTTCAGTTCTCACTTCACTTTTCTTTGTAAGCGGGTTTAACTCTGTTAACACCTGCATAGAAAGTAGGTCATAAGGTGAAAATGTTCGTTTGTGGCGGATGGGGGTTGAATCTCCCGATCCTGCTGACCTAGTAATTTCTTAGGATTCAAACACAGTGTTTTTTATTTTTGTATTTGATATTTTGCCTTTTTTTTTGTTTTTTTTTTTGCTTTTTTGCTGATGAGCGATAATTTATGAGCGATTTGTTTAGTGAACGGTGTTTTCTGAATGGAGAACAAAAATAACTCTGTTAATTCTCAGAGTGCAACTGACTTGAGGTAAGGTTCAACTTATAATTTTGACTTCATTTGTTTAAAACAAAAAGCAATAACTAAACTGAAAATTATAAAGAGCTACCGGAGGCTAGCGTAGGACATTGTTTGAGACACATATATCAACTACATATTCGTAACAAAAGAATAATAGTGAATGAGTTACAGATGAACAGTTGATTCATGAATACACAAAGATTGCACCAGAAGAGCATATGATGACGAATTTGACAATGGCAGAAATGGAAGAGGCAATAAGGTCACTACAGAAAATAAGTCACCTGGAAAGATAGAATATCCAATGAAATATTAATAGGTCTCGGCACAAAGGTAAAGAAGAAGCTTCTTGGTGTACTAAACCGCAACTGGAAAAGAGAAATTGTCCCGCAGGCATGGAAGGAAGCTATCTCATCTCATCTCATAATCGGAACCTCTTCTACCCCGTGAAACGAGGTGTAGAGGGGACCAAGGAGCAAAATCTGAGACGGGACAGCAGTCTTTGGTATGGGGGCACTGAATCAATAAAGACAAAGGTCGCCTGGCTCCGGAAGGAAGCTATACTGATACTTATACCAAAGAAAGACAAGGATGGCACTGAATATTGGTATAAGAATTCACGCACAAAAAAAAAAAAATTAAGGCAAAGATCTTAATAATAAAATGATAGCCGGAGTGTGGATGGCACAACACAGTTTTTGTCGGTGTCATTGAGGTATTTGCTTTCTTGTGGCAGGGTACAATATTTTCAACCTAGACACAAGTCCGACGGTTACATATCGTAGCGCAACGCCATTAAAAAAAAATAAGTGAACATTTGCCAGTTCAAATATAATGTTGATAAATACTAAGCCCTGAAAAAAAGGGCTACGTATTTTTAACAGCTAGCATCGTGAAGCCCTGACAAGGGTTAAACTAGTACTTAATAGCGTTGGTAAAGACAAAGCCCTGGAAAGAGATAAACATAAGAAGGACTGCTAGCACTTACAACGGTGATAAAGACAAAGCTCTGGAAAGGGTTAAACATAAGAAAGACTGCTAGCACTTACAACGGTGATAAAGACAAAGCTCTGGAAAGGGTTAAACATAAGAAGGACTGCTAGTATTTTAACAGCGTTGATAAAGACAAATCCATGAATAAAAAAAAACGGCACTAAAGATGTGGACTCCTATTTACGCCCTGGTGTCGCGAGGAGATTTGAGGAGATAGGACAGCTTGAATGGAATGGAAGAATAAAAATAATAATGTCTTATTGATAGCTTCCGAGTTTGAAGAAAACTGCCTCTCCTCGGGAAATAGTGTACTAGAAATTACTTAAAAGAGAATTCTGGTACCTAAACAGGATATTTTCTGGACGATAAATTCTTCCTCAGGAATCCTACAAAAGGACTGTGTAAAGCACATAAGGTTGAGAAAGAGATTTGGTGTCCAGCCACAATTAAAATATCCCGACCCAATAGAAGTTAATTGAATTATGGCTGAGCCCCCAGGGTGTAGATTTATATTTAAACAAAATACAACCCAAATAAAGTTAACAAGAAAAATAACAACAGACGCTGTTAGGTTAAATTGAATAAAAGGGTATAGAATCTCACATTTTTTTTTTTATACATATGAATATGAAAAAAAGTTTAGCTCTACTGTTTTATAAAAAAAAACTAGTTTGGGTCATCACTTGGACCAGAGATCTTTTCTATGGTAGTGTTGCTGGTAGGTTTTATACTCAACTCTCCGAAGGCCTGTAGTAGCTGCGGAGATGATTTTGGTTCGGACTCTCTTGGTTTGGTCTGCCCCAGCAGGTTGGTCTCATAACAGTTAATGGGTTCAGAGGGTGTCAGAGTTTGCTTCCCTGGACTCAGTGCACATCACAGATAAGGATGGGGTAAGTCACCTCTGCTGAATGCCTCTTCTGTTTATGGGATGTGTGGGATGGTTACTGGGTGATAGGATAAGGTTGGGTAAGGGTAATCTTGGTACCATGGACTTGTACCCTGGACCTGGTTTAGGTATCTGGTAACCGCAACCTGGTTTAGTATCTGGTAACCGCAACCTGAGTTTTTGCTTTGTAACCGCAACCTGGGTTAGTACCTCGTAACCGCAACCTGAGTTTTTGCTTTGTAACCGCAACCTGGGTTAGTACCTCGTAACCGCAACCTGAGTTTTTGCTTTGTAACCGCAACCTGGGTGGACTGGAAACAATTGAAATCCCATTAGTGGTTTCAAGAGCAGTCATCTCCTAAGTCTGATGGCCGGTAAGCGTCCATCAGAAATTAAATTAACACAAGGTTAACTACTATTTAGTAACTGTGTTATCTATTAGATATGAACTACCACTTCTTAACTGACATTATAGTGTATCTTGAGTTCTCAGTCTCTATCTGGCTGTCTGCTTATTTACAGCAGTGGTTTTCCCCATGTGGCAATGAGTTTCACAAACTGTGAGGTAGGGGCTGGGGTCATCAAATGGTTGAGAACCACTGGTTCACCTAGTGCCCATAGAGCAGTATTTTAATTCCAGGGTCACTGTCAACAATGGTTTGAGAACCACTGGGTAATAGTTTCCTATGCTGCTTTAACTTGGTGGGGTGTCATTGCGGCCAAGGTCTGAGAACCAATGATTTACATTCTTGCTTACTCAAGCAGTAAATCATTTGGAGGGTAGTCATGGTCTCAAGGCTTGAGAACTGCTGACTTACATTTTGTCAGTCAAGTGGTAAATTCATTAAATAGCTAAATAATTGCAAGCATTCTTAAAGTCCTGGTTCCTGTAGCAAATAACATTCATATACTGATAATAAAATAGTTCTTCAATCATACATAAAATAGTTCTTCAATCATACAACATGGTATATGCATAGGATTGCATTAAATACATGTAAAGAACCTTCCATAATGAAAAAACACATTAATGTCCCTTATGTGACAAAGTGAGAAGAAGTGATTGAGACACTGTTATCAAGTTTGTAGTCTTGACAGAGAACACAGAAGTCTTATAAGAAATAGAAAATAGAAGAACCACTAATACACTTCTATTTTGCTTGGATCAATATGCAAATCTCAAAGTAACAACAATAATATACATCAATTATTTTAACCCTGTCTTATTTCTGCCAGGCTGTGAGATAAAGATCAGGAGTTAATTAGGTTTAGGAACTTTGCAAACTCATACATTAGTTTGAGTGATCTGTAAAGATGCAAATAACAGTTATTGTCACTGAAAATGAAATGCATTTAAACTTTAACAAAAAGTTACTGCAATAGCAAGCTGTTGATAAACATATGATTATTCATGTTATAAAATCAGCAGTATTAGATCTACTTACTTCGCTCAACGAATTCACTAAGGATATTTTGCAACAAGTACAAAGTAGCCTCGACCGAGGCCCATACAATCACATCTGCTTCCAACAATGGTTACAAGAAGAATGACCGCTTAAAATTCCCTCCCAAAATTCCAGCTGGTTCCCGGGCAGGGGTGGGCTGTGATTTTGGGTGGCATTGTTGCAAATACATCTTCTGGTCCCAGGGGTATCAAGTTACCTTCATTTCAACTCGCCCTAGTCGTCCACCGTTGCCGGCTGTTTTTTACATGAGTTCCCTTCGTGAACCCAACACGGTCACTTCCTCGTTCGTATCGACTGTACCGTTTTCACTTTTTCAAGTGGAAAGACTTAGGCTGTCCAAGGGAATAATTTATTACCTTGGACCGAGAATCCTGAGCTAGTAAAATACTGTTAAAGAGAGAGAGAGACTCTTTCATTATAAGAATGAAAAAGTCAACTGAAGGGAATAAAGTTTTTCAATCTCACGATAGAGATTTTAGTAGAGATATAAAATAATAGACAGAAGAAAAGAATCGGTGAGAAGTCGTTCCACGACATAAGCCCCCTTTTGAAAGTTCGGCCAACGGCCAACTAAGTTCGAGCCGACTCTTCTCTTATGTCGGACACTACATTCATGTATCGTGTCCTCCATTCCTTCAATCCAAATATTTCCTATTTTTCCTCTGTCAAACGGTATGCCTGTAATCCACACATGGCTATCCGTTTCCTCTTCAATAAGTAGTTGAGGTGGGTTGAGCAAGCCTGCTCGCAAAAATATCCCTCTCTTCTTTTCTCCCTTCTGGATCCTCCATTGAAGCTTGCCTCCTGGCAAAGAGCTTGCCCTAAAGCCTACACTCTGCTTACAATTGGATCTATAGCAAATAGTTTTGCGTGATGAGGTTGCCAGCCTCATACACAACCTTATTTTAGTCATATTGCTTGACCTGTCTAAGGACACATACCTATCTCCCAGGTATGAGAGCGTGTATGATCTTCTATCCCTGTTTCTCCAGTGACAGAGAAAGATAAGTCTACCAGTTGTTCCTGCCCACCAGGTACCAAGGAAATTTGGACCTTCTTCACTTTCTGATCCCAGAGAGTGGGTGAGGTTATCGGAATTGACTGAAGACTAAGTGCTTGAGGCTCATGTTCCTCTTTAGCCATTTCTCCCGTGTTAAGGGAAGATATTCCTGAAACATGTTCCATCCCACCAGGTACCAAAGAAATTTGGACCCGCTTCACTTTCTGATCCCAGAGAGTGGGTGAGGTTATCGGAATTGAGTGAAGTCTTAGTGCTTGAGAGTCCTGTTCCTCTACAGCCGCTTCTCCCATGTTAAAGGAAGATATTTCTGAAACATGTTTCATCCCACCAGGTACCAAGAAACTCTGGCCCGGCTTCACTTTCTGCACGCAGATAGTGGGTGAGACTATCAAAACTTGTTCAGAATTAAGTGCACTGGGGTGGTCAATCCCTTTGCACTCTTCCAACTTTTCAGTGAAAATATTGGAAGATGAGTTAGGCATTGGAGTCTCCATAGCCTGTTCAGTCACGCCATCTCTGGATCGTGCTGAGTCTCCTAAGATGATATATTTCCCTCCTTGAGGTATCGGGTAAATTCGTTCATCTAATATTGCGGCCTTTACTTTGCCGTTTACAAAGTTCGACCTAACTTCTACATAAGCTAAAGGCAAAATCATCCTTCTGTTGATTATCATGGGTGCTGTTACCTCAACATCCTCTTCGGTGACTTGATCAAGGTCGATAACAGAGGCTGAGACAAGGGCATCACACCCAAGACCTTGATAATACAAACAGGTGATTTCTTCTCCATTTACTGTGGCAGTCTCCACATTTTGAGAATCCCTGTATCCACTCCGGGCCTTCGTCAAGTTCCCATCCATGGTAGGGACCTTAGCTTTGTATGAAGTCTGTGGGATTGGGTCTCGGCGCATACAGTCTAACTGATGTAAGTTGGCCGACAGGTGATGTTCAAGAACATCCCTTCCCTTCCCATAGGGTTGCGTAATCCTTTTCTGTTGAGTGATCCTATTTGGTTGAGCGATCCTATTTACCAGGTTGTTGGTGCGGTTGTTGTTGATATGCCTGTTGTGAGTTTTTGCTGAGGATGAGGAAGGTCTCTTCAGATTATTAGCACAGCTGTGCTTAATCTTGTTTTCAGGATAGTCTAGTTGTCTCCGTTTAGATATCCTAGCCTCTGCTCTGTCTGAGCCTGAATTCTGAGACATAGACTTGGCTTCATGTGGTGCAGTTATATTTACCACTGAAGATGGTGATGCAACTGGCAAAGGAGTGGCCTGATGAGTATCCCTAGATTCAAGTTTATCCCTGGATTCCATATTTGTAGGTTGAAACTGAGTTTCCAGTTCTTCCTTACACTGGAGGGATTTTTCTTGTCTTTGTCTCTCATGTTCCACATTCTCTTCCGTGTATTTTGCTCTCCATTTCTTCCTTTCTGCTTCTCTCATCCTGCATTTTTCCATCTTTTGTGAAACAAAAGTATCCAGTTCTTCTCCGGAGAGTTCACACTCAATGGCTAACTCTGTCCAGAATGTTCTCCACTCATTCAACTCTACAGATTCTTCCATTATATCCGTAGTGGTTCGTTGAGCGAGTATGAGATCTCTAACTCACAAACAATAATTAAGGCAAAAATACTTTCTATAGTCTTAACTATACTAAAGTATTACAAAACCATATATTAAATCAAACCAGCATTTATAACCATCAAATTAAAAATTAGTTAACAATAGGTAACTAATTTCCAGCAGTACCACCAAGAAGAGTTCTCATAACACAACTTAAAATCTGTTTTACTTGCAAAAATATTTATATGTATTTTAGTCTAGGGTAATTTATATGTCCCCTCTTTAATCTAATCCTAGACTTGGACACCAATAAGTGACAAGTACCTACAGCAGTAGTGATCTAGGAAAGATAAAGAGTTTTCATATCTCAGACAAGTGTCTAAATATGAAATAAGAGTTAATCCCGGACACGAGCGTCCCAGTTGTCGCGAGGGCGTTTTGAGGAGATAGGACAGCTTGAATGGAATGGAAGAATAAAAATAATAATGTCTTATTGATAGCTTCCGAGTTTGAAGAAAACTGCCTCTCCTCGGGAAATAGTGTACTAGAAATTTACTTAAAAGAGAATTCTGGTACCTAAACAGGATATTTTCTGGACGATAAATTCTTCCTCAGGAATCCTACAAAAGGACTGTGTAAAGCACATAAGGTTGAGAAAGAGATTTGGTGTCCAGCCACATTTAAAATATCCCGACCCAATAGAAGTTAATTGAATTATGGCTGAGCCCCCAGGGTGTAGATTTATATTTAAAACAAAATACAACCCAAATAAAGTTAACAAGAAAAATAACAACAGACTCTGTTATGTAAAGTTGGATAAAAGGGTATGGAATCTTACATTTTTTTTATATACATATAATATGAAAAAAGTTTAGCTCTACTGTTTATAAAAAAAAATCAACTAGTGTGGTCATCACTTGGACCAGAGATCTTTTCTATGGTAGTGTTGCTGGTAGGTATTATACTCAACTCTCCGAAGGCCTGTAGTAGCTGCGGAGATGATTTTGGTTCGGACTCTCTTGGTTTGGTCTGCCCCAGCAGGTTGGTCTCA
Source organism: Oreohelix idahoensis (assembly GCA_024509875.1). Taxonomy (NCBI): domain Eukaryota; kingdom Metazoa; phylum Mollusca; class Gastropoda; order Stylommatophora; family Oreohelicidae; genus Oreohelix; species Oreohelix idahoensis. The sequence goes on from JAMPIV010005801.1 coordinate 373,893, forward strand.
TAACAGTTAATGGGTTCAGAGGGTGTCAGAGTTTGCTTCCCTGGACTCAGTGCACATCACAGATAAGGATGGGGTAAGTCACCTCTGCTGAATGCCTCTTCTGTTTATGGGATGTGTGGGATGGTTACTGGGTGATAGGATAAGGTTGGGTAAGGGTAATCTTGGTACCATGGACTTGTACCCTGGACCTGGTTTAGGTATCTGGTAACCGCAACCTGGTTTAGTATCTGGTAACCGCAACCTGAGTTTTTGCTTTGTAACCGCAACCTGGGTTAGTACCTCGTAACCGCAACCTGAGTTTTTGCTTTGTAACCGCAACCTGGGTTAGTACCTCGTAACCGCAACCTGAGTTTTTGCTTTGTAACCGCAACCTGGGTTAGTACCTCGTAACCGCAACCTGGGTGGACTGGAAACAATTGAAATCCCATTAGTGGTTTCAAGAGCAGTCATCTCCTAAGTCTGATGGCCGGTAAGCGTCCATCAGAAATTAAATTAACACAAGGTTAACTACTATTTAGTAACTGTGTTATCTATTAGATATGAACTACCACTTCTTAACTGACATTATAGTGTATCTTGAGTTCTCAGTCTCTATCTGGCTGTCTGCTTATTTACAGCAGTGGTTTTCCCCATGTGGCAATGAGTTTCACAAACTGTGAGGTAGGGGCTGGGGTCATCAAATGGTTGAGAACCACTGGTTCACCTAGTGCCCATAGAGCAGTATTTTAATTCTGGGGTCACTGTCAACAATGGTTTGAGAACCACTGGGTAATAGTTTCCTATGCTGCTTTAACTTGGTGGGGTGTCATTGCGGCCAAGGTCTGAGAACCAATGATTTACATTCTTGCTTACTCAAGCAGTAAATCATTTGGAGGGTAGTCATGGTCTCAAGGCTTGAGAACTGCTGACTTACATTTTGTCAGTCAAGTGGTAAATTCATTAAATAGCTAAATAATTGCAAGCATTCTTAAAGTCCTGGTTCCTGTAGCAAATAACATTCATATACTGATAATAAAATAGTTCTTCAATCATACATAAAATAGTTCTTCAATCATACAACATGGTATATGCATAGGATTGCATTAAATACATGTAAAGAACCTTCCATAATGAAAAACACATTAATGTCCCTTATGTGACAAAGTGAGAAGAAGTGATTGAGACACTGTTATCAAGTTTGTAGTCTTGACAGAGAACACAGAAGTCTTATAAGAAATAGAAAATAGAAGAACCACTAATACACTTCTATTTTGCTTGGATCAATATGCAAATCTCAAAGTAACAACAATAATATACATCAATTATTTTAACCCTGTCTTATTTCTGCCAGGCTGTGAGATAAAGATCAGGAGTTAATTAGGTTTAGGAACTTTGCAAACTCATACATTAGTTTGAGTGATCTGTAAAGATGCAAATAACAGTTATTGTCACTGAAAATGAAATGCATTTAAACTTTAACAAAAAGTTACTGCAATAGCAAGCTGTTGATAAACATATGATTATTCATGTTATAAAATCAGCATTATTAGATCTACTTACTTCGCTCAACGAATTCACTAAGGATATTTTGCAACAAGTACAAAGTAGCCTCGACCGAGGCCCATACAATCACATCTGCTTCCAACAATGGTTACAAGAAGAATGACCGCTTAAAATTCCCTCCCAAAATTCCAGCTGGTTCCCGGGCAGGGGTGGGCTGTGATTTTGGGTGGCATTGTTGCAAATACATCTTCTGGTCCCAGGGGTATCAAGTTACCTTCATTTCAACTCGCCCTAGCGTCGTCCACCGTTGCCGGCTGTTTTTTTTTTCATGAGTTCCCTTCGTGAACCCAACACAGGTCACTTCCGGTCGTTCGTAGGACTGATTTTCACTTTTTCAAGTGGAAAGACTTAGGCTGTCCAAGGGAATAATTTATTACCTTGGACCGAGAATCCTGAGCTAGTAAAATACTGTTAAAGAGAGAGAGAGACTCTTTCATTATAAGAATGAAAAAGTCAACTGAAGGGAATAAAGTTTTTCAATCTCACGATAGAGATTTTAGTAGAGATATAAAATAATAGACAGAAGAAAAGAATCGGTGAGAAGTCGTTCTACGACACCTGGCAACAACATAGTCAAACATAGAAGGCTGGATAGCGATGTCAAAGTAAAGTCACATAAGGCAAGAACATTGGGAAATGTATGACAGTCTAAGAGAATGAAGTCCTACACAAGAACAATAATTTTTCAACGTTAATATTGGTGTGTTGTTGCGTGTGGATATGAAGAGTTCTGTATTATGATGCTATTATAGTGACAGGTCACTGACTTCACTTTCATGTGCAAGCTGCAACTGACTGGTGTAACAGATGGTGATAATACACAGTAAGTAACACAATCATATATACATTTCAGCTCAGTTTACAGCTCCGTAGTGGCGGCTCCAACGCTTATTGGCGGGTGCGAATATCTTTAATAAATATTTTTAAAGTTTCATGTGTTCATTGCGCACTCGGAAGCATATTAGCATATAATACAGCTAGGGTTTAAGATGAACACAGCACACGCAGGAAATGCGTTACATGTTGTATCCCCACGGCGCCACCTCAGATTGGGCGAAAAGAAGCTCTCACAACAAGCAGAAAAGAAAATAACATGCCGAAAGGAACAACATGGAAACACCCCCCCCCCCCCCCCCCCCCCCCCAAAAAAAAAAAAAAAAACAACAAACAAACAAACACACAACAACAACAGCTGTGGGCTATCACTTCAGGGGCGCATTTCCAAAATCAGTTTTGACTGGGGGGTGCGGTGCTACTAGTGTTCCTGTTCAACCTGAAATTTGGTTATAATTGGGGTATTTAAATCAATCCGTTTGCTGTTGTTTCCGTAATCAAAGTGACTGGCAAACGGGTGATCAGCCCGTTGGGATTGTCCTTTACACTTGGTTTTAATTTGTATTAGTATTTATTCTTTTTGAGTTGTTGTTTTTTTGTTTTAATACTTCGTTGTCTTTCCTTGTCCTATGAGTAGTTAGTAAGTTTTTTTTTTTTACTTTGTGTTTTTTTATTTAATGATTTGTTAGTTCTTGTTGCTTAATTTCTATTTAGTTTAATGTCTTTTCTGAAGTACTAACCTTATATGTTTTCCTTTGTTTTATGTATATATCTTTTAAGTATTGATTGGGCATCTCTTGGGGCATCTATACTTAAAACCTTTTCACCTGTCATGTCTGTATTGTGATTTCTATAGTAAGTTTTTAATTCAAGCCTTTGCTGTTCATACTTTTTACAGTGGATCAGGTAGTGTCAGTAAGCTGATGTGATCCTGAATGTTTTACTTTCAGTGTTATAATACCTGCATGCAGGTAAAACAAATCTCCTTCGTTCATTACACAAATAAGAGTTAATTTCAGGTATATGCTGTTAACTACAAGTTGATCACATGACAGCAGGTGATAGTATTTCCATATCTTCCTTATCCCTTATATTTCTGTTACCAGTTATGTTCTCTTTGTGTTTTTCAGTCTCCTTTACCTGTTTTACCTCGGATATTCCAGAACAAGGACTGCCTTGTAATGCTATCATCAGGTTTCTTCATTGTGTGTCCTACCCATCACCAGCGTCTTCTTCTCAGCTTTTTGTATATGTTCAAGGATGTACATATTATTTATTTATATTTGGTGTACATTCATCTTTTTCATAACCAACAACCAGACATCACACTTTTTTTTCTAATTTCAGGAAACATTTGTGATTCTCTCAAGTAAGAGATGACTGAGTACAATGACAAGGCCACCTAGACCCTAAAACGGTGTAACTTGAAGAGATCACATGTAACTTGAAGAGATCACATGTAACTTGAAGAGATCACATGTAACTTGAAGAGATCACATGTAACTTGAAGAGATCACATGTAACTTGAAGAGATCACATGTAACTTGAAGCGCTGGTTCCTCTGTGTCTTTTCTTACCTGTTTACCTTTTCCGAGGAACGACGTTTATTTCGGTCGCAAAGTAATGACACTTAACTTAGATCGCCAAGTTTTCCATTACGACGTAACCTTCTTAAGGTAAAGGAGCGTAACTGACTGTATTCACACACGGAAGCAATGTTCCAATGAAAGGATATTAAAGTATTGTCGCATCATTGAGGTTTTCCTGTTTTAGAATCGGATAACGGTTAATTCAAAGACAATAAAGGTGTATTTATTTCCACAACCGGAATTAGCCGTACCACCATTGTTCTGTTTACAATTTGGCTTTAATAACGAAACAAGAATCCTGATATAGTAAACGTGGTTGAATTAAATCAACACAAACATCTGAAGGGAATCTTTTCCGTCGGATCAGATTGCCATTATGATGGCGTCTCAGTCAGCGAAAACTCACGATCCAATGTACAATTTCGATACCCATTTTCCCGAGCGTCTGTCCAGACTACATATACATGGTGAATTCAGTCCTTCCGGGTCATTCCGGAAGAAGAAGAACAGAGCTCAGCGAAGTGGATCGCGTTATAAGACGCAGCCGGTCACGTTTGATGAAATCACAGAAGTGGACGAAGAAGGAACACCTTCAGCAGGAACGGAGAAGGATACAGACCCAGAGCAACTAAAGGGACAGCTTCAGGCGTTTTCACGGTCCATGGATGGCTTGCTTCCTAAAGGTGCTAGTGCAGATCATCAACATCAGTTTCAGCACCACATTTCACACTCAAGATCTGGGTCCAGGAAGTTCCAGAGACATCCGGATTGTATTCCAGAACGCACCGATCTTGAACAGCAGCAGTCGCCAACACCGCAGCCGGAAACGACTCAAAACAGACTTCAGCAGGAACCCAAGTTTCCGGTAATCAAGGCAAAGTCTGCAAGTAAAGATGACACGACATTGCCGGTTCTTCTGAGTCCATCAGAGACTGTAGGAGCTGAAGCCAACGTGGCAAGTATCCCACCAGTGCCGTCTCCAAACATTGGCTCTCGTCGCCAGAAAGTAACTGCAAAAGCAAAGAAACGTCAAAAGGCTTTGGACGATGGAGACATTTCGTAAAGTACAAACTGGCACTATACTTTAACGCATAAGAAGATAAGAATGTGAAAACAGAAGCCAAAATTATTATATATCTTCAAGTTGGTTATTATTCATAACCCACGGCTGTTTGTGGCCTACCCAGCCTTTGTCAAAGAACTCGATATTTTGTAATATGAAACTATAGCCAGGTCGCGATTAGTGCGAGTTCCAATAGTGCGAATTAGACTTAGTGTGAATTAGTAGATGATACCCGGGATCAGATTTAATGCGAGCAAAAATTTAATTAATGCGAGTTTTTCCCCAAGATCTTTCCAAACTCATTAAATCGTGCGCAAAACTGACAAGGCAGTGGGGTTTATAAACTAGCGTTTTACTTTTACATGCCGCTACGTCAGTCTGCACTTGCATATTGTCGCGTGTGAACGTGCTGCAACCTGCTGTACCATATTACCATATACAGTTGTCTTATGTTTTTTTTTTTAAACAAAATACACAAAAGGAAGAATACTTCGGATAGGAACACTGACAGCGCAAAAAAGAAGAGGCTTGTTATTACAACAAAAATTCAACTGAACGGCATGCACGTGGTCACAGTACGGTAACTCTAAAAATATGACGAGAAGTCAGAATGCCTGAATCTACGGTACGGACTATTACAAAACGCGCAGACAAAATACCAGCGATTGTATGAAGATTTAAAGAAAGAGAAAATAGTTCAGTCTACGCTGCTAAAATATTTTAAAAGACAATAATGTAATGACGTTTTGGTTCTGTCGTCAGGTACGATAATCAGTAATGTGTTAATTTTTAAAATGTTACTTTCTATAACTACTCAATTACTTTGTTTGTAATATACTTGAACCAGAAATACATTTATCTTACCCTTTCATGTTGAGTTACCTTATAAATAGGTTTAGAAAACTTTCGTTTAAAATTTTTCATTGCATATTTCTATTTGGCTGGAACCAACCACCATATTTTACTTATAATTATAACTTCGAATTGTGCGAATTCGAATTATGCGATCACTTCATGGGATTCATTATTTGCACTAATAATCGCGACCTAGCTGTATATTGTTTCTGTGGATAAAAAATAAATAAATAATTGATAAAATGGCAGTTATCACCCATTGTTTAGACATTTGTCTCAAGCATATCCAATGGATGCAAGCGAGGATAAACACAAATGTAAAAATATGAAGTGTCTTTTCACTCGTCGTGTAGAACAATACAGAAATTATTGATGGCTTGTGTACGTAATAGCAGACGATGGAAGATGTGAAACAGAAGAAGATAGTACGACGGGTCAAAACTACATTCAACAACATGACGCAGACACTCATATTCCCCAAGAGTAAAACCCCCCAACCCAAAAAAATAGTAACTCACAAGTTAAAAACGAGTTATCAAGTATTATATGTACTCTTTATTACTGTGTAGAGTAGAAACATTGGCAAAGAACACATATTTAGAAGAAAATTTTAAGACTAGAAATGTAATGATTTAGAAAAATCATCTCATGGAAAGAGAAAAAATGAAATTAAAAAGTCATTAAAAAACTAGAAATGAAAAGGGGATTAATGAATGAAATCAAAGTTAGACAGGTAAAATATTGTGATCATGTAGAAAGATATAACGCTTTGCTGAAAAACATAATAGAATAAAAAGTTGAAGACAAACTTGCAAGAGGAAGATAGCGCTGTATAATATCGGACGATTAACAAGAAAGATTCGATCAGAGTATACCTTTATGGCAAACGTCAGAGGACTTTAGAGATTCATTATCAGCAAGAGCTAACGCTCAGTGAAACTGGATCAAAGACAAGACAAGACAAGATAATGGAGATTCATTGTCACCAAGAGCGAAACTGGATCAAAGACAAGACAATGGAGATTTATTGCAAGCGACCTTCAATGCGAAGGTGATCGCTGATCTAGTCGTATGTGTTATTTTACCCAACATTTTGTTTTCAATGCAGCTGTCCTGTTCAGCTTTTTTGCTCATGTTTATTCATAAAGTCCAGAAGTTTCCTCTCTTCTTGTTGGTATCACGTGCTATTTATTGCTCGTCTGTTCCCTGTAGAGTATAACAGCTTGGCGTCTAGCGCTCCTGTCCGGTGCATTAAGCTAAAGAATTTTTCATTTCTTCTTTGTTTATTTAATGTCGCTCTCAAATTCCCTTCTCCGTGTCTTTTTAGGTTGCCTCTATTTTTCTTACCTTGGGTATTCCAGAAAAAAGGGACTGTCTTCGAAAGCTATTAAACAGGAGTCCTCACTGTGTTTCCTATCAAACACCTGCGATTTTCCTCATCTCTTGTTCCACTTGTTATTGTCTGGTTACTTCCCCTGTTCACGTTGGTGACGTCCTGCCAGTTCAATCCTTCTGCTCTACACAAGCACCCATTTATTAAAGTCTGGAGCTTCTTGGTTCTTTATTTGTTATTCCCCATGATTCAGGGCCATACTTTAGGACGGACTTGACATGTGAGTCTTGTTCTTGTAAGTGCCACATAAAAGGGAGGGAAAAGGATCCCGTTACACGCTCATTGAGGCATATTGGGGATATGGTGTTAGGCCCATATTTTCTTGACCATCGGCACACTAGGGGTGATGTGGTCAGCATCACGCCGGCCGCCTTAACCTTCCCAGAAGTTGCTCTGGTACCCAGTTGGGGCTGGGTCGACCCAGGAGCCGTTTGTGGTCTAAAAAAATCCCACCTCATCTGGGGATCGAACCAAGACCACTGAGCTAGGAAGCCAGTGCACTAACCACTATGCTACCGCGGACTAAGTGCCACATAGTCATTATAAAATTGGTGTCTGCTCACCAGACTTTTTTGAAATCCATAACAGAAGAATGATGACAAGAACCAGACAAGTTCCAGTTGAACAAGAGATGAGAAGAAGATGCTGGCGATGGATAGGACACACATTGAAGAAACCTGTTGATAGCATTACAAGACAGTCCTTGTTCTGGAATCCCCATGGTAAGAGGGAGACCAAGAAACGCATGGAGAAGAGAACAGGAGACAGATATGAAGGGAATGAAGATGCCATGGAAAGACCTTGACCTGATGGCACGTGACAGGAAGTTTGTTGAAAGTCTATGCTCCTTGGGAACTGAAAGGTGATGCATGAATTAACAGCAGACGAATATGTAGACGGCACACCAACAAGAGAACAGTAGACCTTACTCTTGTTGCACCTTACGTTACTTATTCTGACTTTTATTTCTTACATGAGTTGACAGGAGCAAACTCGGCCGTTTAAAAAAAAAAAATACTATGAAACACAAGAGATCACCAATATAGAACTGACGGCAAGAACCAGACAAATGCCACTGGAACAAGACTTCATACATTACAGGACGTTTTCTGTTTGTTTTCTTAAGTCTTAATTTAGTTAGAGAAACGAGAGAAACAAACAAACAAATTGAGCCTCGGTCTGATAGAAACAATGTCTTATTTTTTTTTTTTTTGGTCTTTGTCTGGTCAGCAGCTGTTTTTTTCTTCTTAGATTAGCAACTTTTTTTTTAGCTTCCTTTGTCGTATTAAAAACAAATTCATTCATTATCGCCATAATATTCATCATCTATGTTAACGCCATCATCATTATCAGTGTCATCAACACCATCATGATCTACACCCAATGGTCGACCGTACGTTACTTCTGATAATAAAATACGCGTATTATACGTATTTTATGGCAAAAAAATAAAATACGCGTTAAATACGTTATTATACGTTAAATTAATATGCGTAGGTCTGACATGGGGCGCTTTCCATAGGTATAGCGTACTGAAAACTTGCTAAGCTTAGTTGCTGATGGTCACAGCACATAAGTTTATATGCCTATTTTTGTAATATAAGGTCTTGTTGCTTCTGTTATTTGTGCTCGATATTAGAATTAAAATAAGTAAATTAAATTGCTTTTAGTTTTAACTGTCTAGCTTCTGTAGGACAGCATACTTGTTTCAATTGGAGATACATTTTCAGGTTTTGAACCATATGACGCAGTGATTCAACGTATTTCAACGTACGGAAGTTTTACCGTACGCGTATAATACATATTTTATCGTCAAAAATACAATACGTGTCATACGTACGGTCGAACATTGTCTACGCCCTCATCAGCATCATCGCTACCATCCGCACCATCATCATAATTTCCCTCTACTTTATCTTCTTAATATTCATCAGCATCATTGTCTGTCTATTCTTCTCTTTATTCTTCCTCTTTTCATTATCATTACCCTCGGGGTGTCATGATTTTCGTGAGTAAATAGAGGATACTTAGTGTCTAATTACTTTTTTGTAAAAGGCTGTCGATGGCGCTATCTTTCCTTTATCGGGAGTTTGCTTCATTTTGTTTCTTTCTTCCTGTGGTTTGTTTGTTTGTTTGTTTTTTTTTTTTCAAACCCAGGTGCCACTATTAATTATCCCGTCTTCTCCAGTTAAGGTTCCTTGCCACAAAATCTCAGTACCTTTTATTTTTCTTTGATGGTCTGTCTCTGACGTTTACAATTTTGTAAACAAAAATAAAATAGGTTATAGGGTCCTGTCTCCAGTTTACTGGGGTGTAAACAAAATAAGGTAATAGGGAAGCCTGTCCAGTTTACTACATTGTATACAAAAATTAGCTGTAAGGACGTCACTCCATTTTACTATGATGTAAACAAACATAGGTTATAGGGATCTCTCTAGTTTACTATAATGTAAACTGAATTAGGTTACGGGGATATCTATCCAGCTTACAAGATGTAAACAAAATTAGGTAATAGTAACGTATGTCCAGTTTATAATTATGTAAATAAACATAGGTTATAGTCCCTATAGTTTACTCAAGTTTACTATAATGTAAAAAAAAATTGTTATATGGCATTCTGTCCAGTTTACTATGATATCAACAAAATTGGCTATAGGAACGTCACTCCAGTTTTCTATAATGTAAACAAAAATGGCTATAGAACGTCTCTCCAGTTTACTATGATGTAAACAAAAGTAGATTATAGGGACATCTCTCCAGTTTTCTCTGATGTCAACAAAAACATCTTATTGTGACGTCTGTCCAGGTTGTTAGTTGCTTATCCTTTACAGGTCACGTGGCAATCAACCCCAGCTTTTATTGGCTGTTTGTGATTTTTCTAGGCAATTTTTTTTCATTCAGTAGTTTGCCATTGCTTTCTGAACGGTACGGCGCTTATACCATTGTTAAAAATCCACACAAAGCGATCTGCTACCAAACCGCCTGCAGCAGGTTTCGAACCTGGTATATCTGGATTATGAAACTGCGTTCATATCCATTAGGCCACAGACGCCGACCTGTCCAGGTTACTGTAATGGAAACAAAAATAGGTTATAGAGCATTATCTCCATTTTACTATGGTGCCTCCAGTTTACTATGAAGTTAACAGACATAGGTCTTTCCAGTGTACAATAATTTAGAAAAAAGTTATATAAACGTCTCTCCAGTTTACAATGATGTAAACAAAAAATAGGCTTTATGGACGTCGGTCAAGTTTACAATGATGTAAACAAAAACAGGTAATAAGGACGTCTGTCCAGTTTACTATGCTGTAAATAAAATTAGATAATTGGGACGTCTTTCCAGTTTACTTTGACGTAAACAAAAATGGGTTGAATGGACATTTCTCTAGGTTACTATGATGTAAACAAACATAGGTTATAGGACATTCTGTCCAGTTTACTATGATGTAAACAAACATTGGTTATAGGGCATTCTTTCATGTTTACGATGATGTAAACAAAAGTAGGTAACAACGGCTTATTTCCTGTTTATTACGATGTGAAGACAATAGTTTACAGGAGCGTCTCCCCAGTTTACAATTCAAACTATCGCAGGTCCAGTTATGTGCTGTCAGCACATTTTTACGTGTGTACGCCCATTTTGTCTTGTGGCCCGTATACTTTCCAGGGATCTCCAAGGAGACACAGAAACAATAAACTTTTTGCTCCCCTAGGCATGTTGTATGTGACAACTAACATGCCGTTGTCTGAGGCTGGTAACGTCATTATGTAATACAGCTTGCCATAGAAACCACTGATGCAAGGTCACATGACTACTTTGGTGCAGGCTTCATGCAGTGGAAGCTCCTTGCGCCATAGAGAGCACAAATGGAAATAAAGACTACCAGTACTTTATCTTGTACCTTGAATTTATTCAAATTGTGCATTTTGATTTCTGTTTTGTAATTTCCGTTGGTGTGTTAGTCCACGCCTACTGGGTCACTTAGATCTCATGAGTCAACAACATAAATATCTTTCTTTTCGCTCCTTATGGAGCATGGATCCACTATTGCAGATGGCTCCTTGAGGGAGCCTACGTCAGAGCACGTGCTCTTGCAGTAGTGGTTACTATGGTAAATTGTTTTACAAAAGGAGGTTGCAAGTACCATGCATGACCTGATATTAGTCGCCACTTACGAGATGCCTTACAGGACGGTAGTCCTTTATTTCTTCGGAGACTCCCGGGAACCAATGCGGAGCAGTTTGATGAGTAGATGAAGGAAAATATTTGTTATGTCTTACGTTGAATCCTATGTTATGTCTTACGTTGAATCCTATGTTATGTCTTACGTTGAATCCTATGTTATGTCTTACGTTGAATCCTATGTTCAGACCATGCGGTCTTCGTTCGGTACAAATATACTTCTTCATACACTTTCGGACGTTTAAATAAGTTTAAAGAAGGAATGGGTCAGTCTGAGGTTGTTGGTATCTCCTTAGAGACGAGCTTCAAGAGCACCCATTGTGGGTGCATTTATTATTGATAAGGGAGATATAGTGAGGAAACTTATTGATCACCTATTAGAGAATGACATTGCAATCCATGAATTATCAAGGTTAAGATTGCTGGAATTTGGCATCAAACGTAAGGCTAGCAGAGATGGACGTATGAGAGTATGCATCTGTTGTGGATACAACCAGCGCGTAACAGGAACAATTATCATTCATAACCCTTCAACATTTGCTGAGGGAGATTGAGCACCTATGGTTTTGCCCGGAGTGCAGTGATGTCGATACTGATCAACAATAATCATAGAGTTTGTCCAGGAATTGTACTGACGACGGCCATAAGTGCTTTCTGTGTCCCTCATATGTTGTAGCATATGTTCATGCGTCGTTTTATCAGTGTCACAGTTACACTCATGTGGTTTCTATCTTTAGCTTGTCGGTTGCAGGCGAACGCTGCCCCCATAAGACTGTGCGTGGCGCTCTTGGTGACGACATTTCCCAGTTGAGATGGGGCAGAGCTGTGTGTCTGTTCGGACGGCGTCTTTTGGCAAGGAGGTAGAAGCTGTGGCTGCGCCATCGCCTGACAATGACCCCCTTTGTAGGGTAGCGAACCATCCTTCTCGTGGCATTGCACACACGCTAATTAGTGGATCTGGTGTGACCTCCGCCAGCTGAGTCCGGGAAGTTCTCTGGGGTTGCAAGAAAGCCCAAAACCAAAACCCCAAATTTTGTTGCAAGGGTAAAAGAGTGAATAACTCGAACCCGTGGGGATCGAAACAAACAAACAAACATTTTTAGCTTGTTGAACATATGGTGAGTCAATTTAAATTTTTAATGCAATTTTGTAACGTATCTCTTGGCAACGAATACTGTAAACATGTGGCGAGGTACAATATATATTGCACAAAATAATGATGGCTGTATATTATTATACTAAACTTATTGTTCATTGGTTGTTGTCACCAGGTCAAAAGCTGCAAATAAAATAGATATATGTCATATGATAAATTCACGCATCATTTTTTATCTACTTTAAATTGTTTCCCTCTACATCAGAGTGCTTAGAGCGATGGCCTCTAGAGGAAAAGTTTCGGATTTGAAACCTTGGTCGCGTCACGTTCAAGTTTTAACATCAATCAATACCCTTCAGCTCCCCAAGGAGCAAAGGCCTTCAACTAACACATGCCAAGTGTTCTTGTCCCGTGCCATCCGCTCAAGTTCTTTCCATATTTTTCTCATCATTTTCACCTCTGTATCCAGTTCTTTTCTCCATGTGTTTTTTGGTCTACCTCTGCCTCTCTTTCCCTGTGGATTCCAGAACAAGGACTGCCTTGTAATGCTATCAACATGTTTCCTCAATGTGTGTCCTATCCACCGCCAGCGTCTTCTTCTCAACTCTTGTTCCACTGTCACTAGTTGTCTGGTTCTTGTCATCAATTCCACATTTGTGACTTTGTCATACCATTTCAATCCTTCTATTCCACGCAAGCACCCGTTTATAAAAGTCTGTAGCTTTTTGGTTGTTGTTTTTGTTGCTCTCCATGTCTCTTCTTCTTCTTCTTCCGTCCTTAGCCAACGACCGGCAAAGCAGTCAGTGGCCATTACGCCTAGTGGCGTCTTAAGGGCAACAGCGAATAGATTTTCTCTGCCGTTGTTCCCATCACGCCTAATGGCGTCTTTAGGGCAACGACAAATCAATCCGTTTGCTGTTGTTTCCGTAATCAAAGTGACTGGCAAACGGGTGATCAGCCCGTTGGGTCTCCATGTCTCAGAGCCATACAATAGGACTGACTTGACATTTGAGTTGAAGATTCTTATTTTCGTGTTGGACTTGATTTCTCTTGACCTCCATATGTTTCCCAATGCAATGAAAGCTCCTCTTGCTTTTTGTATTCTTATTTTGATATCACTGTCTGTCCCTCCAACTTTGTCTAAACTACTGCTAAGATATGTGTACAATTCTACATCTTTTAGTGGTGTTTCTTCAAGTTCAACCTTGTTATCATTTCTTGCATTTATTCTCATAATCTTTGTCTTTTCCCTGTGTATTTTTAGGTCCACTTGTTGTGACCTCTCATCGAGAATTTTCATTTTCTCTTGCATCTGATTATGGTTATGGACAGAAGAGCCAAGTCATCCGCGAAATCCAGATTATCAAGCTGTTTAGTCAGATTCCACTGGATTCCATTTCTGTTGTGTGATGTCGATGTTTTCATAACCCAATCTATTTCTAGTAAGAAAAGAAATGGAGACAAGAGGCATCCCTGTCTCACTCCCGTTCTAATCCTAAACGGTTCTATAAGTTGTCCTTCACGAAGAACTCTGCATGTCATGTCTTCATAGGTCTTCTTTAATAAGTTAATGATCTTCATGGAAACTCCATAATGCCTCATCAATTTCCAAAGTGATTCTCTGTCTACACTGTCAAATGCCTTTTCATAATCCACGAATCCGATGAATAGCGGTGAATTCCATTCCAGACTTTGTTCAACTATTATTCTCAATGTGGCTATCTGGTCTGTACAGGATGTGTTTTGTCGAACACCTGCTTGTTCATCTCTCAGTTGCTTGTCTATGGACTCTTTTAATCTCTCGAGGATGATTCTGTTTAATACTTTTCCTGGCACTGATAGCAACATTATTCCTCTATAATTTGTGCACTCTTTTAAATTTCCCTTCTTAATCAACTTGACCAGATAACCTTCCTTCCATTCTGCTGGTATTTCCTCTCTCTCTCAGACTTTGCCAAGTAGTTTGTATAATATCTATGTAGAGGTATAATATCTGTTTTGATGGCCTCTGCTGGAATGCAATCTGGACCAGCTTCTTCTTCTTCTTCTTCTGCGTTCGGTTTGTAGTCATGCTAAATCTGCAGGCCTGTCGCCAGGACGAAGTCCACAGTCTTTTCCAGGTCGGCGCGGCAGCCCCATAGCTTCTGCTGGAGCTCATCACCTTTTGGCCAGGTCGCACGTCGCAATTTATCATGGGTTGGACAGTTCTGGAGAATGTGTTCTGGAGTCTGGATATCAGTTCCACGTGGGCATTCATTCGTGTGGGATATCTTGAGGCGATAGAGATGTCCAAGTAATCTGCTGTGACCAGTTCTCAGGCGGAAAATTGTCGTCTGTTGGTGTCTGTTTAGGTGGTGGACCAGCTGCTTTTCCATCTTTCAGAAGTTTTATGGCTTTTTTTATTTCTTCTCTTCTTGGTCATTCACAGCTGATTTGTAGCTCCTCTTCTGCTGGCTGGATGTCTGGGGGATTAGTTGGAGCTGGTCTATTGAGAGGTTCCTCAAAATGTTCTGTCCATCTCTTCATTTGTTCTTGTATATTACTAAACAATTTTCCTTTCTTACCTTTTATGAGGCCATGTGCTTGCTTATATTTCCCTGTTAGCTTCTTTGTGTTGTTGTACAGATCCCTCATATTTCCTTTGGCTGCAGCTTCCTCTGCTTCCCTTGCCATCTCTTCAATATACTTCCTCTTGTCTCTTTTGATGTTTCTTCTTACTTCTTTGTTTGCTACTATGTACACTTCATGAGCCAAGGTTTTGGAGCTTCTGTTTAAATCTGCTTTCTTGTTTTTCCTGTCTTCTATCTTGCTAATAGTTTCTGTTGTTATCTATGCTTTGGGATCCAGACCCCCAGGACGACCCAGAGTCTGCTGGGAGGACAACATCAGACAATCTTTGAAGGACCGAGGACTAGAATGGAACCAGGCCAGGAGGAAGACAGCTGATAGGATAGTCTGGCGCTCTCTCTTCCAAACCTCTACACCTCACGGTAGAATGGGAATGACTAAGTAAGTTATTTATGCTTTGTGCTGATGTTCTCTTTTTCTCAGTACTTTTTCACATGTCTCGTTCCATATATTTTTTACTTATTGCCAGTGGTCTTCTGTATCTGTTTCATCTTCCAGATGTAGGAGTACTTGGTATTTGTTGGATACTGTGATTGAAAATTTGTCTCCTATTTCCTGATTTCTTAGATATCCCACATTATACTGTTGTCTATAGCTTTATACTGTTGTAAATTTCTTGAGTTTTAATTTTGTTTTAGCCAACAGAAGATGGTGGTCTGATACCACATCTGCTCCTCTATATACTTTTACATCATGCAATGATGACCTAAACTTCTTACTTATGCATATGTGATCAATCTGATTCTGTGGTCTGGTGATATCCACGTTGCTTTATGTATTCTTTTATGTGAAAATATGCTTCCTCCTATAGCTAGTTGATTTGAAGCACAGATGTTAGCTAATAGTTCCCCATTCTCGTTCATCATACCTAATCCATGCTTTCCCATGATTTCTTCAAAGCCGGTGTTGTCTGTTCCTATTTTCTCGTTTAGGTCTCCCATCAAAATTGTGATGTCCTTTCTTTTATTTTTTGTCCAAGACATTTTGTAGTCTGGTGTAAAAGTCTTCTTTCTCAGTTTCTTCTTTATCATTTGTTGGTGCATAACACTGGATGATGTTTATATTTACTTTCTTTTTGGCTGATTTAAACCTTGCTGTTATAATTCGGGGTCCCATTGCTTCCTGTAAGTGCATTCTGTGCTTCCCTAGACATCATTAGAGCCACCCCTTCACTGTGGTGGTCTCTTTCCTCCTCATGTCCTGAGGACAACACCATTTCTCTTGTGCTCAATCTCCCCCTCTCTATGCCTTTCCACCGTGTCTCGCAGAAACCTAGGATATCAATCCTGTAATTTTACATTTCTGCTGCTACCTGTGCAGTTTCCCCTTGTTCACACAGAGTGCGAACATTCCAGATGCCAATCCTGGGGATTTTCCTAAACGAAAAAAGGTTAGTCGGCAACCCAGACTCCTTTCGGCTTTTTCTGGGTTGCTTCATGCGCCTCCTATCCAGAGAACCTTCTTCTGTCTTGGGCGACTGAGTTGATTTATATTCTCTATTTGACTTGTCCATGTTTGTTAAAGTTTTTTGGCATACTAGAAACCTCAAACTTATGTCGAGAAAGGAATATTGATTTATTTTAAGTCTGTCTCATGTTAACGTTTGATCATCTGATGTGAATCCTATGCTGATCCAACAGTAACATCGACTTCAAAGTGTCATGTATCTCCAGATATAATTTATTAATTTTTTTTAAGATACCGATGGGGTATACGAAAATGGGGCATTCTAGGATTTTTCTAGGATAAAGAAAGATGCCTTCTTTATGGCCACACGGCTTTCGTCAAGGACAGATGAACCAAATCAAAAGAGAAAGAAAGCGAGGGACTAAGTTAAATACATAAAAAAATTAATAACAATGATCCATAATTGGAAGCGTTAATTTCGATCTCGTGAATTCCACTATGAACCAAATAGTCACTCGAATAGATCCGGGTAGAAAATAGCTAGGGTGAATACACTTGAAAATTAGGAACGAAATAATAAAGAAGGTTTGGCTAATGTGGATAGAGATGCTCGCAGTCTTCAAAATTTTTAAGCAGCCCCGTGTTTAGTTGTTATACTACATCAGTGTTTCCCAAACTTTTTCTGGTCACTGCCTCCTTAGCTCTCAGAGAATAATCTCTTTCATAATTCTTTGATGTTGTCTCTCAAATCCACAACAGTTTTTTTTCGCGAACAACAATACGTAATATTTGAATAGGATAATGCAGTTAATGACCAAATATTGCAAGTACCCATTGACAAGCTTCTTGTACCCCATGTTGGGAATCGCTCCTATAGATACATTATTTGTATAAGAAAATGGGACAAGCAAAGTTAGGGAGAAGTGGTGGGTTAGGGTTTGTTTAAGCTACATTCTCCATTTAAGCGTTCACGTTAAGGCCCTGTATAATCAAACCACTTTTACAGGTAAGCATTATATTAAGTAATATTGTTGAATTTAGTTTGACAAGTCCTCAACCACTCCCTTACTACTAAATGCCTCCCTGTCGCCCTCTTTTCCATTATCGCCACCATAGGTTTTCCAAATGTACACAGGGGGATGGTACCGTCCACTTTGGGAACCATTGTACTACACAATTTCTGGACCTAGAATCTGAAATAATTGATATTACTTGTGCAAAAGCAATGTTTACACTGAAGTTGAGACCCGTACTCATGAAGAATATTAGTACATTTTAGTAATTCAACTTCTGGCATATTGTTACATAATGTAAATGCTACTAAAATTCCACCAATCAAATTCCATTTTAGTCTGTCTAGAGCTAGGCGTCATCATTTACACACTTCACCATTCAAGTTTCTTGCTAGTCTGTCTAGACTCTAGATGTCATAATTTACAAACTCCACCAATAAGATTCTTTGCTAGTCTGTCTAGACTCTAGACGTCATAATTTACAAACTCCACCAATAAGATTCTTTGCTAGTCTGTCTAGACTCTAGATGTCATAATTTACAAACTCAACCAATAAGATTCTTTGCTAGTCTGTCTATACTCTAGACGTCATAATTTACAAACTCCACCAATAAGATTTTTTGCTAGTCTGTCTAGACTCTAGGCGTCATAATTTACAAACTCCACCAATAAGATTCTTTGCTAGTCTGTCAACATGTCATCATTTACACACTCCACCAACCAAATTCCTTGCTAGTGTGTCAAGACAACATAATTGTAAATTTGCCTTATACAATAGCTTATATTCTAAACTATGTTCAGAAATTACTATGCATTTGTTTCCCTGCAATTTTCTCATCATTTTGTATTTTTCATGTACTGTACTTCATTTGCCCAGAATTTTTTTTAGGGATGGGGATTGATTTTAAAAAAAAATGTTAACAAATTAAACAAATTTCTTTAATTGAAGATTAATCCATCAATTTCGAACAATTTTAACAATTATAAAAATCCATAAATAACGTGATTAAAAAAAAAACCACTAAGGACTTTATTTATTTTACTTATAAGGCATCATGGTTCTGAAAAAATAATGAAAATACTGAAAAGTTACAACCAAACAATTTACTTGTATTATTATTAACCATAGTTGCCGAACTCCATATCTACAAACCTCTAACATAGCAAATGCTTTCACATGTTAGCAAAAAAAATAAAAAAAATAAACATTGCTAACAATGGAATAATCGATTAAAATTTGTTTTATCCATTAGTCGATGAAAATTGTTTACCCGATTAATTAATTGTTAAAGATCCCAGCCTTAATTTTGTTTCTGTTAGTCGTATCAAAGATGAATTATTAATAAGGTAACACTTAATACCTGTTCAATAAATAAGTGGTTTATTTCACTTCTTTTCGTCCTTTACTTCATTACTCGCCTACCTGAAATTGAAAGCTACAGGTAAAGGTTGTCTCGTAGTAGAGTGAAGTTTTTCTGCTCCCATTATACTAAACGTCAGCTTTATGAGGCGAGGTGACTGGTTAACTTCCTCGCTGCCTACACCTTCCCTAACTCAAGGGAAAGTCAGGTACCCATTTTTACAGATGCGTAGACTGGAGCGCGAAGTGACCTGGTTTTGAACCTGGTAGCGTTATCTCGAGAAGCAAGTGCTCTGGTCACTCTGGCACTCAAACGTCTAGAAGCACTCTTTGCAAGAAATCATGTTTTTAATTTTGATTCACTATTTCCTGCTATCAGATCTTGAATTTTATTTGGCCTGTTATATCTTTCGTATTACGGATCGTTATTTGTTTCGTTACATTAACATGTTTTTTATTTAATCCAGCTAACCTCTGTTTAAAATGTGGCTGTTTGTGGAAAATAATCAGTGACTATTTAATGGATGTAAGTCTTGTGATTAAAATACCATTTTGATATTAAATCATATACTTGTCAGTATTCATGTGCAATAGGAGAGTTCATAATAATAATTAAACAAAAGGATCATGTAATAATCTTGACTATTCTGTTTTTATTACTATCGTTAATGTTTCTAATACCACTCTATAAGTTGATGTTGTTGTCTTAAAAGGTGATTATTCATTCATAACCCTCCACTCCCAAAGGAGCATAGGCCTTCAACAAACACATGCCAAGTCCTCCTGTCACGTGCCATCATCTCAAGTTCTTTCCATGTTCTCCTCATCATTTTCACCTCTGTTTCCAACTCTCTTCTCCATGTACTTCTTGGTCTTCCTCTGCCTCTCTTGCCCTGCGGGTTCCAGAACAAGGACTGCCTTGTAATGCTATCAACAGGTTTCCTCAGTGTGTGTCCTATCCATCGCCATCGTCTTCTTCTCATCTCTTGTTCCACTGGCACTTGTCTAGTTCTTGTCATCAGTTCTACGTTGGTAACCTTGTCATACCATTTTAATCCCTCTATTCTACGCAAGCACCCATTTATGAAAGTCTGTAGCTTTTTGGTTGTTGTCTTTGTTGTTCTCCATGTCTCAGAGCCATACAATAGGACTGACTTCACATTTGAGTTGAAGATTCTTATTTTCGTGTTGGATCCTATTTCTCTTGATCTCCATATATTTCCCAATGCAATGAAAGCTCCTCTTGCCTTTTGTATTCTTATTTTGATATCGCTGTCTGTCCCTCCAACTTTGTCTATATTACTGCCAAGATACGTATATGATTCTACATCTTGTATTGGTGTTTCTTCAAGTTCAACCCTATTATCATTACCTGCATTTATTCTCATTATTTTGTGATTATGTCATTGTCATAAATTATGTGCCGGCAGTAAGGTGGCAGAACACTGGCGAAAGTGAGACACAAGGAAATCACTACCAAGTGACGTGGCAACTGTTGCAACAACTGTTTCTCCTCAAAAGTTTAAGGTTCCTGCAAATCAGCATTAATGATCACCTATTGGAGACTGACACTGCAATTGATGAATCAACAAAACTAAGATTGCTGTTATTTGGTATCAGATTTAAGACTAGCAGGGATAGGGGTCGTCCACATATGATGTTTTATTCCTCCTCCCCCATTGTCATATATGATCACAAAAACCTAGACCTCCTTTTAATATGATGTCACAAATTTCTTAACTCCAGCCCCCCCCCCCCCCCCCCAAACCAATATTTTTAGTACTGAAAAGACAGAATATAGTCGAATGTAAATTAGTTAACTTCTTCTTCTTCCGTCCTTAGCCAACGACCGGCAAAGCAGTCAGTGGCCATTACGCCTAGTGGCGTCTTAAGGGCAACAGCGAATAGATCTTCTCTGCCGTTGTTCCCATCACGCCTAATGGCGTCTTTAGGGCAACGACAAATCAATCCGTTCGCTGTTGTTTCCGTAATCAAAGTGACTGGCAAACAGGTGATCAGCCCGTTGGTTAAATTAGTTAACTAGTGTAGATAAAACAATCTTTTAAGTCAAATAATGTTTAATTAAACAACAATCTTTTAAATAAAATAGTGTTTAATTCATCAGACTTTTACAAAGATCTTCCCTTTCATGTGCCACGTCCTACCACGAGACAGAGCCCAACATTTGCTCTACCCAACTAAATGCATTTGCACTTCCCCCTTCCCCCATCCACTCCCCACACACACACAATTGTAAACAATCACACTGAATACTATCTGTCAACTTTTGTGTCTTTGATCTCATTGGACTGTTGTTGGGATGAAGATAACATGTTAATGTTTTCGTTTTTAAAATCTAACTTTAATCTACAGTCCAGTTTATTTAGTCTGCATTGGTTTTTTTTATTTTAAGGTGTGTAAAACATTATATTTAACAAAGAAACATAATAAAAAATGAATGTACACCAGTTAAAGGTTATCACAATTATCCAATGTTTCAGCTGAGGTTATAATATTAAAATAAAAGCCGTCCACGAGGTAGTTGTTACCTATTGCAATTTAAGTTATCACCACAAGCTCATGCTCTTGATGGTGGATCAAAGACATGCAGATAACAATAGACTTTAAGGATGGAGGTCACAAAATCTATTTTTTTTCTGACATTATTTATGAAAGAAGCAATCCTCACTGGTATATTTTTTTATGACATTTTTTTGTGACGTCACATTTTTAGACCCCCTTCCCCCTGTCATCACACTTTGTCACATATTTAGGACCCTTCCCCCTTCAGTGTGTGATGTCATATGTGGACGACAACTTGGACGAGTGAGAGGAGGCATCTGTCATGTATACAACAAGCATGTTACACGAACAATTAGCATTCATACACTTTGGCATTTGCTGATGGAGATTTAGCACCTAAGGATTGGTCCAGAGTGCCATGATGTTGATTCAGAACAATAATAACAATGACGTCAAAAACCCAGACTACTTTCCATTTTCTCTGGTTGTGCCACAAGCCTCCTACCTAGAGGACCTTCTCCTGTCTTGGATCAATACCCTTTAGCTCCCCAAGGAGCATAGGTCTTCAACAAACTCATGCCAATTTCTCATGTCAT
This sequence comes from Oreohelix idahoensis, assembly GCA_024509875.1. Taxonomy (NCBI): domain Eukaryota; kingdom Metazoa; phylum Mollusca; class Gastropoda; order Stylommatophora; family Oreohelicidae; genus Oreohelix; species Oreohelix idahoensis. Next base: position 395,977 of record JAMPIV010005801.1, read on the forward strand.
GTGCCTTCCGCTCAAGTTCTTTTCATGTTTTCCTCATCATTTTCACGTCTGTATGTAGTTCTTTTCTCCATGTGTGGTCTACCTCTGCCTCTCTTTCCCTAGGGATTCCAGAACAATGACTGCCTTGTAATGCTATCAACAGGTTTCCTCAATGTGTGTCCTATCCATCGCCAGCATCTTCTTTTCATTTCTTGTTCCACTGACATTTATCTGGCATCTCTTGTCATCAGTTCCACATTTGTGACTTTGTCATACCATTTCAGTCCTTCTATTCTACGCAAGCACCCGTTTATAAAAGTCTGTAGCTTTTTGGTTGTTGTTTTTGTTGTTCTCCATGTCTCAGAGCCATACAATAGGACTGACTTGACATTTGAGTTGAAGATTCTTATTTTCATGTTGGACTTGATTTCTCTTGTTCTCCATATGTTTCCCAGTGCAATGAAAGCTCCTGCTTTTTGTATTCTTATTTTGATATCATTGTCCCTCCAACGTTGTCTATATTTCTGCCAAGATATGTGTACGATTCTACATCTTTTAGTGGTGTTTCTTGTCTTGGATGGCTGGGCTGAATTATTTTGTTTTGTTGACTTGTCCATATTGTTGCTGAAGTTTTTGTGGCTTACAATTTCTACTGGCCCCATGTTCAACCCTCCTTAATGGACTTTTACGCCATGCTTAGTATGTTGTAATGTTATTATTCTTAGCTCCTCTTTCGGGTCCCCATATGACATGAACATATGAGCATTTCTACCCAAAACTATGTGTCTCTGGTGTTGTCTGAGTATGGTTGGTGTCTCTGGTGTTGTCTGAGTATGGTTGGTGTCTTAGGTGTTGTCTGAGTATGGTTGGTGTCTCTGGTATTGTCTGAGTACGGTTGGTGTCCCTGGTGTTGTCTGAGTACAGTTAGTATCTCTGGTGTTGTCTGAGTATGGTTGGTGTCTCTGGTGTTGTCTGAGTACGGTTGGTGTCTCTGAGTATGGTTGATGTCTCTGGTGTTGTCTGAGTACAGTTAGTATCTCTGGTGTTGTCTGAGTACGGTTGGTTCTCTGGTGTTGTGTGAGTACGGTTGGTGTCTCTGGTGTTGTCTGAGTACAGTTAGTGTCTCTGGTGTTGTCTGAGTACGGTTGGTGTCTCTGGTATTGTCTGAGTATGGTTGATGTCTCTGGTGTTGTCTGAGTACAGTTAGTGTCTCTGGTGTTGTGTGAGTACGGTTGGTGTCTCTGGTGTTGTCTGAGTACAGTTAGTGTCTCTGGTGTTGTGTGAGTACGGTTGGTGTCTCTGGTGTTGTCTGAGTACAGTTAGTGTCTCTGGTGTTGTCTGAGTACAGTTAGTGTCTCTGGTGTTGTCTGAGTACAGTTGGTGTCTCTGGTGTTGTGTGAGTATGGTTGGTGTCTCTTGTGTTGTCTGAGTATGGTTGATGTATCTGGTGTTGTCTGAGTACAGTTAGTGTCTCTGGTGTTGTCTGAGTACAGTTAGTGTCTCTGATGTTCTCTGAGTATGGTTGATGTCTCTGATGTTGTCTGAGTACGGTTGATGTCTCTGATGTTGTCTGAGTACGGTTGGTGTCTTCTTCACATGTTATGTAACATCTAACATCAGTCCATCTAACGTTACATCTCTCTTGTTTTCCTCAGTCCCTTCTTCCCTCGATATTTTCTCCAGTTAGCTTATTCATTCTTGAATCCATTACACTTTAGCTCCAGCAGGAGCAAAAGCCTTCAATAAATTCACCCCAAGTCTTCATGTCCTGCGCCGTCCGCATAACGTCTTTATATGTCTTCCATATCTCTTTCACTTATCTCTAGTTCTCTTCTCCTTGTGTTTTTGTTACAACAGGTTTTCTTATTGTGTGTTCCATCCATCCCCAGTGTCTTCTTCTCATCTCTTTTTCCCCACTGGCACCTGTCTGGTTCTTGTCATCAGTTTCACATTGATGACGTTATAATATTTCAGTCCCTTTGTTCTATGCAATGGCTGACCATAGAAATAAAGAATGAAGGAAACCCGAGACGTGTGAATAGCAAATAAATAAACAAATACAGTAGCCTATAAGTAAATAGCTCGCACGACGAAGACTAAGAAAGAGAACACAAGACATCAGAAACGTAACAAAAGTGATAGGTTCACAAGGGAATCGAACCAAGAACTTTCCGAACGGTGCCCTTGCATCGTTACGAGAGAGAATCATGAAAGGACACACAGCCAACAAAGCATATCGAAAAAAAGAAAAAAGCAAGTGCCACATGGGATGTGGTCATTTCTCACAACACAATGTGCAACTATGGAAAATAGGAACACAGAACGTTCTAGCCATTTATAGACTCAGTCACTAATATTTAGTAATATAACTTATACATGCGAATAGGTAAGGCATTACTAAGATCAAATGAATAACAGAAAACAACTTTAAAGAAAAACATGAGACCCAGAGCCCAATACTGCAGAACCATACTATAAAATGATAGAAAACATTCCTGGAATTGAAAGTAAAAAGTGCCAAACTGCAACAGATAGAAAATCCATAGCGACAAAATACATAGAGAAACATTATCCACGCAACACCTGGACCCATGCATACACAGATGGATCAGCAACAAATGCAACAGAAAATGGAGATGGGGGTGTCTTTCTGACCTTAAGCACTGGTGCAGAAAAAAGGCTGTCATTGGCGACAGGACGATTCTCCAGCAACTTCAGAGCAGAGGCAGAGGCCTTGAAAACTGCAGCAGAGGTTATATTGACAGAAGAAACGGCAGAGAGACAAGTTGCTTTCTTTACTGATGCACAGTCAGTAATTGCAACGTTGAAAAGACAAAATAATACAGACCTGGATGATCTCACAGTAGTGCTCCACAAACTTTGTCAACGATTCAAAAGTGTTGTGATCCAGTGGATCCCATCTCATTGTAACATCGCCGGCAATGAAGAGGCTGACAGAATGGCAAAAGAAGGTTCACATCTACCTCAGCCTGATGCAAGCATAACTTTTGAGGAGGCAAAGAGTTTTATCAGAATCAGTTACAGAAACAAATGGAATGTAGAACATCCAGGGCACACACAGAATGATGCTTACTACCAGCTCCACAGAAGAGAACAAGTGGTAATCTTGAGACTCCGCACTGGTCACAACAGATTGAGATACCATCTATTCAACAAGCTAAAGATAGGAACTACCGATCAGTGTAACTGTGGCACTGATAAAATGACTGCTGAACATCTGCTTCAAAGTTGCCCCTTATATGTGGTACAGAGAAGGTGCATATGGCCGACGCCAGCTCCTTTCGTGGAAAAGCTTTACGGGGATTCAAATAGCCTCAAACTGACTACTGCTTTCTTTGAGAACATTCAAGTGGATGTCTGAGAGTGTACGAAGAAGAAAAAGAACCAAACTATACATTACCCCGAAGAGAACAGGTGAAAATTTTCAGACTAAGAACCGGCCATGCAGACTCAGATATCATCTGTTCAACAAACTATTAACCGGACAGACAGATACGTAGGCCTACCTGCTAGTATTACCACTTACGACTTACCACTTAAGACTAATTGATTACGGTACTTTTAAAAAATAAATAACATAGGCTAATGTAAACTTGATAGGTCTACTTGATGGAAAAGAACTTTTTGGTTTTTAATAAATTTGACATTTTTTTTTTTAAAATGACATAACCTTACTTACTTACTTAGTCGTTCCCCTTCTACCGTGAGGTGTAGAGGTTTGGAAGAGAGAGCGCCAGACTATCCTATCGGCTGTCTTCCTCCTGGCCTGGTTCCATTCTAGTCCTCGATCCTTCAAAGATTGTCTAATGTTGTCCTCCCAGCGGACTCTGGGTCGTCCTCGGGGTCTGGATCCTTGGCTCTTTGTTTCCCATGCTTGTCGTGGTATCCGATCTTCTCCCATTCTGCAGACATGGCCAAACCATCTTAATTGGGACTGTTATACTTGGGTCTGCACGGGGTAGGATTTAAGGCCTTGACGTATCGTCTGGTTGCGTACCATGTCTCTTCTTGTTACTTCAACCACCTTCCTCAGATACCTCATTTCTGAGGTTTGGATCTGGCTTTTATGGGTTGTAGTCATTGCCCATGACTCGCATCGGGATTTGACCGGACAGGAAACAACTGAAAAAGAGAGAAAAATGCCGCTGGGCATGGACACAGCACAATTTTATGCAAATAGGTCGAAAGAGTTTGAAGTTCAATTGCAGGTTTGCATTAAAGAAGATTAGTATAAGCTAAGTATTGCCGGTGGCGTTTGATCTCCCTCAACCACTGAAATAGTTCCTAAGCGAATTCATGAAGAAAATCACCTCAATTCGCTGTTAGGCTATGTGTCAACGAGTATTCTGTGATTAAATCAAACATGCAAAAACATCTGTGATATGTTAAAATAGAAGGTAATTTCCTATTACTCGTACCTTTTTGCTCCGCAGTGAATATGTGTAGTTAAGTGTTCTTTCGAAGCAGTTAGGGTTAGGTTTAGGATTAGGGTTTGGGTTAGTGTTAATCCTAATACTAACCATACTCCTACGAAACTGGACATAACTACACATATTCACTGCGGAGCAAAAAGGTACGAGTAATAGGAAATTACCAAATAGAAAATATGGGTATTAATTTCTTCTTGGGAACACAATTTGTATATTCTAAAATGTTACTTGAACACAGTGGCATAACCACTGCCTAAGTGGATCAGACACATTCTGGGGCCCCTTGCACTGAATGAGCCCTGGAAAATAGTCGTTGGACAGAACCTTCATTTTATATACATATATCCCTTTTAATTTCCTTTGTTCCTGTGTTAAATGTCATGGCATGTCCTAGAATCTGGAAACATAAATTAAAGGGATTAAAAAGACATGGAAAGATCTTGAGTGGATGGCATAAGACAGAAGTATCTGGCACAAATTAGTTGAAGGCTTATATTCCGTGGGGAGCTAAAGGATACTGCTGATGGTGAAGTAAGCAGTTAGATAATTAAACATAGTTGCCATATATTGATTATATTTGATGAGTGCATAGATAAGGAGGCCCCCCTCTTAATTTGTGCTTGGGGCTGCTTACACTATAGTTACTTCACTGTTTGAACAGTGTACTTGCTTGTACTATCTGACACCTGATAGTGTCAAGTCTGTGTGTTATTTACAGACTCTCAAGTTACTGTAGTTTTTTAATACAAAATAGCAGAATCAACATATACACTTCTTATTTTTTTTTATATTAATGAAGAAAAATATTCTGTTCAACCTCTGATGGGTTATAATTAGGATATATATTGTTTTCAATTCCAAATAATATGAACAATTGCCGACATGAGAAAGTGGCATCACATTTGTCAAATTATCGTAAATAGGGACAGTCACAATTATGCTTATACGTTAAATAAAAAAATTAAAATTAAAAAAAACACTAAAAAAAACGAACAAAATCAAGAAGAAACTCTGAACAAGAATAATATTAAAGTGGAGGGGTGTAAAGGCCTGGTGATTCCAGTTATATAACTGACTTTAACAGATATTTAATTGACTTTCATCTGTTAAAAGTCATATGCATTGTAAGAACAGCATCAGACCTTCACATTCCCAGCCACTATATCTATATATATATATATATATATATATATATATATATATATATATATATATATATATATATATATATATATATATATATATATATATATATATATATATATATATACACTTCTTAAAACTGGATAATGAAAGTCTGTATCTTTCTGGTTGTCATTTTTATTGTTCTGCATGTTTGTGAGCCATTCAACAGGATTGATTTGACTTTTGAGTTGAAAATCCTTATTCTAGTGTTAGATTTGATTTCTTTTCATTTTTATATATTTCCAAATGCAGTGAAAGCTACTCTTGCCTTCTGTATTCTTATTTTGATATCATTACCTGTTCCTCCAACTTTGTTTATATTGCTGCCAAGGTACAAGTATATGTATAATTCTGCATCTTCAAGGATGTACCTCCCAGTGCCACTGGGTTATTGTTAGTTGCATTAATTCAAACATATGTCAGGAGTAACCTGTTTGATCAATTGATTGTTGATATATGTGTCAGGAGTAGCCTCAAGTAGTTTCTGGGATCTCTCAAGAGACAGATGAAAGAATAGAACCACCGGGCCCTCAGTCATGTAGTACAAGGGGGGGGGGGGCTAATATGTGGTTGTGCTGGAGGAGGCTGGAAACCTCATAGTTAAAAAACAAATGGTTACATAAATCATTGCTGCAAGATCATGTGAATGCTTGTATGTCAGGCTTCCTGCAAGTGGTTTAGCTCCAGTACTGGCTATATACTCCGTAAGGAGCACAAAGGAAAATGATGATGATATACATCAGGAGTAACTTATTTGATTAATTGATTGTTGATATGTATGTCAGGAGTAACTTGTTTGATCAATTGATTGTTGATATGTATGTCAGCAGTAACTTGTTTGATCAATTGATTGTTGATATGTATGTCAGGAGTAACTTGTTTGATCAACTGATTGTTAATATGTATGTCAGCAGTAACTTATTTGATCAATTGATTGTTGATATGTATGTCAACTGTAACTTGTTTGATCAATTGATTGTTGATGTGTATGTCAGGAGTAACTTGTTTGATCAACTGATTATTGATGTGTATGTCAGGAGTAACATGTTTGATCAACTGATTATTGATATGTATGTCAGGAGTAACATGTTTGATCAACTGATTATTGATATGTATGTGAGGAAAGTTATGAACTTTGTGCACAGTAACTACAGGTCTGTATCCTTTTATCTTAACACCCAAAAACTAAAATATTCTGAAAATCAAAAGTTTCTCTGGGCAACTTTTCTATCACAGTTTAAAAAATTTCTGACTATTTTGGGCATCTTTTCTATCACAGTTTAAAAAATTTCTGACTATTTTGGGCAACTTTTCTATCACAGTTTAAACAATTTCTGACTATTTTGGGCAACTTTTCTATCACAGTTTAAAAAATGTCTGACTATTTTGGGCAAGTTTTCTATCACAGTTTAGGAAGTTTCTGACTATTTTGGGCATCTTTTCTATCACAGTTTAGGAAGTTTCTGACTATTTTGGGCATCTTTTCTATCACAGTTTAAACAATTTCTGACTATTTTGGGCAACTTTTCTATCACAGTTTAAACAATTTCTGACTATTTTGGGCATCTTTTCTATCACAGTTTAGGAAGTTTCTGACTATTTTGAGCAACTTTTCTATCACAGTTTAAAAAATGTCTGACTATTTTGGGCAAGTTTTCTATCACAGTTTAGGAAGTTTCTGACTATTTTGGGCATCTTTTCTATCACAGTTTAAAAAATTTCTGACTATTTTGGGCAAGTTTTCTATCACAGTTTAAACAATTTCTGACTATTTTGGGCAAGTTTTCTATCACAGTTTAAACAATTTCTGACTATTTTGGGCAACTTTTCTATCACAATTTCTGACTATTTTGGGAATCTTTTCTATCACAGTTTAGGAAGTTTCTGACTATTTTGGGCATCTTTTCTATCACAGTTTAAACAATTTCTGACTATTTTGGGCAAGTTTTCTATCACAGTTTAAACAATTTCTGACTATTTTGGGCATCTTTTCTATCACAGTTTAAAAAATTTCTGACTATTTTGGGCAACTTTTCTATCACAGTTTAAACAATTTCTGACTATTTTGGGCAAGTTTTCTATCACAGTTTAAACAATTTCTGACTATTTTGGGCATCTTTTCTATCACAGTTTAGGAAGTTTCTGACTATTTTGGGCATCTTTTCTATCACAGTTTAAACAATTTCTGACTATTTGGGCAAGTTTTCTATCACAGTTTAAAACAATTCTGACTATTTTGGGCAACTTTTCTATCACAGTTTAAACAATTTCTGACTATTTTGGGCATCTTTTCTATCACAGTTTAGGAAGTTTCTGACTATTTTGGGCATCTTTTCTATCACAGTTTAAAAAATTTCTGACTATTTTGGGCAACTTTTCTATCACAGTTTAGGAAGTTTCTGACTATTTTGGGCATCTTTTCTATCACAGTTTAAAAAATGTCTGACTATTTTGGGCAAGTTTTCTATCACAGTTTAGGAAGTTTCTGACTATTTTGGGCATCTTTTCTATCACAGTTTAAATAATTTCTGACTATTTTGGGCAAGTTTTCTATCACAGTTTAAACAATTTCTGACTATTTTGGGCAACTTTTCTATCACAGTTTAAACAATTTCTGACTATTTTGGGCATCTTTTCTATCACAGTTTAGGAAGTTTCTGACTATTTTGAGCAACTTTTCTATCACAGTTTAAAAAATGTCTGACTATTTTGGGCAAGTTTTCTATCACAGTTTAGGAAGTTTCTGACTATTTTGGGCATCTTTTCTATCACAGTTTAAAAAATTTCTGACTATTTTGGGCAACTTTTCTATCACAGTTTAAACAATTTCTGACTATTTTGGGCAAGTTTTCTATCAGTTTAAACAATTTCTGACTATTTTGGGCAACTTTTCTATCACAGTTTAAACAATTTCTGACTATTTTGGGCATCTTTTCTATCACAGTTTAGGAAGTTTCTGACTATTTTGGGCATCTTTTCTATCACAGTTTAAACAATTTCTGACTATTTTGGGCAAGTTTTCTATCACAGTTTAAACAATTTCTGACTATTTTGGGCAACTTTTCTATCACAGTTTAAACAATTTCTGACTATTTTGGGCATCTTTTCTATCACAGTTTAGGAAGTTTCTGACTATTTTGGCATCTTTTCTATCACAGTTTAAAAAATTTCTGACTATTTTGGGCAACTTTTCTATCACAGTTTAAAAAATGTCTGACTATTTTGGGCAAGTTTTCTATCACAGTTTAGGAAGTTTCTGACTATTTTGGGCATCTTTTCTATCACAGTTTAAACAATTTCTGACTATTTTGGGCAAGTTTTCTATCACAGTTTAAACAATTTCTGACTATTTTGGGCAACTTTTCTATCACAGTTTAAACAATTTCTGACTATTTTGGGCATCTTTTCTATCACAGTTTAGGAAGTTTCTGACTATTTTGAGCAACTTTTCTATCACAGTTTAAAAAATGTCTGACTATTTTGGGCAAGTTTTCTATCACAGTTTAGGAAGTTTCTGACTATTTTGGGCATCTTTTCTATCACAGTTTAAAAAATTTCTGACTATTTTGGGCAAGTTTTCTATCACAGTTTAAACAATTTCTGACTATTTTGGGCAAGTTTTCTATCACAGTTTAAACAATTTCTGACTATTTTGGGCAACTTTTCTATCACAGTTTAGGAAGTTTCTGACTATTTTGGGCATCTTTTCTATCACAGTTTAAACAATTTCTGACTATTTTGGGCAAGTTTTCTATCACAGTTTAAACAATTTCTGACTATTTTGGGCATCTTTTCTATCACAGTTTAGGAAGTTTCTGACTATTTTGGGCATCTTTTCTATCACAGTTTAAAAAATTTCTGACTATTTTGGGCAACTTTTCTATCACAGTTTAAACAATTTCTGACTATTTTGGGCAAGTTTTCTATCAGTTTAAACAATTTCTGACTATTTTGGGCAACTTTTCTATCACAGTTTAAACAATTTCTGACTATTTTGGGCAAGTTTTCTATCACAGTTAAAAAAATTTCTGACTATTTTGGCCAACTTTTCTATCAGTTTAAAAAATGTCTGACTATTTTGGGCAACTTTTCTATCACAGTTTAGGAAGTTTCTGACTATTTTGGGCAACTTTTCTATCACAGTTTATGAAGTTTCTGACTATTTTGGGCAAGTTTTCTATCACAGTTAAAAAAATTTCTGACTATTTTGGCCAACTTTTCTATCAGTTTAAAAAATGTCTGACTATTTTGGGCATCTTTTCTATCACAGTTAAAAAAATTTCTGACTATTTTGGCCAACTTTTCTATCAGTTTAAAAAATATCTGACTATTTTGGGCAACTTTTCTATCACAGTTTAGGAAGTTTCTGACTATTTTGGGCAACTTTTCTATCACAATTTAAACAATTTCTGACTATTTTGGGCAAGTTTTCTATCACAGTTAAAAAAATTTCTGACTATTTTGGCCAACTTTTCTATCAGTTTAAAAAATGTCTGACTATTTTGGGCAACTTTTCTATCACAATTTAAACAATTTCTGACTATTTTGGGCAAGTTTTCTATCACAATTAAAAAAATTTCTGACTATTTTGGCCAACTTTTCTATCAGTTTAAAAAATGTCTGACTATTTTGGGCATCTTTTCTATCACAGTTAAAAAAATTTCTGACTATTTTGGCCAACTTTTCTATCAGTTTAAAAAATATCTGACTATTTTGGGCAACTTTTCTATCACAGTTTAGGAAGTTTCTGACTATTTTGGGCAACTTTTCTATCACAATTTAAACAATTTCTGACTATTTTGGGCAAGTTTTCTATCACAGTTAAAAAAATTTCTGACTATTTTGGCCAACTTTTCTATCAGTTTAAAAAATGTCTGACTATTTTGGGCAACTTTTCTATCACAATTTAAACAATTTCTGACTATTTTGGGCAAGTTTTCTATCACAGTTAAAAAAATTTCTGACTATTTTGGCCAACTTTTCTATCAGTTTAAAAAAATTCTGACTATTTTGGGCATCTTTTCTATCACAGTTAAAAAAATTTCTGACTATTTTGGCCAACTTTTCTATCAGTTTAAAAAATATCTGACTATTTTGGGCAACTTTTCTATCACAGTTTAGGAAGTTTCTGACTATTTTGGGCAACTTTTCTATCACAATTTAAACAATTTCTGACTATTTTGGGCAAGTTTTCTATCACAGTTAAAAAAATTTCTGACTATTTTGGCCAACTTTTCTATCAGTTTAAAAAATGTCTGACTATTTTGGGCAACTTTTCTATCACAGTTTAGGAAGTTTCTGACTATTTTGGGCAACTTTTCTATCACAGTTTATGAAGTTTCTGACTATTTTGGGCAACTTTTCTATCACAGTTTAAAAAATTTCTGACTATTTTGGGCAAGTTTTCTATCACAGTTAAAAAAATTTCTGACTATTTTGGCCAACTTTTCTATCAGTTTAAAAAATGTCTGACTATTTTGGGCATCTTTTCTATCACAGTTTAGGAAATTTCTGACTATTTTGGGCATCTTTTTTATCACAGTTTAAACAATTTCTGACTATTTTGGGCAACTTTTCTATCACAGTTTAGGCAGTTTCTGGCTATTTTGGGCAACTTTTCTATCACAGTTTAAACAATTTCTGACTATTTTGGGCAAGTTTTCTATCACAGTTAAAACAATTTCTGACTATTTTGGGCAAGTTTTCTATCACAGTTAAAAAAATTTCTGACTATTTTGGGCAAGTTTTCTATCACAGTTTAGGAAGTTTCTGACTATTTTGGGCATCTTTTCTATCACAGTTTAAATAATTTCTGACTATTTTGGGCAAGTTTTCTATCACAGTTTAAACAATTTCTGACTATTTTGGGCAACTTTTCTATCACAGTTTAAACAATTTCTGACTATTTTGGGCATCTTTTCTATCACAGTTTAGGAAGTTTCTGACTATTTTGAGCAACTTTTCTATCACAGTTTAAAAAATGTCTGACTATTTTGGGCAAGTTTTCTATCACAGTTTAGGAAGTTTCTGACTATTTTGGGCACCTTTTCTATCACAGTTTAAAAAATTTCTGACTATTTTGGGCAACTTTTCTATCACAGTTTAAACAATTTCTGACTATTTTGGGCAAGTTTTCTATCAGTTTAAACAATTTCTGACTATTTTGGGCAACTTTTCTATCACAGTTTAAACAATTTCTGACTATTTTGGGCATCTTTTCTATCACAGTTTAGGAAGTTTCTGACTATTTTGGGCATCTTTTCTATCACAGTTTAAACAATTTCTGACTATTTTGGGCAACTTTTCTATCACAGTTTAAAAAATGTCTGACTATTTTGGGCAAGTTTTCTATCACAGTTTAGGAAGTTTCTGACTATTTTGGGCATCTTTTCTATCACAGTTTAAACAATTTCTGACTATTTTGGGCAAGTTTTCTATCACAGTTTAAACAATTTCTGACTATTTTGGGCAACTTTTCTATCACAGTTTAAACAATTTCTGACTATTTTGGGCATCTTTTCTATCACAGTTTAGGAAGTTTCTGACTATTTTGAGCAACTTTTCTATCACAGTTTAAAAAATGTCTGACTATTTTGGGCAAGTTTTCTATCACAGTTTAGGAAGTTTCTGACTATTTTGGGCATCTTTTCTATCACAGTTTAAAAAATTTCTGACTATTTTGGGCAACTTTTCTATCACAGTTTAAACAATTTCTGACTATTTTGGGCAAGTTTTCTATCAGTTTAAACAATTTCTGACTATTTTGGGCAACTTTTCTATCACAGTTTAAACAATTTCTGACTATTTTGGGCATCTTTTCTATCACAGTTTAGGAAGTTTCTGACTATTTTGGCATCTTTTCTATCACAGTTTAAAAAATTTCTGACTATTTTGGGCAACTTTTCTATCACAGTTTAAACAATTTCTGACTATTTTGGGCATCTTTTCTATCACAGTTTAGGAAGTTTCTGACTATTTTGGGCATCTTTTCTATCACAGTTTAAACAATTTCTGACTATTTTGGGCAACTTTTCTATCACAGTTTAAACAATTTCTGACTATTTTGGGCAAGTTTTCTATCAGTTTAAACAATTTCTGACTATTTTGGGCAACTTTTCTATCACAGTTTAAACAATTTCTGACTATTTTGGGCATCTTTTCTATCACAGTTTAGGAAGTTTCTGACTATTTTGGCATCTTTTCTATCACAGTTTAAAAAATTTCTGACTATTTTGGGCAAGTTTTCTATCACAGTTTAAACAATTTCTGACTATTTTGGGCATCTTTTCTATCACAGTTTAGGAAGTTTCTGACTATTTTGGCATCTTTTCTATCACAGTTTAAAAAATTTCTGACTATTTTGGGCAACTTTTCTATCACAGTTTAAAAAATGTCTGACTATTTTGGGCAAGTTTTCTATCACAGTTTAGGAAGTTTCTGACTATTTTGGGCATCTTTTCTATCACAGTTTAAACAATTTCTGACTATTTTGGGCAAGTTTTCTATCACAGTTTAAACAATTTCTGACTATTTTGGGCAACTTTTCTATCACAGTTTAAACAATTTCTGACTATTTTGGGCATCTTTTCTATCACAGTTTAGGAAGTTTCTGACTATTTTGAGCAACTTTTCTATCACAGTTTAAAAAATGTCTGACTATTTTGGGCAACTTTTCTATCACAGTTTATGAATTATCTGACTATTTTGGGAATCTTTTCTATCACAGTTTAAAAAATTTCTGACTATTTTGGGCAAGTTTTCTATCACAGTTTAAACAATTTCTGACTATTTTGGGCAAGTTTTCTATCACAGTTTAAACAATTTCTGACTATTTTGGGCAACTTTTCTATCACAGTTTAGGAAGTTTCTGACTATTTTGGGCATCTTTTCTATCACAGTTTAAACAATTTCTGACTATTTTGGGCAAGTTTTTCTATCACAGTTTTTAAACAATTTCTGACTATTTTGGGCATCTTTTCTATCACAGTTTAGGAAGTTTCTGACTATTTTGGGCATCTTTTCTATCACAGTTTAAAAAAAAAAAAAAAAAAATTTCTGACTATTTTGGGCAAGTTTTTCTATCACAGTTTTAAACAATTTCTGACTATTTTGGGCAAGTTTTTCTATCAGTTTAAACAATTTTCTGACTATTTTGGGCAACTTTTCTATCACAGTTTAAAAACAATTTCTGACTATTTTTGGGCAAGTTTTTCTATCACAGTTAAAAAAATTTCTGACTGTTTGTTTTTTTGGCCAACTTTTTCTATCAGTTTAAAAAATGTCTGACTATTTTGGGCAACTTTTCTATCACAGTTTAGGAAGTTTCTGACTATTTTGGGCAACTTTTCTATCACAGTTTATGAAGTTTCTGACTATTTTGGGCAAGTTTTCTATCACAGTTAAAAAAATTTCTGACTATTTTGGCCAACTTTTCTATCAGTTTAAAAAATGTCTGACTATTTTGGGCATCTTTTCTATCACAGTTAAAAAAATTTCTGACTATTTTGGCCAACTTTTCTATCAGTTTAAAAAATATCTGACTATTTTGGGCAACTTTTCTATCACAGTTTAGGAAGTTTCTGACTATTTTGGGCAACTTTTCTATCACAATTTAAACAATTTCTGACTATTTTGGGCAAGTTTTCTATCACAGTTAAAAAAATTTCTGACTATTTTGGCCAACTTTTCTATCAGTTTAAAAAATGTCTGACTATTTTGGGCAACTTTTCTATCACAATTTAAACAATTTCTGACTATTTTGGGCAAGTTTTCTATCACAGTTAAAAAAATTTCTGACTATTTTGGCCAACTTTTCTATCAGTTTAAAAAATGTCTGACTATTTTGGGCATCTTTTCTATCACAGTTAAAAAAATTTCTGACTATTTTTGGCCAACTTTTCTATCAGTTTAAAAAATATCTGACTATTTTGGGCAACTTTTCTTTCACAGTTTAGGAAGTTTCTGACTATTTTGGGCAACTTTTCTATCACAATTTAAACAATTTCTGACTATTTTGGGCAAGTTTTCTATCACAGTTAAAAAAAAAATTTCTGACTATTTTGGCCAACTTTTCTATCAGTTTAAAAAATGTCTGACTATTTTTTGGGCAAACTTTTCTATCACAATTTAAACAATTCTGACTATTTTGGGCAAGTTTTCTATCACAGTTAAAAAAAAATTTCTGACTATTTTGGCCAACTTTTCTATCAGTTTAAAAAATGTCTGAACTACTATTTTGGGCATCTTTTCTATCACAGTTAAAAAAATTTCTGACTATTTTTGGCCAACTTTTCTATCAGTTTTAAAAAATATCTGACTAATTTTGGGCATCTTTTCTATCACAGTTTAGGAAATTTCTGACTATTTTGGGCTTAAACAATTTCTGACTATTTTGGGCAAGTTTTCTATCACAGTTAAAAAAAATTTCTGACTATTTTGGCCAACTTTTCTATCAGTTTAAAAAATGTCTGACTATTTTGGCAACTTTTCTATCACAGTTTAGGAAGTTTCTGACTATTTTGGGCAACTTTTCTATCACAGTTTATGAAGTTTCTGACTATTTTGGGCAACTTTTCTATCACAGTTTAAAAAATTTCTGACTATTTTGGGCAAGTTTTCTATCACAGTTAAAAAAATTTCTGACTATTTTGGCCAACTTTTCTATCAGTTTATAAAAATGTCTGACTATTTTGGGCATCTTTTTTCTATCACAGTGTTAGAAATTTTCTGACTATTTTGGGCATCTTTTTTATCACAGTTTAAAACAATTTCTGACTATTTAGGGCAACTTTTCTATCTACTCTTTTTAGGCAGTTTTCTTCTGCTATTTTGGGGCACTTTTTTCTAGTCTCAGTTGTAAACAATTTTTCTGACTATTATGGGCAACTTCTTTCTATCACAGTTTAAAAAAATCAATTTCTTCTGACTATTTTGGGCATCTTTTGTCCAATCACAGTTTAGGAAGTTTCGGAATATTGTGAGCTACTTTTTATATCTCAGTTATAAAAAATGTTCTGACTATTTCTGGCAAAGTGCAAGTTTTCTACTCACAGTTTAGGAAGTTTCTGGGACTATTTTTGGGCATCTTTTCTATCTACAGTTTAAACATTTTTTAAAAAAGTTTTCTGACTATTTTGGGGCTATTTGAAGTTTTCTATCACAGTTTTAAACATATTTCTGACTATTTTGGGCAAGTTTTTCTAATCACAGTTTAATTTCAATCTTTCTTTCACAGTTTTATAAAATTTTTGACTATTTTGGGCAACTATCACAGTTTTAAACTATCATTTTGGGCCAAGTTTTCTGTTTAAACAACTATTTTTGGGCAAACGTTTATATCAATTTTTCTATCTACACTGTTTAGGAAGTTTCTGACTATTTTGGGCATCTTTTTTCTATCACAGTTTAAACATATTTCTGACTATTTTGGGCAAGTTTTCTATCACAGTTTAATCAATTTTCTGAGCTTATTTTGGGCATCTTTTCTAATCACAGTTTAAAAAATTTCTGACTATTTTGGGCACTTTTCTATCACAGTTTTTTTAAACAATTTTGACTATTTTGGGTCAAGTTTTCTAGATACACAGTTTAACAATTTCTGAGCTATTTTGGGGCATCTTTTCTATCACAGTTTAGGAAAGTTTTCTGACTATTTTGGGCATCTGTTTTCTATCACAGTTTAATTAAAACAATTTCTGACTATTTTGGGCCAAGTTTTCTATCACAGTTTAAAACAATTTCTGACTATTTTGGGCAACTTTTCTATCACAGTTTAAACAATTTCTGACTATTTTGGGCATCTTTTCTATCACAGTTTAGGAAGTTTCTGACTATTTTGGGCATCTTTTCTATCACAGTTTAAAAAATTTCTGACTATTTTGGGCAACTTTTCTATCACAGTTTAGGAAGTTTCTGACTATTTTGGGCATCTTTTCTATCACAGTTTAAAAAAATGTCTGACTATTTTGGGCAAGTTTTATCTATCACAGTTTAGGGAACGTTTCTGACTATTTTTGGGCATCTTTTCTATCACAGTTTAAATAATTTCTGACTATTTTGGGCAAGTTTTCTATCACAAGTTTAAACAATTTCTGTACTATTTTGGGCAACATTTTCTATCACTATGTTTTTAAACAATTTCTGACTATTTTGGTGAATTCTTTTCTATCAACAGTTTTAGGAAGTTTCTGACTATTTTGAGCAACTTTTCCTATCACAGTTTAAAAAATGTCTGACTATTTTGGGCAAGTTTTCTATCACAGTTTAGGAAGTTTAATGACTATTTTGGGCATCTTTTTCTATCACAGTTTGGAAAAAAATATTTCTGACTATTGTTGGGCAACTTTTCTATCACAGTTTAATATATTTCTGACTATTATTTTGGGCAAGTTTTCTATCAGTTTTAAAACAATTTCTGACTATTTTGGGCAACTTTTCTATCACAGTTTAAATACATTTTATGACTATTTTGGGCATCTTTTCTATCACAGTTAGGAAGTTTCTGCAACTATTTTGGGCATGTCTTTTCTATCTACAGTTTACAACAATTTCTGTTGACTATTTTGGGCAAGTTTTTTCTATCACAGTTTAAACAATTTTCATGGGACTATTTTGGGCAACTTTTCTATCACAGTTTAAACATATTCTGACTATTTTGGGCATCTTTTCTTAGTCACAGTTTAGGAAGTTTCTGACTATTTTGCATCTCTTTTCTATCACAGTTTAAAAAAAATTTCTGACTATTTTGGGCAACTTTTCTATCACAGTTTAAAAAATGGGCTGTCTGACTATTTTTGGGCAAGTTTTTCTATCACAGTTTAGGAAGTTTCTGACTATTTTGGGCATCTTTTTTCTATCACAGTTTTTTAAACAATTTCTGACTATTTTGGGCAGTTTTCTATCACAGTTTAAAAAATTTCTGACTATTTTTGGGCAACTTTTCTATCACAGTTTAAACAATTTCTGAACTATTTGGGCATCTTTTCTATCACAGTTTAGGAATGTGTCTGACTATTTTGAGCAACTTTTCTTAGTCACAGTTTATAAATAAATGTCTGACTATTTTGGGCAAGTTTTTCTATCACAAAGTTTAGGAAGTTTCTGACTATATTTTGGGCATCTTTTCTATCACATGTTTAAAAAATTTCTGACTATATTTTGGGCAAGTTTTCTATCACAGTTTAAACAATTTCTGACTATTTTGGGCAAGTTTTTCTATCTCACTGTTTAAACAATTTCTGACTATTTTGGGCAACTTTTCTATCACTAGTTTAGGAAGTTTCTGACTATTTTGGGCATCTTTTCTATCACAGTTTAAAACAATTTCTGACTATTTTGGGCAAGTTTTCTATCACAGTTTAACAATTTCTGACTATTTGGGCATCTTTTTCTATCACAGTTTAGGAAGTTTCTGACTATTTTGGGCTCATCTTTTCTATCACAGTTTAAAAAAATTTCTGACTATTTTGGGCCAACTTTTCTATCACAGTTTAAAAACAATTTTCTGACTATTGTTGGGCAAGTTTTTCTATCAGTTTAAACAATTTCTGACATATTTTGGGCAACTTTTCTATCACATGTTTAAACAATTTTCTGACTATTTTTTGGGCAAGTTTTCATATCACAGTTAAAAAAATTTCTGATATTTTGGCCAACTTTCTATCAGTTTAAAAAATGTCTGACTATTTTGGGCAACTTTTCTATCACAGTTTAGGAAGTTTCTGACTATTTTGGGCAACTTTTTCTATCACAGTTTATGAAGTTTCTGACTATTTTGGGGCAAGTTTTCTATCACAGTTTAAAAAATATTTCTGACTATTTTGGCCAACTTTTCTATCAGTTTCAAAAATGTCTGACTAATTTTGGGCATCTTTTCTATCATCAGTTTTAAAAAAAAATTTCTGACTATTTTGGTCCAACGTTTTCTATCAGTTTAAAAAATATCTGACTATTTTGGGCAGAACTTTTCTATTCATCACCGTTTAGGAAGTTTCTGACTATATATTTGGGCAACTTTTTCTATCACAATTTAAAACAATTTCTGAACTATTATTGGGGCAAGTTTTCTATCACAGTTAAAAAACATTAATCTTTCTGACTATTTTTGGCCAACTGTTTTCTTATCATTTAAAAAAAAGTTCTGACTATTTTGGGCAACTTTTCTATCACAATTTAAACAATTTCTGACTATTTTGGGCAAGTTTTCTATCACAGATTAAAAAAATTTCTGACTATTTTGGCCAACTTTATCTATCAGTTTTAAAATAAAATGTCTGACTATTTTGGGCATCTTTTCTATCACAGTTTAAAAAAATTTCTGACTATTTTGGCCAACTTTTCTATCAGTTTAAAAGATATATCTGACTATTTTTTTGGGCAACTTTTCTTTCACAGTTTGAGGAAGTTTCTGACTATTTTGCGGCAACTTTTCTATCACAATTTAAACAATTTCTGACTATTTTGGCAAGTTTTCTATCACAGTTAAAAAAATTTCTGACTATTTGGCCAAACTTTTCTATCAGTTTAAAAAAATGTCTGACTATTTTGGGCAACTTTTTCTATCACAATTTTAAACAATTTCTGACTATTTTGGGGGCAAGTTTTCTATCACAGTTTAAAAAAATTTTGACTATTTTTGGCCTACTTTTCTATCAGTTTTAAAAAATGTTCTGACTATTTTGGGCATTTCTTTTCTATCACAGTTAAAACAAGATTTCTGACTATTTTGGCCAACTTTTCTATCATGTTTTAAAAAACATATCTGACTATTTTGGGCAACTTTTCTATCACAGTTTAGGAAGTTTCTGAGCTTTTTGGGCAACTTATTCTATCACAATTTAAACAATTTCTGACTATATTTTGGCAAGTTTTCAATATCACAGTTAAAAAAAAAATTTCTTGACTATTTTGGCCAACTTTCTATCA
This sequence comes from Oreohelix idahoensis, assembly GCA_024509875.1. Lineage (NCBI taxonomy): Eukaryota > Metazoa > Mollusca > Gastropoda > Stylommatophora > Oreohelicidae > Oreohelix > Oreohelix idahoensis. Next base: position 415,515 of record JAMPIV010005801.1, read on the forward strand.
GTTTAAAAAATGTCTGACTATTTTGGCGGCAACTTTTCTATCACAGTTTAGGAAGTTTCTGACTATTTTGGGCAACTTTTCTAGACACAGTTTATGAAGTTTCTGACTATTTTGGGCAACTTTTTCTTTCTATCACAGTTTTAAAAAAATTTCTGACTATTTGTGGGCAGTTTTTCTATCACAGTTAAAAAAAATTTCCTGACTATTTTGGCCAACTTTTCTATCAGTTTAAAAAAATGTCTGACTATTTTGGGCATCTTTTCTATCACAGTTTAGGAAATTTCTGACTATTTTGGGCATCTTTTTATCACTCAGTTTAAACAAATTTCTGACTATTTGTGGCAACTTTTCTATCACAGTTTTAGGCAGTTTCTGGCTATTTTGGGCAAACTTTTTTCTATCACAGTTTTAAACAATTTCTGGACTATTTTGGGCAAGTTTTCTATCACAGTTAAAACAATTTCTGACTTATTTTGGGCAAGTTTTCTATCACAGTCTTAAAAAAAATTTATACTGACTATTTTGGGCAAGTTTTCTATCCACAGATTTTAGGAAGTTTCTGACTATTTTGGGCATCTTTTCTATTCACAGGTTTAAATAATTTCTGACTATTTTGGGCAAGTTTTCTATCACAGTTTAAACAATTTCTGACTATTTTGGGCACACTTTTCTATCACAGTTTAAACAAATTTCTGACCTATTTTGGGCATCTTTTCTAATCACCAGTTTAGGAAGTTTCTGACTATTTTGAGCAACTTTTCTATACAGTTAAAAAAATGTGCATGGACTTTTTGGGGGCAAGTTTTCTATCACAGTTTAGGGAAGTTTCTGACTATTTTGGGCACCTTTTCTATCACAGTTTAAAATAATTTCTGACTATTTTTGGGCAACTTTTCTATCACAGTTTTAAACAATTTCTGACTATTTTGGCAAGTTTTATATCTGTTGTAAAACAATTTCTGACTATTTTGGGGCAACTTACTTTTCTATCACAGTTTTAAACCAATTTCTGACTATTTTGGGCATCTTTTCTATCACAGTTTTTAGGAAGGTTTCTGACTATTTTGGGCATCTTTTCTATCACAGTTTAAACAATTTCTGACTATTTTGGGCAACTTTTCTTATCACAGTTTAAAAAATGTCTGGGTACTAATTTTGGGCAAGTTTTCTATCACATTTTAGGAAGTTTTCTGACTATTTTGGGCATCCCTTTTCTATTCACAGTTTAAATAATTTCTGACTATTTGGGCAATGTTTCTATCACAGTTTAAAAACAAATTCTTTCTGACTATTTTGGGCAACTTTTCTATCACAGTTTAAACAAATTCTGACTATTTTGGGGGCATCTTTTCTATTCAACAGTTTAGGAAGTTTCTGACTATTTGGAGCAACTTTTCTATCACAGTTTTAAAAAATGTCTGACTATTTTGGGCAAGTTTTTCTATCACAGTTTAGGATTGTTTCTGACTATTTTGGGCATCTTTTCTATCACAGTTTTAAAAAATTCTGACTATTTTGGGCAACTTTTCTATCACAGTTTTAAACTAATTTCTGACTATATTTGGGCAAGTTTTTCTAATCAGTTTAAACAATATTTACTGACTATTTTGGGCAACTTTTCTATCACAGTTTAAAACAATTTCTGACAATTATTTGGGCATCTTTTCTATCACAGGTTTAGGAAGTTTCTGACTATTTTGGCATCGATTTTCTATCACAGTTTATAAAAATTTCTGACTTATTTGGGCAACTTTTTCGTTATCACAGTTTTAAACAATTTCTGACTATTTTGGGCATCTTTTCTATCACAGTTTTAGGAAGTTTCTGACTATTTTGGCATCTTTTCTATCACAGTTTAAACAATTTCTGACTATTTTGGGCAACTTTTCTATCACAGTTTAAACAATTTCTGACTATTTTTGGGCAGTTTTTCTATCAGTTTAAACAATTTCTGACTATTTTGGGCAACTTTTCTTATCACAGTTTAAACAATTTCTGACTATTTTGGGCATCTTTTCTATCACGTTAGTTTAGGAAGTTTCTGACTATTTTTGGCATCTTTTTCTATCACAGTTTAAAAAATTTCTGACTATTTTTGGGCAAGTTTTCTATCACAGTTTTAAACAATTTCTGACTATTTTGGGCATCTTTTCTATCACAGTTTAGGAAGTTTCTGACTATTTTGGCATCTTTTTTCTATCACAGTTTAAAAAATTTCTGACTATTTTGGGCAACTTTTCTATCACATGTTTAAAAAAATGTCTGACTATTTTGGGCAAGTTTTCTATCACAGTTTAGGAAGTTTTCTGACTATTTTGGGACATCTTTTTCTATCACAGTTTTAAAACAATATCTAGACTATTTTGGGCAAGTTTTCTATCACAGTTTAAAACAATTTCTGACTATTTTGGGCAACTTTTCTATCACAGTTTAAACAATTTCTGACTATTTTGGGCATCTTTTTCTATCACAGGTTTAGGAAGTTTCTGACTATTTTGAGCAACTTTTCTATCACAGTTTAAAAAATGTCTGACTATTTTGGGCAAGTTTTTCTATCACAGTTTAGGAAGTTTCTGACTATTTTTGGGCATCATTTTTCTATCACAGTTTAAAAAATTTCTCTGACTATTTTGGGCAAGTTTTCTATCACAGTTTAAACAATTTTCTGACTATTTTGGGCAAGTTTTCTAATCACAGTTTAAACAATTTCTGACTATTTTGGGCATCTTTTCTATCACAGTTTAGGAAGTTTCTGACTATTTTGGGCAACTTTTCTATCACAATTTAAACAATTTCTGACTATTTTGGGCAAGTTTTCTATCACAGTTTAAACAATTTCTGACTATTTTGGGCATCTTTTCTATCAACACACAGTTTAGGAAGTTTCTGACTATTTTGGGCATCTTTTCTATCACAGTTTAAAAAATTTCTGACTATTTTGGGCAACTTTTCTATCACAGTTTAAACAATTTCTGACTATTTTGGGCAAGTTTTTCTATCAGTTTAAACAATTTCTGACTATTTTGGGCAACTTTCTATCACAGTTTAAACAATTTCTGACTATTTTGGGCAAGTTTTCTATCACAGTTAAAAAAATTTCTGACTATTTTGGCCAACTTTTCTATCAGTTTAAAAAATGTATCTGACTATTTTTGGGCAACTTTTCTATCACAGTTTAGGAAGTTTCTGACTATTTTGGGCAACTTTTCTATCACAGTTTATGAAGTTTCTGACTATTTTGGGCAAGTTTTCTATCCACAGTTAAAAAAATTTCTGACTATTTTGGCCAACTTTTCTATCAGTTTAAAAAAATGTCTGACTATTTTGGGCATCTTTTCTATCACAGTTAAAAAAATTTCTGACTATTTTGGCCAACTTTTCTATCAGTTTAAAAAATATTTGACTATTTTGGGCAACTTTTCTATCACAGTTTAGGGAAGTTTCTGACTATTTTTGGGCAACTTTTCTATCACAATTTTAAACAATTTCTGACTATTTTGGGCAAGTTTTCTATCACAGTTAAAAAAATTTCTGACTATTTTGGCCAACTTTTCTATCAGTTTAAAAAATGTCTGACTATTTTGGGCAACTTTTCTATCACAATTTAAACAAATTCTGACTATTTTGGGCAAGTTTTCTATCACATTTAAAAAAATTTCTGACTATTTTGGCCCAACTTTTCTATCAGTTTAAAAAAATGTTTGTCTGAACTATTTTGGGCATCTTTTCTATCACAGTTAAAAAAAAATTTCTGACTATTTTGGCCAACTTTTCTATCAGTTTAAAAAATATCTGACTATTTTGGGCAACTTTTCTATCACAGTTTAGGAAGTTTCTGACTATTTTGGGCAACTTTTCTATCACAATTTAAACAATTTCTGACTATTTTGGGCAAGTTTTCTATCACAGTTAAAAAAATTTCTGACTATTTTGGCCAACTTTTCTATCAGTTTAAAAAATGTCTGACTATTTTGGGCAACTTTTCTATCACAATTTAAACAATTTCTGACTATTTTGGGCAAGTTTTCTATCACAGTTAAAAAAATTTCTGACTATTTTGGCCAACTTTTCTATCAGTTTAAAAAATGTCTGACTATTTTGGGCATCTTTTCTATCACAGTTAAAAAAATTTCTGACTATTTTGGCCAACTTTTCTATCAGTTTAAAAAATATCTGACTATTTTGGGCAACTTTTCTATCACAGTTTAGGAAGTTTCTGACTATTTTGGGCAACTTTTCTATCACAATTTAAACAATTTCTGACTATTTTGGGCAAGTTTTCTATCACAGTTAAAAAAATTTCTGACTATTTTGGCCAACTTTTCTATCAGTTTAAAAAATGTCTGACTATTTTGGCAACTTTTCTATCACAGTTTAGGAAGTTTCTGACTATTTTGGGCAACTTTTCTATCACAGTTTATGAAGTTTCTGACTATTTTGGGCAACTTTTCTATCACAGTTTAAAAAATTTCTGACTATTTTGGGCAAGTTTTCTATCACAGTTAAAAAAATTTCTGACTATTTTGGCCAACTTTTCTATCAGTTTAAAAAATGTCTGACTATTTTGGGCATCTTTTCTATCACAGTTTAGGAAATTTCTGACTATTTTGGGCATCTTTTTTATCACAGTTTAAACAATTTCTGACTATTTTGGGCAACTTTTCTATCACAGTTTAGGCAGTTTCTGGCTATTTTGGGCAACTTTTCTATCACAGTTTAAACAATTTCTGACTATTTTGGGCAAGTTTTCTATCACAGTTAAAAAAATTTCTGACTATTTTGGGCAAGTTTTCTATCACAGTTTAGGAAATTTCTATTTTGGGCACATTTTTTATCACAGTTTGGGCAATTTCTGACTATTTTTGGCAACTTTTCTATCACCATTGTGGGCAATTTCTGACTATTTTGGGCAACTTTTCTATCACAGTTTAGGAAATTTCTGGCTATTTTGAACCTTTTCTATCACAGGTTGGGCAATTTCTGACTATTTTGGGTGATGTAGGCTACTTTTAGAATGCAATTCTGGCGACATCTGAAAACTTAAAAAATCTGGTTTCTGAAACAAAGCTGTCCCGAAGGATTTTAGATAAAAGGACACACACACACACACACAGAGACACACACACAGACACACACATACAGACACACAGAGACACACAGACACACACACAGACATGCACACAGACACAGACACACACACAGACAGACACACACACACATATATAGATGTGTCCACATGAGCACTAAAGACATGTGATGATAGGTCTTAACACATTGCTACATGGACTAGCAAAGCACTCTCATAAAAAAAAAAAAAAATCACACTGTCTTGATGCATGTGTCATGTTATTCCCATGTGTCATGTTATTCCCATATGTCATGTTATTCCCATATGTCATGTTATTCCCAGGTGTCTGTAGGTAGACAAAGAAAGAATGGGACTACTGCCACGTAGGGCATGTCGTCATAGGCAACTAACATGAGGTTGTGCTTGAGGCTGGCAGCCTCATTATGTCAAATAAATAGCTACAGAAACCACGGCTGCATGAGCATGTCAATGTAAAGGGTGCAGGCTTCCTGTAAGGGAGCCAACTGCATTGGTGGGCCCATGCTCCATAAGGAGCAAAACAGAGAAAAAGATGATTGTCAGGAGTAATGCAAGTTGTGAGTAAGCCAGCATGAATCTGTGTTTGAGTGGCTAAGAACTGTTTCAAAATTTGCAACAGAGAAAAAATGAACGAATTGCTTCTCTTGAGACTGAAAATGCCATGCTGCACTTGAAGTTGGCACAATTAAGAGGGGATGTCACATCTGCCAGACAAGAAGCATTAGCGTCGTTTACAGAACTGGAGATTGGTGACAAATTTAAAAGTGATGTAATACACAAAGCAGCAGTTCTTCGACAGAATGTTCAGGTCAGTGTTATTAATAACAATTATAAAATGTAAAGAATGTGTTACATAAATCTGTTTGCACTGGTGGATCTAGAAACTGTCCAAGGGAGGGACATCAGAATGATAAGGCCCCCCCCCACCCCCGCTTGTTATCTACACATATTTTTAGACAATTAAAAAACAAAATAACAAATTTTGACAAAATTGTCAGACCTAACGATTACTTACATTTAAGTCCCGGTGTGTGTGTGTGGGGGGGGGGGGGGGGGGGGGGGGAGAGAAATACTGGAGCGGTTGATATGAAATAAAGGTTTTCAAAGTCCCAAGGGAGGGGCAATCGCCCCGTAGCCGCCCCTTCGGATCCACCAATGTCTGCCTTACATGATGTTCAGTATACTATCTTTTTATCTGTCTTTGGAGTAGCGAAGTTTAGTTCACAGGAGTCTCTGAGAAGAAACAGAAAGAGTAGAATTAATGTTACTTCAGGCATTCCATAAGAGGCATATAATGTGAGGTTATGTGGGGGCTGACAACCTCATCATGTAAACAAATTGCTACAGAAACCATTTCTGCAGGGGCACATAAATGCGTGATTCCGGTTTCTTGTAAAAGGGGAGGGCACTGCAATTGTGACTCCATATTGCACGAGGAACAACAAGGGAAATAATGATGACATTTTAAATAAATGAAAGTTCTCAGTTATAGATGGATTGTTTTTCCTGATCATCTTTTTTAAAATGTTTGGTTTACCGTACTTGAAGTCTTTATGTGTCTTAATGTCAACAAACACAATAATAGAATTTCTTAAAATGTGTAAATGTAATCACAATAGCTTTTATTAATTCTAAAAAAAAAGATACAATTTTTATCTTTTGTTAGTACAAAACAAGGTAAAAGATGGAAATGAAATTTTATTCTTAAGGATGTTGAAAGACTACTAATTTTTATTACTGCAGAATAAAAAGATGAAATGCTAATGGCATTTTAAAATATACAACAAACAACAGTGTGAAAGCTAGAAAATGGTTTCTTTAATGCAAAAACCGATAAGGTAAAGTAGCGTTAACTTGTTAAGTAGAAAATAAACACACAGGAATACTAAAATTGTTGTAGTACAAAAATATCCAGATAAAAATGACATTACCTTCCAACAATATTCCAGTTATTTCCCCCGCCCCCCCCCCCCCCCGCCCCTCCCCCCCCCCCCCCCCCCACTCCCCCCTCCCCCCCCCACCCCCCCCCCCCCCCCCCCCCCCCCCCCCCCCCCCCCCCCCCCCCCCCCCCCCCCCCCTCCCCCCTCCCCTCCCCCCCCCCACACCCCCCCCTCCCCCCCCCCCCCCCCCCCCCCCCCCCCCCCCCCCCCCCCCCCCCCCCACCCCCCCCCCCCCCCCCCCCGATCCCAGCACTTACCAGGTCCAAAAAACCATGGGAAAAAACATACTTACATAGTGAACCCATAACAAATGCAGTTATACATATGCCAGATTGGACTACAAAAGTCTAACATTTTTTATCACTGTTTGCCATGAAAGTAGCAGTTTATCAAGCAGTTCATAAATAGCCTTGAGAATTGAGATCCCAAAAAAAAAAAAGGTAAAGGATCCCGTTACACGCCCATTGAGGCATATTGGGAATATGGTGTTAGGCCCATATTATCTTGACCGTCGGCACACTAGGGGTGACGTGGTCAGCATCACGCCGGCCGCCTTAACCTTCCCAGAGTAGCTCTGGTACCCATTTGGGGCTGGGTCGACCCAGGAGCCGTTTGTGGCCTAAAAAATTTTCCGCCTCATCTGGGGATCGAACCATAGACCACTGCGCTAGGAAGCCAGTGCACTAACCACTATGCTACCGCGGCTGAGATCCCAGAACAAGTAATTTTTGTTTGTTTGTTTGTTCATTTGGCCTGGACATTGGACATAAAATAGTAACAGAACACTTCACATCCAGGCAGATGAAACACAGAATAAACAAGGGCATGATTAATAACCTTACAAAACAGTTAAGTTCAATGTCAAAGACTATTAAATCCAGCCTGCACTCAGTGTCCTGTTTATGGTTCCTAAACTATCTTGTGTATCGTCTATAGGCTGAGAGGCTAGAGCTAGCCAAGTTAAAGTTGCTAGTTCAGGAGATGCCACAAAATTTTGGCCAGTATCTGCAGAGAGCAAGCGCTGTTGTAAAGCGCCACAAGGCAACACTCAACTTCCATTCCTCAAATATCGCAGGTGATGGTTTTATTGCAAGATTTTATATAAACTGCAGTTTATAGTTTTAGTATTACATTTATATAAATTGTGGTTTAGAGTTTTAGTATTAAGTTTATTGTTCTGGACCAAAATCACTTCAGCCCCTTCAACAATGGCCTGTCACTTGAAAACAGTTCTAAATAATATCTTGTGGTAGACCAATACTTGGCAGATCTTTTCAAGAGCTTTCATGACTTGTCTCTCAGTTATGTTTTACTGTGCCTCTTATCTCTGGGTTTTTTGTGTGCAATAAGGTAGTCCTGGCTCTCTGAGCAGCCCGCAACCTTTTATGTCATAGAATTGGGGCCAGGTTGTAGCAGGGTTCTGAACCTGTAATAATAATAATAATAGCCCCTTCAGTCATAACTGACTATGGGAATGCACCCCTGAGGTGACAGCCCTCAGCTGCTTTTTTCCTGATGTTCCTTTTGGCGTTTTCTCCTCTCTTCTGCTTGCTGTGAGAGCTTCTTTTCACCCAATCTGAGGTGGTACCGCAGATAGCATTGCCACTTAGTGTGATTGTCAGCTTCATCCTACCAGGTTGCTGGATTTATGTCCAGTGCCCTCATGTCTCTTGCACACATCTTTGAATCTCAGCTGCGGTCGCGCAACTGTTCTATTGCCATCTGACAGTTGTCCGTAGAAGATATCTTTCGGGATCTTCCATGCGGCGGACATGGCCAAGCCAGCTTAGTCTGCCCTGTCTAAGCAGTGTATACCTGTACCAGATAGTGAATGAAGGCATTTACTATCCTAGAAATCCATAGATTTAGCATCAAGAGACTTCTTTGGCTGGCTTTGCAGGAACAAACATTGACAGAGCAAAAATTAATTATGGATACAATGTTTTTTTTTTACTCATCTTTTATTTTTTTTATTGATTGATTCAAATACTTCCTGTGCTCCATATAGAGCATGGGACCAATACTATAGCTAGCTTCCTTGGAGGAAGCTTCTTTTTAGCTCTTATTCTGTTGTAGTCATGGTTACAGTAGCTATTTGTTTAACATGATGCTGTTGCCATTCCTGTGCACAACCTGATATTAGTAGCTTCTTACTACATGCTTGAGGTAGCAGTAGTTCTCTTATTTCTTTAACTCCTCACAGACCCCAAGGAACTACACAGGGCCAAGCACAACGTAGCTTATGCTAGAACCACAAGGTCTTCATCAGGTATAGGATGCACAAAAACAGCACAAGAATCTTCTTTGATCCTTAACTGCCGACTGTCAAAGCTGACGGTTCCTCTTTTTATCACTTTTACACTTAGATGCCATTGTAATTAATAAGAAAAATATAATATATAATATAATAAATTTTAAAAGTTTGAAAGTTTGAAAAATTTCCAGAATACAGCAGTATGTTGAGTGCACAACTTCTGCAAACAGACTGAGTTACAAACACTAAATGAATAATACATATAAATAGGTATGTAGAAAAAAAAGTAGAAGACTAGACTGATGATGTTGACCAGAAATTCAACACCATTTCAACAGCACAACAATGAAAGTGATTAAATAGAATTAGGCAGAAAAAAAAATGTGACTGATAAAATATGATAGTTGCAGTTGGAATTATTACTTGAAAAACTAACTTGACATATCACTGAGAATGGAGAGTGAAATGTTGTGTTAGTGTATCATCATCATCATCATATATCTTTCTGCTCCTTATGGAGCATGGAGCCACCACAGCAGCAGGTCCCCTAGCTGGAAGCCTGCATCAAGCAGTCACATGCTCTTGCAGTAGTGGAATGATAGATGGACTGAGTACACCAGAGAAAATATGTTTTAAATGTCACTTCAAATTCTTGACAAGGAACACACACAACACACATAGTGAAAGACACTTTATGTTAGGCATGCTTTGTCTGTAGCAGTTTGTTTGACATGATGAGGTTGCCAGCCCAATACAAAATCTATTTTTAGTCATCTTGTGTGTGACGTGTTGGAAGATGTAGGGGTCCGATTCTGTTAGAAACCCCTGGGAATTACACGGGGCTTTGCTAGATGTGCCCTACTAAAACTATCCATGACCTATATTTGCATCTGTCACCATTTACTGTCAATTTTAACGCACTTCTTTCATATTCTTATGTTTCATTTTTGTCTGTAGTTTTGGCTGACCAAGTATCTCAGCTTCAGCAGGCTCTGAATGACGTGACTGAGAGACATGCCAAGGAGAAGAAAAGACGGCAAGAGCTGCATAATGTTCTCATGGTTGGTGTATTTATTTGCTGTATCTTATGGTCATCTCATCCTATAAAACATATTGCTACAGAAACTACCACTACAACAGCAACTTAACACGATGGTGCAGGCTTCCTGGGGGGGCGGGAGGGGGGGGTTCAGCTGCAGTGGTGCTTTTGTGTTTCTTAGGGAGCAAAAAATGGTAAGGATGATGATGATAGTAATGATCTAATGGTCACGTTTAGCCGACAAATTCATGTTTAGTACCACTAGATCGATAGTCTGACTGTTTTATTGCCATTTGTCCATAGAAAATATCTTTGGTGATAAGGTCATCTTGCATGTGGCGAACATGGCTGCCAGTATAATCTGTGCTGTCTAAGTAGTGTCTAGATGCTTTGAAGTCCATTTTGTCAGAGCACTTTGACATTTGTCACTTTGTTATAGGGATTTTTTTCTTTCTTAGCTATTGGATACATTAAAACGTTTTTTTCTCTGTCTTTATTTAGTAACTACAGGGTGTTATATCTTAAATATTTATAATTTCTGTTTTTTTTCTTTCTGGTTTTTGTTGAAGATTTTGGACAAAATCATCAGCATAGAAATCTGCAAAAAGACAAATAAAAAACAAGCTGCGAAAGTGATAACTAAAAGGAATTAAAGATGGACTGAGACACCAGAGAAAATATGTTTTAAATATTACTTCAAATTCTAGACAAAGAATGCACAATGAAAGACGCTTTCTTTGTTAGGCATAGAGAAGTAGCTAAGTGTCAATATAAAGTATACAGGAAATCAGTTGGAGGAAATAGAACCACAACTAATGACTTTCTGATTTTCAAATAAGTCAGGGATACTTAGTGAGTTGAATGTTGGAAGTATAAGTACCACCAGACTAGTTGTAGCATTTGTCGGCAACTAGGGGTAAATTCAGCGTCTGTGGCCTAATGGATATGAACGCAGTTTCATAATCCAGATATACCAGGTTCGAAACCTGCTGCAGGCGGTTTGGTAGCAGATCGCTTTGTGTGGATTTTTAACAATGGTATAAGCGCCGTACCGTTCAGAAAGCAATGGCAAACTACTGAACGTAAAAATTGCCTAGATAAATCACAAACAGCCAATAAAAGCTGGGGTTGATTGCCACGTCCTGTAAAGGATAAGCAACTAACTTTTTAGGGGTAAATTATCCCAGTGGGGGGTAATTTTGAGGTTTCTGGAGACAGAGAGCCATTCAATCAGAATGTGAAGCTTTGGACCTGGAGTCTTTTCAGATGATTCAGCCAGCGAGAGCATGGCCATTGGTTCATGAGGAGGTGACCAAGTTATTGCTACCTTTTACAAATACCTGTCTGTGTGAGGTGGGCTTTTTGGCATCAGCAGCGAAAAAAACGAAAATCAGAACCAGTTCTGGAGAGCAAATTAGATGTACACTGACTCAGCATAAGCTGCAGTTTGAAGAAATGATCAATTGTAACAAGTTTAGCCAAGGGACTAGCTGGAATTAGAATCTGTAGTTGTACCCAGTTGATCTTGTATTCTATATTAAAAAATCTAATGTTAGGTATTTGTCCCATTATAATAAGTACTGTTATACACCAAGCTTCTGACATGGGGTATTGGTCAAACCTAGTAGCAGACCACTGGATTATGAGGACTCTTGTCAGGGAAATACATTCCCATCTTGGGTACATCTTCTGATCAATACAAATGCTGGTTGTAGTTGTCTATATGTTAAACATTTTTACAGGTGAACAAAAAGAATTTTCAATTAGTTTTGATTAATGCCTGATATGGATGCTGCTACCATAAAATTCAAGAGTGTGGCAACTTTTCTGATGACAGTTTGAGGGAAAAAAATCTTGAACCTAACAATAAGCCACATGGCACCTTTTTCTTTGAATTGGCAACATTATATGTACATCATGTATAGCCATCATGGCTAATTGTGGCAAATCTAGCGTTATAATTTTGCATTCACAAGTTTAGAAGATTTATCTTTGCAATATTGAAATATTTACTTTCACATGAATGGATTATTTTGAAATCACAAGATTCAGAGATTCATTTTCACAAGATTTAGAGATCAACAAAGTGAAAAATATTTCATGTAATGAATGTTTAAATGGCATAGCCACAGAAATTATACAAAACAATTTTCTAATCTCCAGGAACTGAGAGGTAACATCAGAGTTCATAGCCGGTTGCGTCCCCTTATGGAGTTTGATACAGAGAATGAAGACCCCACTGCCTTGGGAAGGTACTGTTATTACGGTTATTGTCTTTGTACCTCTACACCTCACAGTAGAAGGGGAACGATTAAGTAAGTAAATCTTTGTGAGGTCTGTGGATCTTACTAGTAACTATACAAGAAGATGGAAGTTGTGAGTGGCACACATAAAGAGCTTTAACACCATAAATGTATAAGTTGTCACACAATTCACATAATTTAGAGTTTATTGTAATAGGTAAAGGTAGTCCAATAGCAGATACTGCCATAGGGGAGTGATGTGTTAGAGACTTCACATACACTAAGCCTCAGTTTTATGAGATGAGGTGACCAGTTCTCTTCCTTGCTGCCTTTGCCGTCCCTAACTCAGAGCAGAACCAAGTATTCACTTTTATAGGTGGGTAGACAGGAGCACAACATGCCATATTTTTGAACCATGTTCCATTGCCTCAAGAACCAGCTCTCTCTTGTGTCACCACCATGCCGTGGTATAGGAACTTGTATGTCTGCACGACACCAAGAGCTATGCAAGTGGTAGCACAGCTACCAAGCCGGATATGTCAAAGGGTAGGGACCTGACAAAGAGAGACACAAGCCTGCTGCCTTGCAGGCAGGCTGAGGACAGTCAAAGGCTAAGGAAGGCACCTGACGGAAATGCCTACTGACAGTGAATGCACTGGGTCACTGCCTTAATGAAACAGTGCAATGTAATTCACTTCAAGAAAATGTCATACCATTTCAGTCCTTCTGTTGTACCCATTTATGAAAGTTTGTTGGTTTTTTTTTTTTTTTTTTTTTTTTTTTTTGGCGTTCGCCCGCTAATACTCGAGGCGAAATCTCAGGTTATTATTTATGTCTAACCTGACATTGATTTTACGTGAGTATCCCTTTATTTCTTGTACAGAGACAGGTGTCCCTCGCCATTCAGGCAAATACTCGCCGATTTCGGAGGTACCCATTGCAGCTGGGTCGGCTCAGGAGCCGCCAGTCCCTGGTCGACGACACTCCTTCAAATGTTCTCACCAGGTCTCGAGTTAATCCAGTCCAAATCCCAGTTGACGAAAAATCCTCAAATGCCGTCGCCCGGGTTTGATCCTGTATCACCCAGTCGCCAGAGCGGTGTTGTAACCACTACGCTAGCGCGGCTCCCATGTTGGTTGTTGTTTTTGTTGTTCTTTGTGTTTCAGAGCCATAATATTTACTTGCTTAAGGCATATGTACAGCACAAACACCAAATTAAGACTGTATGAGCGCTGTGTACCTTCTGTGCTTCTCTATGGTGCAGAATGTTGGAGAGTAACAGAGAAGGAAATGTTGAAACTGTCCTCCTTCCATACAATCTGCCTAAGGAAAATTCTCAGAATCTTTTGGCCAAACACCATCAGCAACCAAGAACTACTTATTTGGAGCAACCAGGAGGACATGCACACCATCATAGCTGGCAGACGCTGGAGTTGGGTTGGCCACGTCCTCAGAAGGGACCCTCATACCATCACAAGAACAGCTATGCTATGGACCCCCGAGGGAAATCGAAAGAGAGGCCGACCAAAAACAACTTGGCGGAGAACTGTGGGATGCAAAGATGAGATGCAAAGAATGAACCAGAGTTGTGGCACTGTACAAAGGATGGCCGCCAAACGAGCAAAGTGGAATCAATCTGTTGCTGCCCTACAAGATGCCACCAGGCGTGATGGCCACTGACTGCTTTGGCGGTTGGCAGATCAAAGAAGAAGAAGAAGGCATATGCAGCATGACAAGCACAATATGTTTATATTTTGAAGGCAGCATTTGCAGTTGGAATCTTCCATTTTTATGAATTTACCTTTTTTAATTTGTTAATGCTATAATTTTTTTAAATGTTATTGAGCACTTGTAATTGTTTCCTATGAGACATTTGTGTCCAAATGGTTTTTTTCTGCATTTACAGGCCAGGCACCAGGTCAGAGGTTGTTGTACACTACATGGATGATGTAAGCCATTCAAATCTAAAAACAATTATTTGTGTGTTCATGTATGCAATGTTTGCCCCGTGAAGTTCCTGGGAGTCTCTGATCAGGCAAAGAAAGAATAGTACTATCTACTCCCTTAAGCATGTTGTACAAGGTGTTCATGAGGCTGGCAATCTCATCATGTAAAATAAAAAGCTACAGAAACTACCACTACAAGATCATGTAAAACCTTTGGTGCATGCTTCATGCAAGGGGGGCCCAGCTACAGCATTGGCTCAATGCTTCGTAAGGAACAAAATTAAAATGATGATGATATGTAATTTTTGTATTTCATCATTTATCAGAGCTGTGTATTTTCACTCAATTTAGCTTTGTCATCATAGCTCATGTATTTTCACTCAGTTTGGCTTTGTCATTAAAACTCACATATTTTCACTCAGTTTAGCTTTGTCACTGAAGCTCATGATTTCTGTCATGATTTTTAAGAATGTCGGGCAATAATTATGCATGAAAAACTACAACTTTACAAGGCAGATTAAAAATTAAAATTAATTTAAGCATTGGAGGAAAGTTCTGTTTTGAGACATAAGTACTGGCAAAGCATTCAGCAGAAATGGGTGTCTCATCATAACTATCTTCATCATTTTCTTTTTCATTAATATAGATGATACATTTTTAAAATGATAGATATTTATTCTATGTACTTTGTACTGCATACAGGTAATTCAATTCTGACTGGAGTGAATAAAATGCAGCAATAAATTATTCCTTCTTTTTAACTTTAATTCAAAATTGTTGTTTAGCACCAATGACTGAGCAAATGTTTAATTCTAATTAATTCCTTTATTTTAAAGGGGTCAGAGTGACTCAGAGGTATGGCATTCACACCGAGTCATGCCCAGCACAGGCAATATATTTGATGAAAATGTTTTTCACAACCAGTGATTCCTAATGATGACATACTTCCCCCCTGATCACCTGGGTAGTGAGATCAGATGCCTAGCCTTCTCGGATAAGGGTGAAAAAATAGGATGTTCCATTGGAAACCGTAAAGAGTAGGTCATACGGCTGCTGAGATCCTTCTTGTGTGATCTAAAGGAGGAGACTGGAGCACTTATGGAGTTGTCCATGTGCAATGAAGATGTTCCTTGAAAAACCAAACCAAACCAAACTAATGTCTTTGTCCCCACACCATAAAATGGTTGTTGAGGCACTGTTTTATCCCCACACCATAAAATGGTAGTTGAGGCACTGTTTAGTACCCACACCATAAAATGGTTGTTGAGGCACTGTTTTGTCCCCACACCATAAAATGGTTGTTGAGGCACTATTTTGTCCCCACACCATAAAATGGTTGTTGAGGCACTATTTTGTCCCCACACCATAAAATGGTTTTTGAGGCACTATTTTGTCTCCACACCATAAAATGGTTGTTGAGGCACTATTTTGTTCCCACACCATAAAATGGTTGTTGAGGCACTATTTTGTCCCCACACCATAAAATGGTTGTTGAGGCACTGTTTTATCCCCACACCATAAAATGGTAGTTGAGGCACTGTTTAGTACCCACACCATAAAATGGTTGTTGAGGCACTGTTTTGTCCCCACACCATAAAATGGTTGTTGAGGCACTATTTTGTCCCCACACCATAAAATGGTTGTTGAGGCACTATTTTGTCCCCACACCATAAAATGGTTTTTGAGGCACTATTTTGTCTCCACACCATAAAATGGTTGTTGAGGCACTATTTTGTTCCCACACCATAAAATGGTTGTTGAGGCACTATTTTGTCCCCACACCATAAAATGGTTGTTGAGGCACTGTTTTGTACCCACACCATAAAATGGTTGTTGAGGCACTATTTTGTCTCCACACCATAAAATGGTTGTTGAGGCACTATTTTGTCTCCACACCATAAAATGGTTGTTGAGGCACTATTTTGTCCCACCATAAAATGGTTGTTGAGGTGCTATTTTGTCCCACCATAAAATGGTTGTTGAGGCACTATTTTGTCCCCGCACCATAAAATGGTTGTTGAGGCACTATTTTGTCCCACCATAAAATGGTTGTTGAGGCACTATTTTATCCCACCACAAAATGGTTGTTGAGGCACTATTTTGTGCCACCATAAAATGGTTGTTGAGGCACTATTTTGTCCCCACACCACAAAATGGTTGTTGAGGCACTATTTTGTCCCCGCACCATAAAATGGTTGTTGAGGCACTATTTTGTCCCCACACCATAAAATGGTTGTTGAGGCACTATTTTGTCCCCGCACCATAAAATGGTTGAGGCACTATTTTGTCTCACCATAAAAGGGTTGTTGAGGCACTATGTTGTCCCACACCATAAAATGGTTGTTGAGGCACTGTTTTGTCCCCACACCATAAAATGGTTGTTGAGGCACTATTTTGTCCCACATAAAATGGTTGTTGAGGCACTATTTTGTCCCCACACCATAAAATGGTTGTTGAGGCACTATTTTGTCCCACCATAAAATGGTTGTTGAGGCACTATGTTGTCCCCACACCAGAAAATGGTTGTTGAGGCACTATTTTGTTCCACCATAAAATGGTTGTTGAGGCACTATGTTGTCCCCACACCATAAAATGGTTGTTGAGGCACTATTTTGTCCCACCATTAAATGGTTGTTGAGGCACTATTTTGTCCCACCATAAAATGGTTGTTGAGGCACTATTTTGTCCCACCATAAAATGGTTGTTGAAGCACTGTTTTGTCCCCGCACCATAAAATGGTTGTCGAGGCACTATTTTGTCCCACCATCAAATGATTGTTGAGGCACTATTTTGTCCCACCATAAAATGGTTGTTGAGGCACTATGTTGTCCCCACACCATAAAATGGTTGTTGAGGCACTATTTTGTCCCACCATAAAATGGTTGTTGAGGCACTATTTTGTCCCACCATAAAATGGTTGTTGAGGCACTATTTTGTCCCACCATAAAATGGTTGTTGAAGCACTATTTTGTCCCTGCACCATAAAATGGTTGTCGAGGCACTATTTTGTCCCACCATCAAATGGTTGTTGAGGCACTATTTTGTCCCACCATAAAATGGTTGTTGAGGCACTATGTTGTCCCCACACCATAAAATGGTTGTTGAGGCACTATTTTGTCCCACCATAAAATGGTTGTTGAGGCACTATTTTGTCCCACCATAAAATGGTTGTTGAGGCACTATTTTGTCCCACCATAAAATGGTTGTTGAAGCACTATTTTGTCCCTGCACCATAAAATGGTTGTTGATGCACTATTTTCCTGTCAGTCACCGAGGAAACAAAAAAAGAATTGGACTACTACTCCTTCTGTCATGTCATAGAAGGTCACTAATATGAGGTTGTGGATGGGGCTGGCAACCTCATGATGTACAAAAATATCTTCATAACGTCTACTGGAAGAGCTTGTGCTTCCTCAAGGGGGCCACCTGCAGTGATGGCTCATGCTACATAAAGTGTGAAAAAGTGTAGTTCTCGAGGTCTCTGAGGAAACATAGTAACAGTAGCACCACCTCTCTCTCAAGCATGTCGTTAGAGGCAACTATTATCAGGTTTTTCATGGGGCTGGTATCATCATTATGTAGAATAACTTGCTACAAAAATTACCACTTCAGGAGCACATAAATGCTTTGGTACAGGCTTCATGTATGGTGACCAGCTGCAGGTGCTAACTATATGCTCCACAGGCAGCTAAAAGGGAATTGATAATAGTTATTAGTGGTTGGAACCATGGGGACAAAAAGTGTTTAAAAGACCACACACAAAAAAAGTTTGATCCTCAACTTTTCCAATAAAACTAATTGCTTCTCTTCTACAATTATCTTTACAGGAAAACATCTGTGTCAGGACAAACAAACATAACAAAGTTTTTGAGTATGAAAGGTAAGTATTGTAATATTTGTTTATTATTTCCTTCATCTCTTGTATTATTATCTTGTTAGTCAGGTGAAAGTTTGAGAGGACAGTTTCAGAATAATGCCATCTTGCACTTGGAGCATTTTAAATGGAGGAATGTATTGATTTTTTACAAGAACCAGTGGACTAAGAGGTGACAAGAACCAGACAAGCACCAGTGGAATAAGAGATGACAAGAACCAGACAAGTGCCAGTGGAATAAGAGATGACAAGAACCAGACAAGCACCAGTGGAATAAGAGATGACAAGAACCAGACAAGTGCCAGTGGAATAAGAGATGACAAGAACCAGTGGACTAAGAGGTGACAAGAACCAGACAAGTGCCAGTGGAATAAGAGATGACAAGAACCAGTGGACTAAGAGGTGACAAGAACCAGACAAGTGCCAGTGGACTAAGAGGTGACAAAAACCAGACAAGCACCAGTGGAATAAGAGATGAAAAGAACCAGACAAGTGCCAGTGGAATAAGAGATGACAAGAACCAGACAAGTGCCAGTGGAACAAGAGATGACAAGAACCAGACAAGTGCCAGTGGAACAAGAGGTGAGAAAAAGATGCTGGACATGGATAGGACACATATTGAAGAAACCTGTTGATAGCACTTCTAGGCAGTCCTTTTTCTGGAATCTCCAGGGTAAGAGATATGACGGAGACTGAAAAAAAACATGGAGAAGAGAGCTGGACACATACATTAAGGGGATGAAAACAATACGGAAAGACCTTGAGCTGATGGCACGAGACATGAAAACTTGGCAGAAGTTTGTTGAAGGCCTATGCTCCATTGGGAGTTGAGAGTTGATGATGATTGTCCCGCCCTAGATTATTTCATTAAAAAATGTAATATTATGACAATTTATTGAGAAGCAGAAAGCTGAAATATATTGTGACAACAGGAAAGATTGAATGAAAAAGAAATAGAGAACAACAAAGAGACAAATTACTGGACAGTTTGACATCATGGTATGGAAAGAAGTTAACAACAGAATTGATAAATAGTGATGGGGACAAGAAATTGTGAAGAGTCATGATCACCTGCTACAGACTTTCTTAAATGGGTGCTTGCATAGAATAGAGGGATTAAAATGGTATGACAAGGTTACCAACGTGGAACTGATGACAAGAACTAGACAAGTGCCAGTGGAACAAGAGATGAGAGGAAGACGATGGCGATGGATAGGACACACACTGAGGAAACCTGTTGATAGCATTACAAGGCAGTCCTTGTTCTGGAACCCCCAGGGTAAGAGAGGCAGAGTTAGACCAAGAAGCACATGGAGAAGAGAGCTGGAAACAGGTGAAAATGATGAGAACGTGGAAAGAACTTGAGATGATGGCATGTGACAGGAGGACTTGGCATGTGTCTGTTGAAGGCCTATATTCTTTTGGGAGTGGAGGGTTATGAATGAATGAATGAATGATCACCTGTGCCACCAGGCATGGTACTTGAAGAAGAAGAAGACAAAGATTATTTAGATGTTATATCATTATTTTAATGATGTATTAGTTTTGTTGTTGTTTTGTTTAATTTATAGAGTGTACAGCCCAGTGGAGAAACAGGAAGCTGTTTTTGATGAAGTCCAGCCGATGCTTCAGTCATTACTAGATGGGTATGTTGTGTAGACTGTTCCATGCTGTAGCATGGACTTTATATGGTTCTATTTTTATTTTCAAACCAAAGAACTTCATCTTCTTCATAATCATTACCCTTTACCCCCATAAGGAGCAAAGTCCTTCAACAAATTCATGCTAAGACTTCCTGCCCTGTGCCATCCATTCATGGTCTCCATTTCTTCTTTATCTCTTTCATGTTTATCTCCAGCTCTCTTCTCCATGTGTTTTTGGTCTGCCTCTCTTACCCATGGGATTCAGGAGCAAGGAGCGCTTGTCATGCTATCAACATTCTATTGCTACACTTGAAAACATACTTCACTGTCATTTATTCCAGTGTATATCAGGCAACTGAGTTAGAGGGAACGAAGGAACGAACAAACTTTATTTTCAAAGGGTTAAGATGCAGGCCCATCTAACATTCTGCCCTTCTACTCTCACTTATCTTGCATACTGTGTCCTTTCATTCCCACATGTTACTAGAATCAGATAGATAGAACGAATGAACAAACTTTATCTTCAAAGGGTTTAGAATTGGGCACATAGGCCCGTCAGACATGCTGCCCTTCCTTTCTCTCATCTCCCATACTGAATCCATTTATCCTACACATGCATTTTAAATATTATTTTTAAAATCATAAAATAAAATACAATAAACCAAAGTAAAATCCCAACATTGTAACAGTATAATAACTGATACACACATTTACAGGACCTTAACTCTTTAAGTCCCAATCGACTTTATAAAGGCTCAGGGGTTAGACGCGCTTGGCCCAATCGACTTTAAAAAGCCTTTAGTATATGTGCCTCTGTTTGAGACTGTTTCTAACACAAACCACCCAAAACGTCATTTCCGACTGCAAGTACATTCTTTTAAATACCGCACGTGTTTAAGAGTGAACGTGTTTTTGTTTTGAGATATTTATTTTAGATTTTTAAAGCGATTTTTTAAGCGCATATCCTCCATTTTACCTTGAATAACTAATCATTTTTTTAAGCGCATATCCTCCATTTTACCTTGAATAACTAATCATTTTTCAATGAAAGCTTTTATACTTGTAGCACAAAAGTAAAGTACATCCAATTACCTTCAGTTTCATATACAACAACAAAGTTATTTATGCATATGAACATTTAAAAAAATTATTTCCAAACAACAACAATAAAAACGAACTGGGGTGGCCATTTTTGCTTGGGCCAAACCCACTTTTTTGCTTGGGACTGAAAGAGTTAAAATAACCAATACTGAACAGGACAAAATAATCCTTAAAACATACACATGATATTAGATAATGATTTGGGAACATAACTAAATTAGAGTGGCATATAATCTACACTCATGTTGTATTTGAAAAGTCTGCAATTGTGTGAATATGGACATAAGCTTGCTTTTTAGGTTGTGTGGAAGATAGTTCCAAAGATGAGCAGCAGAAAAAGCTAAACATTTCTTAAATAAGTCAAGCCTTGGCTTCTTCTTCTTCTTCTTCCGTCCTTAGCCACCGACCGTCAAAGCAGTCAGTGGCCATTACGCTTAGTGGCGTCTTAGGGCAACAGCAGATAGGTTTTCTTTGCCATTGTTTCCCATCACGCCTATTGGCGTCTTTAGGGCAATGGCAAATCAATCCATCTGCTGTTGTTTCCGTAATCGAAGTGACTGGCAAACGGGTGATCAGCCCGTTGGTAAGCCTTGGCTTGGGTACGTGTAATTTGTTTAAGAGTTGGCTGCATCTTCCATTGTATTTGAAAATAGGCCACTATTCTGTGATAGGATTTTGTGAATGAATTTGGCTTTGTTGTAGAGAAAGCGCTTTCTGAGAGGTAATATGTTGAGATGTTTATATAGATCTACTAACAGTGTTAGGTGTTTGTCAGAAACTAGGCGCACTGCACGTTTTTGTAATACGAGGGGCGTTCAGAAAGTAATGCACCACTTCGTTTTTCTCAGCTAATAATGAAGATAGAAGCATGAAATTTTGCACACTTCAAATATGGCATGTGCCAATTGTGTGCACCAAATTGCACCGCAACCGGCCAAAAAATGCGGCTGCCCTAAACCGTTGAAATGGAGCGTGTTAGCAACTTGCGTTATAAGCATCGAATTGTGATAGAATTTCTCGTTGCAGAGAAAGAAACTGTTGTGAACATTCACAAGCATCTATGTGATGTGTTTGGAAGTTTTGCAGTTGACAGGAGTACAGTCAGTCGCTGGGTTCAGTGAATCAAAGATTCAGGAAGTGGAGATACAGAGCTGCTTGATCGGCCGCGCTGTGGACGTCCTGCCACAGCCACCAACGCAAAAATGTTGAAATGCGCTGAGGGCATTATTCTTACTGATAGGCGAACCACTACTCAACAATTGGTCTTACAGCTGTCAGTCAGCATTGGTAGTGCAAATGCAGTTATAACCACTCTCGGATTTTCTAAGGTTTGCGCAAGATGGGTTCCTCGAAGTCTCACAAATGACCACCGATTGCAAAGGAAAGCAATTTCTTCTGAATTGTTGGAGCGTTTCAATGCTGATGAAGATAACTTTTTGGCTAAGATCGTTACAGGTGACGAAACCTGGGCACATCATTTTGAACCTGAGACAAAAAAGACAGTCAATGGAGTGGCATCATCCGCAATCACCACGAAGAAAGAAATTCAAGACAATTCCTTCAGCTGGAAAGGTCATGATCACTGTCTTTTGGGACATTGAAGGTGTGATTCTTGTGGACGTTATGCCAAGAGGAGAGACAATCAATTCGCAAGCTTACATTAAGACATTGAAAAAACTCAATCAACGTTTTCGCAGAGTTAAGCCACACAAGAATCCAGCAGACCTGCTTCTCCTTCATGACAATGCGCGTCCTCACACAAGTCTGGCAACACGGGAAGCAATCACCAAATTGGGTTGGACTGTACTACCCCATCCACCCTATAGTCCCGATTTGGCACCCTCTGATTTTCATCTATTTGGTCCACTTTAAGATGCATTCCGTGGGACAAGGTTTGAAGATGATGAAAGAGTGATTCATGCAGCGAAGAAATGGCTACATGATCAAGACAAAATCTGGTATGGGCTAGGAATACATGCACTTGTTTTGCGCTGGCATAAAGCTGTACAAGTTGATGGGGATTATGTTGAATAATACCGATGTTTACATGACATATCCATGTATATTGTATATAAATTTCATGCTTTTTGAATAAACAGCTCCTGAGAAAAACGATGTGGTGCATTACTTTCTGAATGCCCCTCGTAAATAGAGTCTCTTTGTTCATTACAAAACAACCAGTGCGCTTAGTTTCTGACAAACACCTAACACTGTTAGTAGATCTATATAAACATCTTAACAGATTACCACTAAGGCCAAAGAAGACATAAAGAAGAGAACTGGTGATAGACATGAATCAGATGAAGAAGACAGGGACAGACTTTGAGCAGACGGCATGGGACAAGAAGACTTAACATAAGTTTGTTGAAGGCCTATGCTCCTTGGGTAGCTGAAAGGTGATAATGATAATGATAAAAAAATGTATAATTGTGTTTAAAATATAAGTGCCTCATACCTTTCTTTAATCCAAACTTCAGCTGAATTTGTTTATATTGCTCCTGATGTGGTGCCATAATGCTACTGCTGGTCAAACAATAATAAGAGTAGTTCCATAGCAGATACTACCATAGGGGAGTGAAGTGCTAGAGACTTCACCTATTCTTTGTCTCAATTTTATGTGGTGGGGGTGACCTTTTCCCTTCCTGACTGCCCTTGCCTTTACCCATTTTTACAACTGAGAAGGCTGGAGCTTGACAAAATCTAGTTTCAAACCTGTTACTCTTGTCCTCAGAAGCATACACTCTAACCACCCTGCCACTTGGGCACTCAAAGGTAAAGTTAGTCCTTTAGCAGATACAGCTGTAGGGGAGGGAAGTGTTGAGACTTTATTGTACTAAATCTAAGCTTTATGGGATGGGGTGACCAGTTCAATTCATGCCTTTTCCTTCCTTATTTCATGAGCAGACCAATAAATCCAATTTTACAGCTGGGTGATGATGATGATGATATTATCCCTTTAGCTGTGAGCAGGTAGCTCTTGACAGCCCATTGCCTCTCTGACAAAGGTACAAGTCTTCCTCAGTTGTTGTGATGATGTGTATTGTGGATGGTTGGGTGCGATGGGAGTAGCTGGTGTCGCAGGTCAGTTAGTCTTGGGCACTGTAACAGCAGGTGTTCAACTGATTCCTCATGGTGGTGGCAGTGCCTACAGTTTGGTTCACGTAATGGGTCTATTCTATTTAAATGTTTATTGATGGGGCATGGCCTGTTCTCAGCTGGAAGATTAGACTCTGATCTCTTCTTTTCAGTTGTTTAACTGGATCTTGAGGGTTTGGCTTCGCTTTATGTTTGAAGAATGGACGCCCTGTCTGGGAGGTAGCCCACTGGTTTAGCCATTCTTGCCTATAATTGTTTCTCAGGATCTGTTGGCAGGTTTGCAGTGTGGCACTTGATGGGAACTGGGGCAGTGCTGCTTCACATTTGGGTAGTTTATCAGCTTTTTCATTTCCTGTTACTCTGACATGCCCAGGGATCCACTGGAGTATAACTTTGACACCATAGGTTACAGCTGGGTAGACAGGAGAGATTGATTCGACCTGGTTTTGAACCAGGTCTCTTTGTGTCAAGAAGCAAGCTGTCATTGCTGATAGGATCAGTTAAATTCTATGCTAGAATATTTGATGCCTATCTTTCCTGTCTTGTTCTTTAATAACAAATTCTCTTCTTCTTGAAGTACCATGCCTAGTGGCATAGGAGATCATGTCTCTCCACAACTTCCTGTCTCCAGTACAATTTATCAATTCTTCTGTTGACTTCTTTCTATGCCATGATGTCAAATTGTCCAGTATTTTCTCTCTTTTTCCTTCAATCTTACCTGTTGTCACGATATATTCTCTTACCTGTTGTTACGATATATTCTCTTACCTGTTGTTACGATATATTCCAGCTTTCCCCTTCTCATAACATGCCCCAAAAAGTGGATTGCTTCTTTCTAACTTGTGAAATAAGTTTCCTTTGTGCATTGGCCTCTTTCAGAACATCCTCATTACTCTTTTTGGCTGTCCATGGTATTTTTAACATTCTTCTGTAAAACCACATCTATGTGGCTTCTAGCACCTTCCCTACATGCTTACTAATTGTCCATGACTCACTCCCATATGTCAGGACTGGTTCTAAATAACACTGAAGAACTCTCTTTCTTACTTCCATTGACAAAGAATTGTTGCATAAAATACTCTAAATTTTATAGAATGATGTTTTTGCCTGAGCTATTCTGCTCTTGACTTGTGAGATACGTCTTCCATCCATTGTTAATTATGTGCCCAGATATTTGAATCTATTGACCCTGGTTTAAAACTGTTCCATTTACTTTGATAGTGCATTCTGTAGAAGCCATTTTCTTTGAAACGACCATTACTTCTGCCTTTTTGCTATTAAGGCTAATAAAAATTATCATTTTTAAATAAAGGTAAAGGATCCTGTTACACGCCTATTGAGGCATATTGGGAATACGGTGTTAGGCCCGTATTTTCTTGACCATCGGCACATTAGGGGTGATGTGATCAGCATCACACCAGCCACCTTAACCTTCCCAGAGTTGTTCTGGTACCCAATTCATGAGGCTGGGTTGACCCTGGAGCCGTTTGTGGTCTAAAAAATCCCACCTCAACTGGGGATCGAACCATGGACCACCGAGCTAGGAAGCCAGTGCATTTTTAAATAGTGAACCTAAAAACCTCTCCAGTTTTTTAAAACTGAATCTAGTTCTGCCTCAGTATCAGTTCTTACACTTACATTTCATATCTTTTCCCCAGCTATAATGTTTGCATCATGGCATATGGACAAACTGGCAGTGGGAAGACCCACACAATGTTGGGCAGCCACCGCAATGATGACTATAACCTTAGTCATGAACCACACCCTGAAGAAGGAGTTATACCCAGAGCCACAAGGGAGCTGTTTAGGTTGGTTAATTCTGCTCTGTATTACATTACTACAAATTCATAGTCACCAGGGGGGTCTCTGAGGAGACACTAGACATATTAGAACTACAGCTACCTCAAGCATGTCATAAGAGGTGACTAATAGGAGGTTATGCATTCACCTGGCAGCATCATCATGAAAGCAAATTGCTACAGAGACCAACACTACAAGAGCATATTAACTCTTTCCGTCCACAGTGGCGCGCCTTGCGCCAGATAGGACTTCCGTTCCGACCAATGACGCATGGCGCGCCAGTGCGATATATGTCGAGTTTGAACGAAAAGTTATAAATACCTAGCAACTAGCTGGTTTTTAAATCATTTCATTGTATCCAGCACATGTTTATGGACGTTTGTGAGCGAAAAACAAATTTGTGAAGCTAAAATTGTGTGTTTTATATCCATTTCTATTCCTTTGTTTACATACAAAATGGATCGAGAATCTTCTAAACTTCTGCTTTCAGCTGAGCAAGCACGACGCTGTTTTCTCAGTGGACAGAAGATAACTCGAGCGACACTGATTTTAGAAGTTAGGTTTAGTAATTCCAATGAAGACATTGTAAAGACTTTGTGTCAGAATATTCATGAAAGTGATCATTCTGAGGGCGATGTCGATCAGCTGATTGAACATGCATCAGGTAGGGCTGGTATAAAAAGAGCAAAGCTTTCAGTCACTAAAGGAGAAGGATAAAGACTACTGGTCTACATCTGCAGAATTTTATACTCCTTGGTTTCTTCACATGTTTTCAAGAAGTAGATTTGAAGCATTATATCATACAATGCTTCATGCCTCTGATGAAAATTCACAAGGAAAAGAAAAGATTGAACCTTTTATGAACATGTTGTTGCAAAAATTTCAGAGTGCCTTTTACCCATTCCAAAATCTCAGTTTGAATGAAATGGTAATAGGGTATAAAGGCAGATGGCAATATAAGCAGTATAATCCAAGGTTTTCCTTGTATCTTCTCGGGCCAAAGTGGAAGCACATTGTCAAACCAAAAATGATAGATAAATACAACAATTCAATGAATGGGTGTGATCTGGATCAAAAAGTTGGTTATTATGTCAGCACTCTCATTATTATTGCACTGGATGTCCAGACCAGCTACATCTACACCCACAATGTTTTTATGACTACCATAAAAGCATGTGAATAGTGGCAAATTCTTCTGGGAAATGTAAAATAGAATATAGTTGGTGTAAATAATATTAGTCATAGTTGTTTTGTATTTACAGAAATTTGTGGTGTAGGAAAAAAATCATATAAATTATATATTTGAAGTGATTGGGGTAAAATGTGTTGTGTTTCAAAATGGATGTGCACTGATATTCTGAGATTTTTCTGCTTTGGATTAAACTGGAGCTGACATATGTGAGTACAGTTTATTTATCTTTTTTCCAGTTATTTTTGATTAGGTCTACACTTCACATAACATGACAGACTCTTTTCCTACATCAAATAATTATCTACAGCATTTCACAAGATTCTTCATCCAATTTCCCACATGTTGATGTATAACATCAACACCTAGTTAAATAAAATGTGTATCTACTGCCTGTTTTTTAAAATATAACCTGAAGAGAAAAATTGCACATATTTTGAGCGGTTGTTTTTACAAACATATGTGGTTTTGAGAACAAAAATCATAAAAATTACATCTATGAAGTGATAGTGATAAAAGTTTCTAGATATGTTTCAAACTAAATGTGCACTGATATTCTTAATATTTTATTGCCATATATTAATTGGGAGCTGAAATATTTAAGTTTAAGTATGCAATTTTATTTTATTTTTTAAACATTTTTAAAATCAAGTCTACACTTCACAAGACATAACACACCTATTCATATCAATTAATTATATGAATCAATTCATAAGATTCTCCAGTCAATTTCACACATTTAAATGTATAACATAAACACCTAATTAAATAAAATGTGTATCTACTGCCTGTTTTTAAATATAACCTGAAGAGAAAAATTGCACACATTTTGAGCTGTTGTTTTTACAAACATATGTGGTTTTGAGAAAAAAAATCATAAAAATTACATCTATGAAGTGATAGTGATAAAAGTTTCTAGATATGTTTCAAATTAAATGTGCACTGATATTCTTAATATTTTATTGCCATATATTAATTGGG
Source organism: Oreohelix idahoensis (assembly GCA_024509875.1). Taxonomy (NCBI): domain Eukaryota; kingdom Metazoa; phylum Mollusca; class Gastropoda; order Stylommatophora; family Oreohelicidae; genus Oreohelix; species Oreohelix idahoensis. The sequence continues at coordinate 443,728 of JAMPIV010005801.1, forward strand.
AGCTGAAATATTTAAGTTTAAGCATACAATTAAAAAAAAAAATTTTAACACTTTTTTAATCAAGTCTGCACTTCACAAGACATAACACACACCTATTCATATTAATTAATTATATGAATCAATTCATAAGATCCTGGCAAAGGGGCGACCGACCCCAACCAGGTGCGTCCACGGGTGGCGGATAGTGGAACGACCTCCAGATATGGTGTGTCAGCTGCGAATTAAGTCAGCATTGCTGGACAAATAAGCAGTCGCGGACCAAACGGCGATGTCCTCCCAGCAGGACGGGGAGGGGTAACAGGTGGCACTGATACCCCCACTGAAATCCCCCATATGTCCTACGACGGGTGCATCAAGCGAGTAAGAGCCGCTATAAGCTCTAGCCACGGGGAAGGTAAACCTCGGTAAACAAACCAATCTGCTGCCTTGCAGCTACCACCGGGAGATGGAAAGGCTATGGGAAACAACCCTGAACAACAAACACAACCCGGCCTGCCGAAGACGGAGTGTGTTAGCTACGGCGCAGACACCGGGAAAAATTAGGACACACACGCTTTTGCGGTATGGAGTCATGCGACAATCTCGACTTACGTCATGGCGTCGCTCCTATCAGCTACAACCGGGGAGGAGCGGAGCCGGGCCCCTAGCCTCGAAAGGGCCCACCCAAGCAACCGGTGCCTTTGCCAACCAAATGGTCGGGGGAAGGCAAAGTAGAGCAACTGACCAACCAACCCACTATCTTACAGTGGCTCAATGGAATGCAGAAGGAGTGAGGAACAAGAAACCGGAGTTACAAGAATTCCTCAGGGAAAATAACATTGATATAATCTGCATCCAAGAAACTCACCTAAAAGATACCCAACGATTCTTTGTACGTGGATACCAATCCTTCCGCCAAGACAGGGCAAAAAGAACTAAGGGAGGAATCCTCACACTGATTAAAACCTCAATCCCAGCAGTAGAGACACACAGATCTGGTGAGGACGAATTTGAATACATAACAGTCCAACTACTGCTGCTCAGTGGAGACTTAATGATCACAAACTGCTACAGCCCTCCAACCACAACTCTGGAGCTACACAAAGTGAAGCTCGCAGCATCGAGACACCTCATTATGGGTGACTTCAATAGCCACTCACCCAGCTGGGGCTATAACGCAACAGATCCAAGAGGAGAAGAGGTGGAAGATTGGATGGTAGAGAATAAACTAATTCTAATAAACCAACCAGAGGATAAGCCCACCTTCTATTCCAGAGTATGGAAAACAACGAGCACACCAGATCTTGCTATGGCTACAGATGACATACATCGACTCACCACTAGAACAGTAAATAACCAACTGGGGGGAAGTGACCATGTACCAGTCACATTACAGATATCTGAACTGGGGATTTTTTAAAGAACAAGCCGACAATTTCTGTCAGAACATTGCCCACTCAAATAACATCAATAAAAACATCTCCATCATCAGTGAGGCAATCATCCAAGCAGCAAAGAAGTCAATTCCACGAGGTAAACGACGAGACTACAAACCATACTGGAGTGACAACCTGGGAAAACTCCATAGTGAATTAAATAAAGCACGGGAAACTATGGAGCAAAATCCCACATTAGAGAACACACAGAGGCACAACAGCATAAAACAAGCCTTCAAAGAACAAAAGAAAGCTGAAATCCAAAGGAGCTGGCACCAGAAGACCAGCAGTCTCAACATGGAAAAGGACTCAAGCAAGCTATGGAATCTGACAAGAGTACTAAATGAAGAAACAACAACCAGCTACTGTAAGACTGTCATCAAGGAAAATGAAAAAATACCACACAGGAAAGATGGCAGCAAACATCCTGGCAGATTTCTACAAGGAAGAAAGCACCACATCACTTTCACATGCACGGATCCAAGAAGTACGTAAGGAAGTAAAAGAAAAACTGAAGCACCAAAACCCAGATATCTGCATGAAGTCACCCCTTACTATGAGAGAACTCAGTGCTGCCATAACAAAACTAAAGAACAGAAAAGCTCCAGGAAAAGATGGCATCACAAATGATATGATCAAGAACCTTGGACCTGTAGCCAGGCACAAGCTCCTCCTAATCTTCAATCAATCATGGAGTACTGGAAAATTTCCAGATCAATGGCGAGAAGCAATCATTGTTCCCATCAGAAAGAAACAAAAGGAGAAAACAAGCAAGTCCAGCTACCGACCAGTTAGCCTACTGAGCTGTCTGGGTAAGGTAATGGAAAGAATGGTGAACTCGAGATTACTGAAACATCTGGAAAAAAACCATCTGCTTGATAACACACAGTCAGCATTTAGGAAAAATCGCAGCACCGAAGACCAACTAGTATATCTAGCCCAGGAAGTAGAAAATGCCTTTCAGGAGAAAAAGAAAGTGCTGGCGGTTTTTGTAGACTTGACAAAAGCCTTTGATAAGGTATGGAAAGAAGGACTCCTCCTTAAGATGCTCAACAGCAAAATTGAAGGGAGAATGTTCAACTGGATACGGGACTTTCTTCGATACCGCACAGCAAGAGTAAAACTTGACGGGAAACTGAGCCATCGCGTCACTCTACAACAAGGTGTGCCACAAGGAGGAGTTATCTCCCCCACACTTTATATCATATATATAAATGATATTGCAGAGAAAATGTCCGGGCATATCTCCAGGGCTCTTCATGCTGACGATTTTGCTGCCTGGTGTGCTGCTGAACATTTGCCTACTGCGAAGTTCAGGATGCAAGCAGCGCTAAATACCATCGGTAAATGGGCATCAGATTGGGGAGTACAGATAAACCTCTCCAAGACAGTAGCAACCTGCTTCTCTCTGTCAAATCGCCGAGAAATGATCAAACTGCAGCTAAATGGAAGTGAACTTCCAATCGAGGAAAACCCAACATACCTAGGAGTCAAGTTGGATAAGAGACTCACCTGGAAGCCGCACATAAAAGCAGTAGAACAGAGAGCAATAAGAAAACTCTCTATTATGAAGAAACTGGCTGGCACAAATTGGGGGGCAAATACCAACATGCTTAAAAAAGTCTATACAGGCACAGTCAGACCTGTACTTGAATATGGCATGTCAGCCTGGGCCACAGCATCTAAAACAAACACAGAATATCTAGGGAAAGTGCAAAATTCAGGCCTTAGACTAATCACTGGAGGGATGAAGACTTCTCCAATCCAGGCAATGGAGCGATACACCAACATCCGCTCTCTTGATGACAGACGTGAGGAAAAGGTATTCACTCACAGTGAGAAGCTTCTACGAATGCCAAGTCATCCAATGCATGCCAAACTCCATAGTGTGACAAAGAACAGGCTGAAAAGAACCAGCTTCCTAAACATCTCCAAACATCTGCACCGATGCCATGAAGACCTCCTCCCAAATCGATCTACTGAGATTGAAATGTTAATTGATTACGAGGAGCCAGACGACTGCCATGGAAATATATCTATCATCACAGAAGCCCCTGAAATAAAAAAGAAAGGCCACCTGACCCCTCAACAACTAAAAACTTTGGCTCAAGAAATGATTGAAGAAAAGTACAACCCGAAGGAGTGGACACATGCATACACAGATGGATCTGCTGAGGGGGCAGTAAAGAACGGTGGAGGAGGCATTTTTATAAGATTCCTAAATGGAAAGATCATCCGAAAGGCCTTCCCAACTGGAAAGATCTCCTCCAATTTTAGGGCAGAAGCTATGGCACTACTGCAAGCCCTGAAGATGCTCACCAGACCTGAGCAGCAGCCACAAGCTAAGATAGTAATCTTCACTGACTGCAGATCATTACTTGAATCAATACAAACCACCAGAAATGATAACATGATGAATGAGATCAGATCTGAGCTTAACATCATCCAAAGGTCATCAACCATTGCCCTTCAGTGGTTACCTGCCCATTGTGGAATCGCTGGTAATGAGAAAGCAGATGCTCTATCAAGAAGTGGCAGTAAAATGGAACAATACAGCCACCCATTGCCCTATCGGGAAGCAAAAACCATCATCCACAACAAGTACAAAAATCAGTGGAAGGAGGAAGGGGATATATACAGCAGAGATGACCCAATCCACCACCTAAACAGACACCAACAGACGACAATTTTCCGCCTGAGAACTGGTCACTGCAGATTACTTGGACACCTCTATCGCCTCAAGATATCCCACACGAATGAATGCCCTTGTGGAACTGATATCCAGACTCCAGAACACATTCTCCAGAACTGTCCAACCCATGATAAATTGCGACGTGCGACCTGGCCAAAAGGTGATGAGCTCCAGCAGAAGCTATGGGGCTGCCGTGCCGACCTGGAAAAGACTGTGGACTTCGTCCTGGCGACAGGCCTGCAGATTTAGCATGACTACAAACCGAACGCAGAAGAAGAAGAAGAAGAATTCATAAGATTCTCCAGTCAATTTCACACATTTAAATGTATAACACAAGTACCTACCGAACTTATGTATTTGTCCACTGTCAATGCCTAAACTGTCCTTTTCCCGCACAAATTCTTTGAATTTCCTGGCCAAACACCATCACCAAGCAAGAACTGTTAACTTGGAGCCACCAAGAAGACATGCGCACCATCATAGTGGGTAGATGCTGGAACTGGGTTAGCCACATCCTCAGAAGCGACCCTGACACCATCACCAGAACTGTCATGGTATGGACTGCAGAAGGAAAGCAAAAGCGAGGCCAGCCAAAAGCTACCTGACGGAAAACTGGCAAGGCAGAGATGCAAAACATGAACCAAAACTAGGGCACCACACAAAGGATGGCTGCCAACCAAGTGTAATGTTATTATGTATGTATATAAGCTTTACTACGTCCTCTTCACTCACACACATAAGTTTCACAATGCACACAGTAACACTTCATCAGTTTGCCGCCATTCAACTTTATTTCCTAATGCTCGTACATGTGTAGTTTCATATTTTAATGTATTATATTACACCAAGCACAGTGGAGACAGTTTGTTGCTGCCCAACAAGATGTGACCAGTCAGTGGACAAGAACCAAAGAAGAAGACGTTTCAACATTACAAGGATCAATGAAGCTGCAAGTGATATCAATACTTCCATGTCTCCGAATATTGATATGTTACCAAGTTTGTGGGATTGCATTTTTTTCTCTTGCAGTCCATTTCTCTTGAGCATTTGTAATAATAATATGTAAAAAAAAAGTTAAAACAAGTAAAAACAAAGGCCTCAGCCTAAACAGGAAAGACAGATACAGATGGTTGTCTTGCCGAAAATGACTTCTTCAGAAGGCGTTATTGTTATTGTTGAACAGAATCATCATCATTGCGCTCTGGGCAAACCCATAGGTGCTCAGTCTCCCTCAGCACATGTTAAAGGGTATGAATGCTAACTGTTCTTTGTGCGCACTGGTTGTATGCAAGATGAATGTAGTTTTTTTTACGTCCATCCCTACTAGCCTTATGTTTGATGCCAAAGTCCAGCAATCTTAGCCTTGTTGATTCATCTATTGGCAAATAGAAAAGATTCTGAACAGTTTTACAACTGGAAAGAAGTCACCAAGAGAATTTATAAATGGCATTGCAGATAGGAGGCTGTGGAGAGATATGATCGCAAATGCCAATTGGCATGGTATTTGGAGAAGATTGTAAATTTGTTTTTATTATAAGTTTTCTTTGTAATTTAGACTATTTCTTTCAGCTTGTTACTTCACTTCGTGGTACACTGTAGAACTGATCTAACACATATGCCAGGTTCAGACTTTGGCATTATGCATTAACTGAGTCCGCATTATATAGAATTTTCTCGTTTTGACATAAATTAATGACATTTAACAGAAATCAGTTGCCTGAAGGATGTCTAAGTAAAAACTACTAATAACGATAAAACACGTGAATGAGAGAAAATAAGTAAACAATATATTAATCATGTGCATATTTTAAAGGGGACTCTGAAAAATAAAGATTTCACTCAATTGTTTTGTGTTTTTATTACAAAATTCATGAATTCTACAATTTAAAGCACGTGAAAAGAGGACAGTCTGCAACATTTGAGTCCAACCTGTGACCGCAGTGTAAACGATCCAGCTACAGTGTACTTTCAAATAATCTTTTTCTAGTTTTGTGATGTATTTCTATTTTATTATATCTATTTTGTTTCATAGACTGATTGAAGAGAAACCACCGGGCTCCCATTGTATAGAAGTATCAGTGGTGGAAGTCTACAACAATGACATTCGAGATCTGCTGAGTCGAGATACGAATGCCAAACATGATGTGGTCACTGGTAGTGATGGTCAGCTCAGCATTCCTACAGTAACTTCCAAGTAGGTCAAGACCATAAATTGTCATTGTTATAATTCCGTGAGTCTAATGTTTTATCATTCAGTCGGTCCAGCAAACATTTTCTTTGTTATATCTTTGAACGAGTCCCATTATCTGTTTCCTTTGCTTTGTCTTGAAGTTAGTTCAATATTCATTTTCCTTTGTTTTACCTTTCAGTGAGTCCATTTGTTCATTTCTATTTTTTTCTTTTATTGATTCTAAAGATCTCCTGATATAAAGACTGTTTTTTTTACATATTATTTACTCTGTGTAGTCAATGTGGTAGAGAAATAGAGCTTTTTAATGCTGTCTGAATTCCAATAATCCTTGAACTTGGGAGAGATTTTTTGGCATCACATTTTAGCAGTGGCCAGAATTCTCCAAATTTGTAAGGATAAATAAATGTGAGTGCCACTTGAAACAGTTATTTTGATGCCATAATTAAGAAACAATTCTTCTATTTCAAATTTCATTTTCCTATAGAGCCTTGACCTTTAGTTCATTCATTTATTTTTGCTCCTTATGGAGCATGTAGCCATCTTGTAGGAAGCCAGCATCAAATCCCCTGTGCTCTTGTGTTTTCTGTAGTAATTTATTGTGCATAATGTGGCCCCATACACAACATCATGTTAGTCGCATCTTACGACATGCCTGTAGAAGTAGTAATCTCATTCTTTGTTTGTCTCTTCACAGACTCCAACAGAGTAGTAATCTCATTCTCTCTTTGTCTCTTCAGACTCCAACAGAGTAGTAATCTCATTCTTTCTTTGTCTCTTCAGACTCCAACAGAGTAGTAATCTCATTCTTTCTTTGTCTCTTCAGACTCCAACAGAGTAGTAATCTCATTCTTTCTTTGTCTCTTCAGACTCCAACAGAGTAGTAATTTCATTCTTTCTTTGTCTCTTCACAGACTCCAACAAACTAGTAACCTTCAGTTACTGATAGTTCATGCTAAGCCCTCCTGTTCCATGTCATTACTTCTTTCAATGTATTTGTGACAAATGTCTCCAGATTAGGTGTTAACTGAGCTTTCGTCTGTGTTTTATTTATTTGGAGATTGCAGAACAAGGAAAGCCATGTCATGCTAATAGCTGGTAATTAAGTCATTAGAGAAAAAAAAGATTTGACGTACGGTAATAATATGATGAACTTGTAAATAAATAAATATAAATGAATGACAGGCACTCATTCACAGAAAGAAAGAGGACAGTAGACAGCAGAAAAGATATATAAGTGATTGGCTGACCAAGAAATTGAACCAGGAACCATCCAAATGGCACCATCACCTCACTCTGAGAGTGGAATCATGAAAGGACACACAGCTAGTTTAACACCCCAAAATAGTGCCTCATTGGCTGTCGTTATTTTTCATGACACTACACCCAACTATGGAATATAGGACTTGTGAATGACCCAGGCATTTATAGACTCAGTCGCTATTATAACTTTCCTATTAACAAGTATATGCCAAATAAAGGCCAAAATACTTGTGTCTAGTAATTCATAGAAGATGATCAACTTGTGATATTTTTTTCAGACAGGTGGACAGCATCTATGCAGTGATGAACCTGGTCAAGTTTGGACTAACAACACGTCGCGAGACTGCCACTCTGGTACATGAGCACTCAAGCCGCTCACATCTTATTGTTACTTTGACTGTTACCTCATTGGATCAAGATCTGTGTAGGAATTATGATATCTTCTTCCCTCGTTTGCCCTCATACTTCCACATTAACAACTCTAATAAAGGCAGTAGTCATCTCAAGGTTCCTGACATCTCCAAACAGTTTTTATTATATGCTTCAAAGCACAGCACCTGACTTGACTTGGTATTTATAGAGTTCCATATCAGGGCTACATGAGGGTATTTATAGAGTTCCATTTCAGGACTATGTGAGGGTATTTATAGTTCCATATCAGGGCTACATGACAAAATTTATAGTTCTATATCAGGGCTACGTTCATGTATTTATAGTTCCATATCAGAGCTACATGAGTGTATTTATAGTTTCATATCGGGGCTACGTGAGGGTATTTATTGTTCCGTATCAGGGCTATGTGAGGGTATTAATAGTTCCATATCAGGGCTATGTGAGGGTATTTATACAGTTTCATATCAGGGCTTTGTGTGGGTACGTCTAAAGCTCTATCAGGGGCAATGTGAAGGTAATTATAAATTTCCATTTCAGGACTTTGTGTGGATATGTCTACAGTTCTATATCGGGGCAATGTGAGGGTAATTATAAATTTCTATATCAGGACTTTGTGTAGGTATAACTAAAATTCTATATCAGGGGCAATGTGAGGGTATTTATAAAGTTCCATATCAGAGCTTTGTGTGGGTATATTTAAAGTTCTATATCAGGGCCTATGTGAGGCCTTTTGTGGGTATATCTAAAGTTCTATATCAGGGGCAATGTGAGGGTATTTATAAAGTTCCATATCAGGGCTTTGTGTGGATATATCTAAAGTTCTATATCAGGGCCTATGTGAGGGTATTTATAAATTTCCATATGAGGCCTTTTTGTTGGTATATCTAAAGTTCTATATCAGGGGCAATGTGAGGGTATTTATAAAGTTCCATATCAGGCCTTTGTGTGGATATATCTAAAGTTCTATATCAGGGCCTATGTGAGGGTATTTATAAATTTCCATATGAGGCCTTTTTGTGGGTATATCTAAAGTTATATATCAGGGGCAATGTGAGGGTATTTATAAAGTTCCATATCAGGCCTTTGTGTGGGTATATCTAAAGTTCTATATCAGAGGCAATGTGAGGGTATTTATAAAGTTCCATATGAGGCCTTTTTGTGGGTATATCTAAAGTTCTACATCAGGGGCAATGTGAGGGTATTTATAAAGTTCCATATCAGGGCTTTGTGTGGATATATCTAAAGTTCTATATCAGGGCCTATGTGAGGGTATTTACAAATTTCCATATGAGGCCTTTTTGTGGGTATATATAAAGTCCTATATCAGGGGCAATGTGAGGGTATTTATAAAGTTCCTTTCCAGGCCTTTGTCTGGATATATCTAAAGTTCTATATCAGGGCCTATGTGAGGGTATTTATAAATTTCCATATGAGGCCTTTTTGTAGGTATATCTAAAGTTCTATATCAGGGGCAATGTGAGGGTATTTATAAAGTTTCATATCAGGCCTTTGTGTGGATATATCTAAAGTTCTATATCAGGGCCTATGTGAGGGTATTTATAAATTTCCATATGATTATGAGGCCTTTTTGTGGGTATATCTAAAGTTCTATATCAGGGGCAATGTGAGGGTATTTATAAAGTTCCATATCAGGCCTTTGTGTGGGTATATCTAAAGTTCTATATCAGAGGCAGTGTGAGGGTATTTATAAATTTCCATATGAGGCCTTTTTGTGGGTATATCTAAAGTTCTGTATTAGGGCCTGTGTGAGGGCATTTATATTTTATATCAATTAATTGGATTTTTATGCAGATTCCTTCCATCAGTGGCACTTGACTGATTTTTTTGCATGAATTCCCTCCACATATGACTTTCATGTCAGTCTCTAGGTCTATTTGAGAGCTTTTCTGATCACATACTTGCAAACCTTGCACATGAAAACAAAACAAAAAAGCGAATACGTTTATGTTTCAGGTGCAAAGGTCATACCTGTCAACCTCCTGAGACAAAATACCTTACAAACACCCCAAAACCCTTACAAAAAATATATAACATTTATGCTCGAAAGCTTGAATCCTTCGCTCCGTATCTGCAGTGAGTGTCCAGCCCTCACACCCATACAAGAGAATAGATAATACAAGTGATTTGTATAATTTGATCTTCACAGGAAAACTGATGTTACTTTTCCAGATCACATTCAACCTTGTCATGGCAGCTGAGGCCATCTCAAGTCTTGTCTTGATTTCTTTAATTGATCTTCCATCACTACATATAGTGGACCCGAGATATTTAAAGGTGTTAACTTCTTCTAACGTTTGCCCATTTAACGTAATGTTGGTTGGAACATGTTTCTTATGGCTATTCACCAATATCTTGCTTTTTTCTATATTAATTTCCATCTCATATGTTCTTGTTACTTTCTCCAGTCTAGAGGTAAGGTCTTGAAGTTCTGATTCTGATCCAGCTATCAGATCAATATCATCAGCAAAACGTAGGTTGCACAGAGGTCGGCCTCCAATCGATATGGTTGATTTATAATCGTAGAGAGCCTCCTGCATAATATGTTCTAGATATATATTAAAGAGCACTGGTGACAGGATACATCCTTGGCGAACTCCTACAGTTGTTTTGAAAAATTCTCCAATGTCATTGCTTACAAAAACAGCACTGCTTGCGTCCTTGTATAGTGCTTCAATGATATCTATGATGTTGGTATCAAAATTGAATTTTCTCATTACTTGCCATAAGCCTTCATGCCAGACTCGATCGAAGGCTTTTGTGAAATCGATGAAGTTATGGTATAAATCGTGTTGATGTTGGAGATGTTTTTCGATAAGTAATCTAATATTGAAGATTTGTTCTGAGGTACTTCTTTTTTGGTCTAAAGCCAGCCTGTTCCTCTGACAAGATTTCTTCTGATTTCTGTTTTATTCTGTTCAAAAGTATCCTTAACATTACCTTACTTGGATGACTAATAAGGCTAATGGTTCTGTAGTTCTTGCACATTTTTAGATTTCCTTTCTTTGGAAGCGGTATTACTAATGACTGCGTCCATTCTTTTGGCCATTTTTTTGTACTCCATATCTTCTGGCAAATTGTTGTCATGATTTTTACTATATCTGGTCCTCCATATTTCAAGAGCTCTGCTGGTATTTTATCCACACCTGGTGACTTCCCTCCTTTCATCGAACATATAGCCTCTTCCACTTCTTCCCGTAATATTGCTGCATTTCCGAGTTCCCTGTTTTCGCACTTAATGTTGTTTAATATGCCTAAGTCAGTGTCAAGTTTACAGTTATATAATTCTTTACAATATTCTGTCCACCTTCTCGTTACAGCTGTTTTTTCATTGAGCAGAGCCCCATTGCTATCTTCTATGACAGTTACCCTGGGCTGTTGAGGTTTTGATAGTTTTCTTAATGTGTCAAAAGCTGCCTTGCTGTTACCTTTTATTAGCCCCGTATTAATGGACTCACATTGATCAGCTACCCATTTTTCTTTGGCCTGTTTCATTTTCTTCCTAATATTTTTGTTCACCATACTGTATTGCCATGCTGCTTCAGGAACCTGTTTCTTAACCTTTTTCATTTCCCGCCGTGTATCACATAACTTTAGAATGTCATCTGTAACCCATGGTTTGTTTATTTTCTTTCTTTTACCAAGTATTTCTGTTGCTGATTCAATGAGCACGTCTTTCATGTTTTCTGTGATTGAGTTGATATCATCCTCCAAAAAGTTGAAAGCTGCGAATTTTCCTCCAACAGTTGCCTCAAAGATTCCCGCGATTTCTGGATCTTTCAGTTTGTCTAAATTGAATCTTAACTGAGAACATCTGTTTTGATTATAGTTCTTTTTAAGTTTAAGCTTGAGCGTCATCAATATCATGTCGTGATCACTACCAATGTCGGCGCCAGGAAAAGTCCTAGTCTTGGCTTTATTAATACTGGACTTGAATCTTTTGGATACAAGAATAAAATCAATTTGGCCATGTATCTCAGTTTTTGGGGCATGCCACGTTGTTCTTCTTGATAACTTATGAGGAAATAGTGTATTTGCAAGGGTTAGTTTATAGTTGCTGGCAAATTCTAGTAGCCTTAGTCCTCGATCGTTGGTTTCTCCTGTCCCAAATTTCCCTACTGTACCAGCCCAGTGACCGTATGCATCTGGCCCTATTTTAGCATTCCAATCACCTAACACGATGAGAAGATCTTTCTTTGGAATTTTCTTAATTGCTTCATCCAGATTGTCATAAAATGTATCAATTGCCTCATCCTCATAGTCAGTAGTGGGGGCATATACCTGTATGATGGAGATGTTCTTTGGATGTGCTGCAATACGAATGGTGATAAGCCTGCTATTTATTGGGGTGCAGCTGATGACAGAGTTCAATCTATCTTTATGTACGATAAAACCTACTCCATGCTGATGTTTAGACTCATCTCCACTAAACCAAATTTTGTGACCATCATCCGTTATTGATTCACCTAATCCTGTCCATCTGACTTCTGCTAGGCCCAGGATGTCCCACGAGTATCTAACAAGTTCATGCGTTAGTTCTTTGACTTTTCCACACGCATATAGCGTGTGTACATTCCAAGTTCCAACAACAAAGCTTTCTCTTGAAATGACATATACCAATTAGTTTAACATTTGAAATCTTCTTCTTCTTCTTCTTCCATCCTTAGCCACCAACCGGCAAAGCAGTGTGTGGCCAGTACGCCCAGTGGCGTCTTAGGGCAACAACAAACTGATCAATCTATTGCTGTTTCCACCACGCCTAGTGGCGTCTTTGTGGAACAAAAACAGACCAAACAATCTATCATTGTTTCCGTAATCAGATTGGTTGGCAAGCAGGTGATCAGCCCACTGTGCGAAGTTTTTATGGGATGGGGTAAACAGCCCCATGCCCAACCCTCCTTAGTCGCTTTTTACGACATGCGTTGTAGAGTGCAGTGTTACTATTCTTTGCTCCCCTTTCGGGCCCCGGTAACACACGGGTGAACATTTGAAATAGTGCGATATAAAACAAACTAATAAAGTCTCGTGCTGTTCTTTATATGTATTAGAAATACTGCAAGTGATAATCATTTAAAATGTGTGTTATATCCCATAAAACTATCACAACCTTCATAACATGGTGATGTTTGTGTTAGTGTTGTAAAATGCACCAGAAAATCAATAATCAGAAGTCAGATTATAACGGTGGTGATATGATATGATATATTTATATATATATAATAAAAATGAAGACAAAACACTACCATGTTTAAGAGCAAAAATATCCTAGTAGTTGTAAATTGATGTGCTCAAATGGTCATTATTATGTTAGTTTTAAATTAAAGATTTCATCCAGTGCATAAAATACTGAGACTACTACTACGACCTCTGAACTTTTGTTTCTGAAATCTTTATTTAGGCTGTACCTAAATCATAAACCTAACCCTGTAACCTAACTATAATTCTGACGTTGACATATTTCAATAGCACCGAATAATTCGTCTCAATGTGCTTTATTTCCACCAAAAAAGGTAAAGTACACATTTGTCACCATTTCGCTTCGAAAAAAAAAAAAATCGTATATACAGCTTTTTCACGCGTAAGAACATGCACATACACCCAGACCGTGCTAATATAATAATAAAAATGAATGAATATAACATATACGATAATCGCACACATGCTCCCGTGTAATCGACTTTGCTGACTAAATTATCCAACGTGCCTCAAGTAACTATTTCGCGATTTCATCTCTTGACGCTTATCCCAACGATGCACACAAAGAAACACATTACATAACACTAACATTAACCCTAAACCTACCCATTCTGCAAATACACAAATTATATCGTGTAAGAAAACACTCATATCAGACTTTAAAAAAAACAGCAAAAAAAAAAAAAAAAAAAAAAACAAATAATAAAAACAATAGCAACAGACAATTATGCTCACACCTACGGAATCGATTTCAGCGCAATTACCGAAGTAATCTACCCATAGGCCTACTACATTGCGCCATTACCTGTTTTGTTTGCAGTTTCATCGTCAACGGCGCAAACGCACATAAACAAAGATGCTGCATCGCATTAATCCTAACCCTATTCCTTTCCATCTTATTGATACATAAGAAATATTTTAAAAAATCACACACAAGAGAACATCGTACGTTAAAAATAATGAACAATAAACTTCCAACTTACCATTATAAATCCGTAATCGAATTATTAATAAACAATAAGCATCTGATGATTGGTTGCTGGGAGAGCCCTCGTTTTAAAAACAGACGCCGAGAAATCCCGGAATTTAAAAAAAATTGGTTTTAAAAAAAAGACCTGGGCTAGAAAATACTTTCTGATTTTAAAAAAAAACTTGGGTTGGAAAATATTTTTAGATTTTTCTTTAATTTAAAAAAAAAATTTTTTTTCCCCCGAGGAAATCCGTACAACGACCTCTGTAAGGCGTACATTGTACGATAAAAACGTACAAGTTGACAGGTATGAAAGGTGCAGCCACATATCATTTAGCTTAATTTTTTTTTTTTTTTTTTTTTTTTTGCAGTTGGCTTATCTGGAGGTCTAGCAAAGAAAGGAAGAACCCAGTCTCAGACATGGTCAAGTGACCAGTTACAAGGCATGTCACAGATGCAGGGAGGTGGTCCAGGCCAACAGGCAGTGGTCAAAACCAAATTACAGCTGGTTGACCTGGCTGGCAGTGAATGTGTAGGTGGGTATCAGTCAGTAGCAGTTTTCTGTCCATCACAGTTGCTTTGTAAGAGTCTTTGTAAGGTATGCTTAAAAACTTGCAGAGATTATCTTACTTGTGTGATAGAAAGCATCCTCATACCACGTCATGGGGCCAAGAATACATTTTTTGAAAAGGGTACAATCTTTTATGGACACCCTGTATATACATACACACACAACCACATAAATACGCTGAATATTACATGATAAAATGTATCATGGAAAATTTGCTGTTTTCCATTACCAGGAATGTCAGGGGTTAAAGGTGCTGCTCTCCGTGAAACATCATTTATCAATAAAAGTCTCTCTGCCCTTGCTGATGTTCTGGGAGCACTGGCTGAGCATCGGACCCATGTGCCGTATCGTAATAGTCGGTTGACGCACTTTTTGCAGGACTCAATTGGTGAGATATTATGTGGTCAATAAGTGCTTGTTCTTTTTTTTAAACAGACGTCCACATCTGGACAAATGTTATTTTCTATCCAAATTTATTTTCTGGACAAATATTACCATGGTTCAATTTTTTTTTTTTTAAACAAATAATACTTTCTTTAAAAAAAAAAAAATTTTTTTGGGACGAATATTACCTATGCTTTTGGACCCCTGAAGGAAAACGAAAGAGAGGCCGACCAAAAAAACAACCTGGTGGAGGACTGTGGAGGCTGAGATGCAAAGAATGAACCAGAGTTGGGGCACTGTACGAAGGATGACCGCCGACCGAGCAAAGTGGAATCAATTTGTTGTTGCCCTACAAGACGCCACTAGGCGTGATGGCCACTGACTGCTTTGACGGTCGGCGGCTAAGGATCAAAGAAGAAGAATTACCTTCTTTTTTTAAAATTTTTGTGCAACAAATATTGCACTCTACCAAAATTGTTTTTGGTGACAAATATTACCTTACTGCAAAATCTTTTCCCTGGATCAATATTATCTACTTTTCTGGATAAATATTACCATCATAAAACTTTTTTTGCCAAATGTTACAATCTTCCAAAATTATCTTTCAACAAATATTTCATTCTTACACAATTTTTATTTTACAAATATATTTACAAATATTACCTTCTACAATTTTTGTCTGGATCAATATTATCTCGTATTTACTTTTCTGGACAAATATTATCCTCTCCCAATTTTTTTTTTTTTACAAGTGAAGGTATACCTCGCTTTATTGCGCTTTTTTTCAAATTATTCATGTTTATTTATTAAAACGTGCCTTCTTCTTCCGATAGATTTTGGCTCTCCACCAGCAAAAAAATTACGATTCGCTGAAGGCTCAGATGATGAAGATTAGCATTTTTTTTAGCAATAAAGTATTTTAAATTTTACAATACAGTTTTTTTAAGACCTAGCGCTGATGCGAACTTAATAAACATAGTGTAAACATGATTTAAGGCTTTTATATGCACTGGGAAGGAAAAAAAATGGGTATGACCCGCTTTATTGTGATATTCGCTTTATTGCGGTGGTCTTGAACCGAACCCGCAAAATCTCCTAGGTATACCTGTATCTTCTTCCACAATTTTTTACTGTATCATTATTACTTTATTCCTAAATTATTATTTTTTTTTGGGGGGTGGTGGGGGGGGGGGGGGGGGCGGGCGGGGAGTGGGGCGACCACAAATATTACCTTATTCCAACATTTTTCCAGGAAAGATATTGTCTTCTTCCAAAATTTATTTCTTGACAAATAATCTTGACCTTTAATCTCACATTTTTTTTAAGGACAATTACTTTCTTCTACATTTTTAAAATCTCCTCATATTTATCTAGAAACATATTATCATCTTTCAAAATTTTACACAGATTAAGGTTTGATTGGAATGGACAGCAATAATGCTATATTTTACAAACTAAAACTCACTGACTCTCTTAACTTATAGCATTTTTTAATGTTAAACTTTGTAACTAAACCCATTAGACCTGTCTTAACCTAAGCATTCATGTTAAAACACTGTAAACTAAACGTATTAACTCTTAAAAGTCGTGTTGGTCTTCCTATGTTTGAGTTTTCATCAGGGCTGTGGAGTCGAAGTCTGGAGTCGGTCATTTTTAGTGGTCGAACTTCTAAAATTTCAGGAGTCTTAAATTTTTTTGGCCAACTCCACAACCCTGGTTGTCATATAGTGTTAAAACGTATGGTCAGTTCTTTCCATGTTGTTTAAAAGTATGGTAACCTTATATATGGTACAGGGACACCAAGAACACATGGATAAGATAACTCCAGACAAATATGAAGGGATGAAGAAGACATGAAAAGAACTTGAGCTGATGGCACAGGACAGGAAGACTTTGTTGAAGGTCAATGCTCCTCAGGAAACTGAGGGTGATGACGATGAATTTTATACAAAGTTATAAACAAAATGAGGATAAATAAGATGTAAAATTGAGACAAAATGAAACAAAAACATATACTGTTCAAAAAAAGAAACGCAACATTATTGCAGTGGTAAGAACTATGTATCAAGACGGAAAATTGGAAGAAGTAATTAAAGAAATGGATAATTATAAGTTGGACTTATTGGGTGTCAGCGAGTGTAGATGGACGGGGAAGGGCATAAAATATATTTCAGAAGAAAAAAAGCAAATTATATACTCTGGTAGTAATGATAATCGTCACACAGAGGGAGTAGCCATCCTAATGACACAGAAAGCAGCAGCATCGCTTATCAGCTGGGTACCTATCAATGAGAGGCTAATATTAGCTAGATTTCAGACACGATTTTTCAAGCTCTCAATTGTACAATGTTATGCACCAACTAACGACGCTCTTGATACCACAAAAGATGACTTCTATGAAGCACTTCTAAGTACCATCAACACAATACCCAAGCATGACATAATAGCAGTCATGGGTGATTTTAACGCCAAAGTAGGTGACAACAACGATGGAGTACAAAGATATCTCGGTACTCATGGCATAGGCTGTATGAATCAAAATGGCGAAAGACTTCTAGAACTTTGTGAAATATCAAACCTCGTTGTGGCAGACACCATCTTTCCACATAAGAATATCCACAAGATAACATGGAATTCACCTGATGGCAGAACTAAGAACCAGATAGATCACTTCTGCATAAGCGCTAAATTTCGCTCATCAGTTCAAGACGTCAGAGCATACAGAGGTGCAGAGATCGGAAGCGATCATAACCTCTGCATAGCTAAAATGAGAATTAAACTGAAGAAGTTATACCAACCGAATAAAAATAGAAGAATAGATGTACACAGACTGCAATCAAATGATATAAAGAAGGAATATAATGTCAAAATGAACAACTATTTCGATGCTTTAGGCAAAATTGACAACGATATCACCACCAAGACAATCGATACTAAATGGGAACAACTGAGAACAGCAATGACAGAAGCAGCTGTAGCGACCACCGGATACCTAGTACATAAAAAGAAAAAATGGATGAGAGAAGATACTTGGGATAAAATACAAGAAAGGAAAACAGCAAAACTTAAACTACTAGCGGCAAGTACACATAATGCAGTTGAATCTTGCAAACTAACTTATAACTTGTTAAATAAAGAAGTGAAGACAAAAACTCGAAGAGATAAAAGACATTTCATCAATGAACTGGCCGTAGAAGCTGAAAATGCTGCAAGAACTGGTAATAGTAGGTGCCTTTATCAAATTACAAAACAACTATGTCACCAGCCTACTGCTATGGAAACACCTGTTAAAGGTAAATTAGGGAATTCAATACCAACAGAAAAAGAACAAATGAAGAGATGGGCTGAGCACTTCATGGAGGTGCTAAACAGACCACCACCAACTGTAACACCTGATTTTAATAATGAAACATCCACAACCACTTTGCCAATAACTTGCGATGAATTCACGCTGGACGAGATCAAACAAGCCGTTAAAAGATTAAAAAATTTTAAAGCTGCTGGAGTTGACGAAATTTCAGGGGAAATGATTAAAGCAGTTAATGACAACAACCTCTTGAGAATTTTAGATATTATAAATGAAGTATGGAGAGAAGAACAACCACCACAACAATGGAAAGACAGTATTATTGTAAAGTTACCGAAGAAAGGTGATCTATCAGACTGTAATAACTGGCGTGGTATATCTCTATTAGCAGTACCTGGAAAATTATTATGTTGCATGATGTTAGAAAGACTTAAATTGCATGCTGACGAAAAGATCAGAGAAGAACAAGCGGGTTTCATGCCGAAACGATCATGTATTGATCAAATATTCACACTAAGAACAATTATAGAAGAATCAGTGGAAAGGCAATCGCCACTTATTATCACCTTCGTCGCTTTTCAAAAAGCCTTTGATAGTCTACACCGCCCATCATTGTGGAAGATACTTACAATCTATGGTTTTCCAACAAAATATGTGAATATAATCAAAGCGCTATATGACAATGCAAGATGTTGTGTTAGAACAAATAAAGGGAATACAGAATGGTTTACAGTAGAAACAGGGGTGAAACAAGGCTGTATTATGTCACCACTACTTTTTGGAATAGCTATTGATTGGGTTATGAGAAACTATACCCACAATGAACAATTGGGTATAAAATGGACAAATGGAAAATTCCTGGGGGACCTGGATTTCGCAGATGATGTAGCATTCTTAAGTTCAACACCAAGACAATCCCAAGAAGCAATAAATAATTTGTGTCATCTCTCGGTTAAAATTGGTCTCCAAATAAATGCCTCTAAAACTAAAGCTATGAACT
Source organism: Oreohelix idahoensis (assembly GCA_024509875.1). Lineage (NCBI taxonomy): Eukaryota > Metazoa > Mollusca > Gastropoda > Stylommatophora > Oreohelicidae > Oreohelix > Oreohelix idahoensis. The sequence continues at coordinate 463,125 of JAMPIV010005801.1, forward strand.
TTTCTAACGAGACCTTTGATATCATCTTGAACGGGGAAAAAACTACAGAAAGTTGAAAGTTTCAATTATTTAGGCAGTAAAATGACTCAGGATGGTGACACAACAAGAGAAATCCATACTAGAATTGCTTTGGCAGCTAGCGCCTTCAATAGATTATCTAACTTTGGAAATTACGATCATTGAATATACATACCAAGCTTCGTCTGTTTAATTCAAATGTTATCTCAGTGTTAACATACGGCTGTGAGAGTTGGAAAATAACAAAATCATTGGAGAACAAGCTGAATACATTCGAGAACAAATGTCTTAGAAAACTCATGAACATCAGTTGGAAAGAATTCAAGACTAATCGACAAATAAGAGAAGACTCTAGGCAGAAATATGTCTCCGACTATATAAGGAAAAGACGATGGTCATATATCGGTCATGTCCTACGAATGCAAAACAACAGAATACCACTACAGGCGCTCACTTGGGTTCCTGAGGGTAAGCGGAAAAAAGGAAGACCAAAAGAAACACTCAGAAGAACAATAATAAGAGAAGGAAGAACGTTGGGCCTAAATAATGTGCAAGAGCTAAGAGGAGTGGCGTCACAACGAACAACCTGGAGAGCACTGGTTTCTGCCTTATGCGCCGTGTTTGGCGCTTAAAGAATTTATTATTATTATTATTAATAGACACCAAATTTCAAACTTGTACCAAAATTTTATTTTACGAAATTAATGTTTCAATCTTAGCATGAAGAAACTTTCAGACTTTAACAATGAAATGATGTTCATTAAATTTGGTTTGGACTTTTATTCTTTGCGACTGAGGCCTCCGTTTCAGTAAGGTGTATGGCCTCCTCTGGCCTCTATCAGAGAACGACATCTCCTTGACATGGATCCGATTAACCGTTGGATCTGTAGTTGTGGAAAGGCTGCCTACTCTTCCTGCAGTGCAAGAGACAACTGTCGGAGATTGGCTGGAGCCACGTCTCGCTGGCAGAGTCGTCTGTCGAGTTCATCCCATAAGTGTTCTATGGGGTTCATGTCTGATGACATGGCTGGCCACGGAATGGTCTGGACGTTGTTGTCAGCGAGGAACTGGGTGGTGAGTTGTGCCACATGAGGTCGAGCGTTATCCTGCTGAAAAATCGACCCTCATGCAGCCAGAAGTGGAAGGACGTGAGGACGAAGAATTTCAGCGACGTATCGTTGGGCATTCAGGCATCCTTCAATTTGCACCAGGTCACTTCTTCCCATGAAGTTGATCGCCCCCCACATCAGTACACCTCCACCACCATGTGGGGAGCCTCATCAATGCTGTTCTGGGCGCAGCGCTCATGGACTCTGCGGTAAACTCTTCTCCGTCTGTCGTGTCGCTGGAGCACAAAAAATGATTCATCACTAAACCAAACCCATCTCCAGTCATTCCCAACGGTCCATTGACGATGCTGGTTCGCCCACTGCAGTCGGTTCTGGCGATGCCGGTCCGTAAGAACAGGACATCTGTAGGGTCTTCTAGCCCAAAGACCAGAGTCATACAGCCGGTTCCTGACCGTTTGATCTGAAATTCGACGAGCTGCTGACATTGATTGGACTGTGGAGGACGCAGATACAAGTCGATTCCTGAGGTGACGCAGCCGTATGAAGCGGTCTTCGGCAGGAGTTGTGACTCTGGGTCTTCCACTGCGCGGCTGGTCTGCCACTGAGCCAGTTTCTTGAAATCGCCTCCAAAGGCGACTAATGTTGCTTCTAACCACATTAAATTGTCTGGCCACTACACTTTGTGACTGTCCAGTCTGTAAACGTCCAATGATGATGAGTCATTGTTCTGTAGTGAGATGAGCCATACTTGCGCATTGAATTTTCAACTGAATTTATTCGAGAGGCATCAATCTTTTATAGGCATTCAATAATATGGTCAGAGAGTTTTGTGTTCATATGAACCTGTCACGAGTTATTGTCAAAAATGTTTTGACCTTGACCTATTTCATGAACTCAAGAATCATGAGGTGAGTACAATTCAGGTAACCACGAGAAGTTAATGACCAGGTAGACACAGTCGATAGGTTGACTGATGTCCAATCAGCGAATATCTTTTATAAAAGTAACACCAAAAAAGTTGCGTTTCTTTTTTTGAAAAGTATAGTTCAAATATACAGGCCCTGACAACTGGTCTTTCGTCCTTTAAGAGTTAACCAACACTATTCATAGTACACTTTGTAAATTAAAACCACTTATGCAACCTACAGCATTCTTGTTAAATGTAGTAAACTAAAACCCATTAACTGACAGCATTTATGCTGTGACCCCTCATAAGATATCTTCATGTTGTTTTGCTTCTGCTTTTAGGACAGGAGCTCGGTCATCTGCAAAATCTAGATCATCAAGCAAGATCATTAATTGGCATATATTGTTCTCTATTCCAGGTGGAGATGCCAAACTACTTGTCCTGCTATGCGTATCCCCTGCCCAGCGATACATCACAGAGTCACTGCAGTGTCTTGGCTTTGGACAGAGGGCCAGGCAAGTGCAGTGTGGCCCCACCAAGAGGAGGCTCCCATCTTCAGCAGAAAAAGTGGGTGCAGATAACTCAAGCAGTAACCGACCTAGGTCTGGGTCTTCATCTCGGTGAGGAAGTTTACACTTTTAGTGACACTGCAGCATGCACTGAAGTTAATTTTACTGCCAATTTTTAGCAGCAAAGTTCTTGTGTAATCAATTCTGTAGTTAATGTTAATATAACATATTTGTGTATTTAAATTATTTAAAAAAAAACAAAACAACAAACATATCACAAGAGAATCTTCTTCAAGCTCCATGCCATCTAGTTTAGGTGATCATTTCTCTTCACAGTTTCCTGTCTCTAGCGTAGTTCTGTCAACGGCACAGTCGGACTGTCCACTATTTATCTCTTTGTCATCCTGTGTATCTTTTTCCCTTCAATCTTTCCTGTTGTCCAGCTTTTTTCTTCTCATAAAATGTTTAAAGAAAGTTTATTGCTTCCTTGTAATACGAGTAAAAAGATTCCTTTGTACCGTGGCATCTTTCAGAACACCCTCATTATTTTTTGTTCACTGTCCATGGTGTTCTTAACATTCTTGTTAAAAACCACATCAGAAATTTTCCTGCTTGTATACAAACTGTCCACAACTTACTTACATTTGTCAGGAATGATGGTATATAATATATGACTGAAGAACTCTCTTGCTTCTATTGACAGAGTTGCATACAATCTATTCATTTTATTGAATGCCAATTTTTTTCTTGGCTATTCTACCCTTCACCTCTGAGATGCATCTTCCATATGATGTTATTAGTGTGCACAGCTATTTGAATCTATTGGCATGTCGTAGAACTGTCCCATTTACATTTAAGACGGAAACCCCAGAGAATTCATTTTATACTAGGTAACCATTACCTCTGTCATAAGGCAATAAGAAATAAAATTATGTTGTTCATTTTAAATGTCATTTTAGGAAATGTTTAGGCAGCCATTTTATTAAAAACAATAGTGACATTTTGTCAACATGCCTGTTGTTTATTTCTAATTGTGTGGCTGCTCGTTACTCTCATTTCTTTTGTTCTGGTTTTTATCTTTTGTTACTCTGTCCTTTCTTTTTTTAATTATGCGTTTTTATCTGCACTCACTTCAACACATCAAAGACAAAAACAGACAGAAGTCATGACACTCAGTGTAAGAAATCCTGCGCCTATAAAATTGAGCGACCAAGAGCTAGACAATACAAACACATTTACATAATTAGGAAGCATAGTAACACCAGAAGGTGGAACAAGCATAGTAACACCAGATGGTGGAACAAGCATAGTAACACCACATGGTGGAACAAGCATGGTAACACAAGATGGCGGAACAAGCATAGTAACACCAGATGGTGGAACAAGCATGGTAACACCAGATGGCGGAACAAGCATAGTAACACCAAATGGTGGAACAAGCATAGTAACACAAGGTGGCGGAACAAGCATAGTAACACCAAATTAATATGAAACAAATATAAAGGTATGTTATCAGGCACTCGCAGGAAATAAAGAAGTAGAACACCAGACAACAGAAAAACAACAGACATGAGTGGCTTACCCAGGATTTGAACACTGGACCTTCCGTGCGACAACCCCGCCTAGCCATGCAAGCGAATCACACTATCCGCCCTGCCATCTACGCATCATCAAAAAATGATGTTTCAATGGCAGGTCAACAGTGCGAACCACAATACACGACACCAGAAGTCCGCCATGGGCAGTTCAGCCTATTAATGACGCAATCACTTCTGTTGTATTTCTATCAAGCAGTATAGGCCGAATCCAACAAGACAAGGACCTTAATACTGTGTCCAGTAAATGATAGTAGACTAGAACAGTGAGAACAGGATAGTGGGTAGGTTTGGTATTGTATAAACATTTATTACACATAAAGGAGGGAAACCCGAGGCCTGTAAACAGTAAATTAATATGAAACAAATATAAAGGTATGTTATCAGGCACTCGCAGGAAATAAAGAAGTAGAACACCAGACAACAGAAAAACAACAGACATGAGTGGCTTACCCAGGATTTGAACACTGGACCTTCCGTGCGACAACCCCCGCCTAGCCATGCAAGCGAATCACACTATCCGCCCTGCCATCTACGCATCATCAAAAAATGATGTTTCAATGACAGGTCAACAGTGCGAACCACAATACACGACACCAGAAGTCCGCCATGGGCAGTTCAGCCTATTAATGACGCAATCACTTCTGTTGTATTTCTATCAAGCAGTATAGGCCGAATCCAACAAGACAAGGACCTTAATACTGTGTCCAGTAAATGATAGTAGACTAGAACAGTGAGAACAGGATAGTGGGTAGGTTTGGTATTGTATAAACATTTATTACACATAAAGGAGGGAAACCCGAGGCCTGTAAACAGTAAATTAATATGAAACTGCTTGATAGAAATACAACAGAAGTGATTGCGTCATTAATAGGCTGAACTGCCCATGGCGGACTTCTGGTGTCGTGTATTGTGGTTCGCACTGTTGACCTGCCATTGAAACATCATTTTTTGATGATGCGTAGATGGCAGGGCGGATAGTGTGATTCGCTTGCATGGCTAGGCGGGGTTGTCGCACGGAAGGTCCAGTGTTCAAATCCTGGGTAAGCCACTCATGTCTGTTGTTTTTCTGTTGTCTGGTGTTCTACTTCTTTATTTCCTGCGAGTGCCTGATAACATACCTTTATATTTGTTTCATATTAATTTACTGTTTACAGGCCCCGGGTTTCCCTCCTTTATGTGCAATAAATGTTTATACAATACCAAACCTACCCACTATCCTGTTCTCACTGTTCTAGTCTACTATCATTTACTGGACACAGTATTAAGGTCCTTGTCTTGTTGGATTCGGCCTATACTGCTTGATAGAAATACAACAGAAGTGATTGCATCATTAATAGGCTGAACTGCCCATGGCGGACTTCTGGTGTCGTGTATTGTGGTTCGCACTGTTGACCTGCCATTGAAACATCATTTTTTGATGATGCGTAGATGGCAGGGCGGATAGTGTGATTCGCTTGCATGGCTAGGCGGGGTTGTCGCACGGAAGGTCCAGTGTTCAAATCCTGGGTAAGCCACTCATGTCTATTGTTTTTCTGTTGTCTGGTGTTCTACTTCTTTATTTCCTGCGAGTGCCTGATAACATACCTTTATATTTGTTTCATATTAATTTACTGTTTACAGGCCTCGGGTTTCCCTCCTTTATGTGTAATAAATAGTAACACCAAATGGTGGAACAAGCATAGTAACACCAAATGGTGGAACAAGCATAGTAACACCAAATGGTGGAACAAGCATAGTAACACAAGATGGTGGAACAAGCAAAGACACCAGTAGCCGAATGAATAGCCTTTACCAAACTAAAGAACATCTGGAAATCTTCCAAGTGCATTAAAAATATATGAGAGCTGTGTAATTTCTGTGCTCCTGTACAGTGCAGAATGCTGGAGAGTAACAGAACAGGAAATGTCCTCTGTCTACACAACCTGCTGACGGAAAATTCTACATTTTCTGGCTGAATATCATCACCAAGAATTGCTAACTTGGAGCCACCAAGAAGACATGTGCACCATCACAGTGGGTAGACACTGGAATTGGGTTGGCCATATACTCAGGAAAGACCCTGCCACCATCACAGTGGGCAGACACTGAAATTGGGTTGGCCATATACTCAGGAAAGACCCTGACACCATCACAGTGGGTAGATACTGGAATTGGGTTGGCCATATACTCAGGAAAGACCCTGACACCATCACAGTGGGTAGATACTGGAATTGGGTTGGCCATATACTCAGGAAAGACCCTGACACCATCACAGTGGGTAGACACTGGAATTGGGTTGGCCATATACTCAGGAAAGACCCTGACACTATCACAGTGGGTAGATACTGGAATTGGGTTGGCCATATACTCAGGAAAGACCCTGCCACCATCACAGTGGGTAGACACTGGAATTGGGTTGGCCATATACTCAGGAAAGACCCTGCCACCATCACAGTGGGTAGACACTGGAATTGGGTTGGCCATATACTCAGGAAAGACCCTGACACCATCACAGTGGGTAGACACTGGAATTGGGTTGGCCATATACTCAGGAAAGACCCTGACACCATCACCAAAACTGCCAAGGTATGGACTCTAGAAAGACAGCGAAAGTGAGACCGATTAAAGGCTACCCGGCGGAGAACTGTGGAGGTCTTTTGTTCCGACACTTCTTTTGTTACTCTAAGCTCATTTGTTCTGGCTTTTGCCTTTGCTTTACTTCTCTCAATTTGTTTATCATCTCATCATGGACATTCATACTAAACATAAACTCTTAAAAAACTACAATTTTCATGTATGAAAAAAAATCATACCTGATAAATATGTAAATATTAAAAACACATTAAAAGAGTTCAATCATTCCTTCCCTGAGACCCATATCAAGAATAAATAGTGCAGTCCAACATAGGAAGGAAACAAAAATTCTGGAAAGAACTTAACAGAGGTGCAGAACACAAGGGCTTGGCATGAATTAAAGTCCTGTGCTCCACGGGACATTGAAAATAAAAAAGTATAACTTTTTTGCCTTGAAGGTTAACAGCAACAGAAGTTTAAAAAAAATAAAGGCTCCTTTTTAATGTGGCTGAGTACTTATTTTTTTTAACTCATGAGGCTTGTCGAGCCGTTATCCCGAACTGGACATTAATTGTCACAGCACAGTTGGATAAGAAGATGTAAAATTGAGAAATGTAAGAAAGATATATAGGATCTCAGAAGTGGCTTGTTAAATGTTAGATTCCTATACAAGTAAGGGGTGAATAGGAAGGCGAATATTCTCACAAAGAGATAATGTCTCAGAAGGGCACATGAGAATGGATTCTGTTTCCTTGCGACAAATCTCCCCTGTTATTCTTACAGAATATTATAATTGTTATTAAGCCCCCATCCTCTCATACTGAGGAAATGACACATATATGGGTTTACGAGACAGTACATGAAAGAAACTCACTCTTCCGCTTGGTAGATGATATAACTTATGTACAGATATTTAATCCCTAAACCACATGTGCTACACAAAGAAAAATGAAAAGGTAAACGAAAATAATCATTTGATCATGTGCACTGAATGACTAAAAGTCCTAGTATGTCCTACTAATCATCATTAGCACTGGTGTAACTATCATGCAAGTTGCCTAACGTTGTTGATTGTAATGTTCACTTTGTACTACCCTGGAAGGCACTTTAAATATAGTTCCGTTAGTATTTAGGTGAAAGTTCTGGTTGGAATTTGAATAAGATCTCTGAGATTTCTTGAGGAAAATAATCCTTATGCTTTTGGACTTATCTGTAATCCGATGTTGTCAGCACTGGCGCAGGTTGTTAGGTGCTGTCGTCCTGCAGCGATATGACATTACACGTGCGAGCGTTGATCTGTGCTCCTTTATGCTTAGGAGTTGACGAGATCTCTGGCTTTTGGTTCTGCTGCTCGGTCAAAAGACTGTCTGTCTGTTACCGTCAGGCGCCGGACACTGAATTCTGCAACTGCGAATGTTGTCCGCTCAGAAACCTAAAAGTCTGCACAGAGTGAAATTATACAACACCGCTTGGTTAATACCAAAGTGCTTGTAATGTAAAATTCCTCGTCATGTAGATGCACTCGGCCCAGAAGTCGTGCGTGTAAGTGAAGTTTTCTTTTTTTTTTTTTTTTTTATTAATGTGTTTGCTACTTCATTTTGTAGCACGCCCCTTTCAACCATCTACCATGTACATGGATTTGTTGGTTATATCAGGACGTGTTTCTTGTATTGTAATATGTTTTTGTTTGTATTTGTTTTATATTATATTATCTCTAGTCGGTATTTTTCCTTTTGTAGTTATAGTTCAACATGGTTTTTTAAAAAAAATTCCAATATATGCTATTTTCTAAGTTAGTATGTTTTTGATTTTTACTTAATGTGAAGTTTTCGTCTAAGCTTCTAGATTTTATGAATCTCTTCTCACGTGTTCTAAATCATTCCGACGTAATAACACGTAAATTCTCTCCCTGAACCTGAGATCGTGTGACGTAGTTGCGAACCGTCTTGCGTGAGAAAGCTTCCCCGCCCCGTAATTACTGGTTACTCCTAGAAGGCATACACGTGCTGGCTGATGCAATGAAATTTGACACTGGGGCGTTTTCCGTCAGGTCCCTCAAATAAGGTGCAATAAAGCAATGGATCTCTAGACGTTAAGACGCCTTTTACTCTTAATTAAGGTATATCCTCTGGCCATGTGTTATAACCTGGTGTTGATGCGTTTGCGATATTTGCTCAGTAACCATTAGTAAGCGCCGTGATGTCTGAGAGAGAAACGCTGACTACAGCGCCGGAAATACCGTAGTGTAACATGAAAATTAATGAGAATAAAGGAGAGAGAGAGAGAGAAGGGAGACAAAGATGGAGAGAAGAATAGACCGTGTTACGACAAGGCTGATCTTTTGATTCAAATCAGTCAAGTTTCAACATAACTGTTTTAGTTAAAGCATGAAAATGGAAAAATCAATCAATACCTTTAGCTCCCCAAGGAGCAAAGGCATCCAACAAAGACATGCAAAGTCCTCCTGTCATGTGCCATCAGCTCTAGCTCTTTCCACATTTTCCTAATAATTTTCACTTCTATCTCCAGTTATTAATATTTTAACTTTAAATTGTAAAAACATTGAGAATTGTAGTGCAGGACAGAAATGTAAAAAACAATTATGCTTATTTCTTTACCCTGATGAAAAAGAAGATTTTCTTCATTCGTTCTCTTCTCCGTGTGTTTCTTGGTCTACCTCCGCTACTCTAATCCTGGGGGTTCTCAAACATTCCAGGTGCTAAATCTGGAGGTACTCCTAGAAGAAAGAAGGTTAGTCAGTGACACAGACTCCTTTTGGCTTTCTCTGTGTTGCGTCATGCGTCTCCCTACCAGTAAATTGAATAGGGACATTTCAAACGTCCTGATGTTTGATTAAATATATTTTTATTATACTTTCTTACATATTCTTCTTCTTCTTTGATCCTTAGCCACCGACTGTTAAAGCAGCCAGTAGCCATCACGTCTGGTAGTGTCTTGTAAGGCAGCAACTAACTGCTTCCCTTTGCTCGGCGGTGGTCATCCTTCGTGCAGTGGCCCAGCTCTGGTTCATTCTTTGCATCTCAGCCTCCACAGCTCTCCACCACGTTTCTTATATACAACTTCTACAAAACATTATTTCACATCAAATCAGAAACTGAAAAAAGGTAATGTACTGTACAGTCAGTGCAATAAATACAAAGCAATCAGTGTCAAAAATAGAATACTTTACTGAACTTTCTTGCATAAATTATCTACCAAACAATTACTTCGCAACTAACGAAGATGATTACAATGCACAGTCAATGTAAGGAAAGATAAAACAGTAAGTAGTAAAACTAGTAACAGTTTAAAACTTGTGAGTTAAAAAAAGTGTAAAACTGAATCAACATATTAACAAATTCTCAAAGGAGTACTTGACGTCATCTTTGTCAGAACATTCTCAGGATGTCAGCTTAAATAAAAGGTAGTCCCATAGCAGATACTGCCATAGAGGAGGGAAGTGTTCAAGACTTCACCATACTAGGTTCAGCATCGAGAGGTGGGGTGGCCAGTTCCCTTCCTCACTGCCTTTTCGTTCCCTAAGTCAGGTACCAATTTACAGCTGGATAGACTGGAGCATGTCAGTACCATGATTCGAACTCAGCACCTTTGCCACGAGAGACCAGCGCTCTAACCACTCTGTCAATCGGATACTCTGAATATGCTTACAGAAAGACGTGTATGGAAACAAAGACAAAAAAATGGATACTGCTCCCTCACTCATGTTGTAAGAAATGACTAGCATGAGGTTGTGCCTGTTGGTAACCTCATCATGTAAAATGAATTGCTACAGACACCATACCATCACTGCTAGAGCACATAAATGCTTTGCTGCTGGCTTCCAGTAATGGGGTCAACAAGAGGTGGTGATGATGATGACGGTGATGAAAACAGTAGTCAGTCTCAGGTTGCTGACATCTTAGTTTTTTCCTGGACTGGTGATGGCCGTTTGTACTTTTTTCTGTTCCTCCTGCAGGAGATATTCGGCAGTCACTTCATCGGTGCCAGAGGTACACTCAGTGGTAGTTACTATCTTAGCTTACTGAATACATGGTATCACAGTCTGTTGTGGCTTGTGTGGAATCTGAAGAATATTACTTGTTCTGTTCTGACGAGCTGGTGACTTGGATGTTCTGTTCTGACGAGCTGGTGACCTGGATGTTCCGTTCTGCATTTGTTTCTGTATCTGCTTGTGATTAAGCTTCTTGAACTTTTCACATGTTAGGCTTGTATTGATCGGAGGCAGTTTTCCACCCTCTGTCATCCCACGAATATTGCAGTGAGATGGGATCTACTGCATCAATACTCTTTTCAATTGGTAACATAACCTACCATGTTGCTCTAGGGACATTTTGGTCTTTGTTTCTTCGACTCCTGAGAGCTGACGTTACTGATAGTCCATCTAGTAAATACATTACTTGTATTTTATTGCCTTCTTCAGTCATTCAGGCTTCTGTAGCTGTATTCAGCGCATCTGCTTTTGTCCTCAAGTTGATTAAATATTTCCTTGCTCCTAGTGTTATGAAGCATTAGAAAGATTTCTCAGCCTCCATTTGCACCAGTATTAGCTGCTGATCTGTCTGTGTATGGTAGTTGAGAGACCACGGTGGGTTTGTGTCTGTGGCTAGCAACGTCATCATGTAAAACAAACTGCTACATTACCTCCACCACAAGAACGACCTTGGTGCAGGTTTCTGCAAGGAGGCCAACTACAGTGGTGACCCTATGCTCCTTCATCATCACTGTCCTTTTTTGCTGCCCGTTAAGCATGCAGTCTGCACTAAATCAAGTGCTCTTGCAGAAGTGGTTCTTGCAGAAGTGGTTCTTGCAACAATTTCTTTTAAATAATGACGTTGCTAGCCCCATGAAGAACCTCATATTAGTCACCTCTTGTGACATGCATATGCTCATTAAGGAGTGAAACAAAAGAAGAGGAAGGAGAGGGAATTAAAAACACCTAGAAATACTTTGTTTAAAACTTTGTTTCACAAAATTTTACAAGATCTATGCAATAATGGTCTACATGGGACATAGCAGGGAAGAGTTCTAGACAGACTTTAGTGCCTTAATATAACTGATGGACCCTGTGTCTAGCCCTAGGTTTAACGGAGTACACCTTGCCAAAATGAGGCAAAATTTTATTTAAACAAATAAAAGTCTTCAGTACTCAGCATTCATAAAGCTGAAGGCACATGATGATGACTAGTGTCAACTTGAGTAAATATAACAGATCATTATATTAATTTAGAACTTTCATGATTGTGATGCTGTTGTTAAGGATAAAAACATAAAGCTAGTCCCATTGCAGGAACAGCCTTAGGGGCATTGGTTATTTGTCAACAGTGTGGAATAGCCAGGACCGGATTAAGCCAAGAAGGGCCTCTAGGCTTTTTGGTGTTTGGGCCCCCTTTCACCTAATAGTCAATAATTTTAATATATTTTTTTCTAACCCCTGAGCATGGTGAAGGTATATACTAGTAGTATTAATAGACTGGTATGTTAGTTCGTTCGCATTGCTTACTTCTTTTATTAGTAATTATATTTTATTAACGTTTATTAGTATTATTTTTATTATTAGCAAGTTAAATACAATAAACACGTTTTATAGAAAAATCTATGCATTAAAAAATTTTTGTAACTTACACATGGGTCCCCTAGAGCTAGGCTTCAACCTACTTAGCCAAATGGATAATCCGGCCCTGGGAATAGCATTTAAACTAAAATCACTTGGCAAAAACAGGAATTAATGTCAAACGTGAACAAGGAAACATCAAGTAATAATAATAATAGCCCCTTCAGTCATAACTGACTATGGGAATGCGTCCCTGAGTTGACAGCCCTCAGCTCCTTATTTTCCTGGTGTTCCTTTCGACATTTTCTCCTATCTTCTGCTTGTTGTGTGAGCTTCTTTTTGCCCAATCTGAGGTGGTGCCGCAGATAGCATCGCCACTTGGTGCGATTGGTAGCTTCATCCTCCAAATTGTTGGATTTATGTCCAGTGCCCTCATGTCTCTCTTGCACACATCTTTGAATCTCAGCTGCTGGACACAGAAAGTGACAGCCGCATTGGCAGAGCTGCAGCTGCCTTTGCCTGCCTCACATCGCATGTTTGGGGAAACTCCAAACACACTACGAAGACCTAAGCTGTGGTATATAACGCCTGCGTCACCAGCACACTTCTATATGGCAGCAGTCATTCACTGACACCCTAGAAGACCGTCTCAAATCTATCTCGTTAGACGGCCAAAGTGCGGAAACAAATTGGACAGCCCTAAGCGAGCAGATCTACAACACTGCTACAGAGGTCCTGGGTCCCGCCATCAAGAAACAAAATGACTGGTTTGATGAGAACTCAGATGATATAAAGAAGATGTTGGCTGAGAAACACCATCTCCATAAAACATATTTAAATGATCCAAAATCTACATCCAAGAAAGACGCTTTCAACAACATACGTAGAATCGTCCAACATAAACTACGCCAGATGCGGGATTCATGGCTGAGTAATAAAGCAGATGAGCTCCAAGGCTTTGCTGACAGCCATGACTTGAAAAATTTTTACCATGCACTCAAAGCGGTCTATGGTCCAACATCATCAGGATCATTTCCCCTCCTTAATGCAGATGGAAAAACACTAATTACAGACAAGGAAAAAATTCTCCAACGCTGGGTCGAACACTTTAATAATATTCTGAACCAGCCATCATCTATTAACGATGAAGCCATCAACCGACTGCCCCAAATTCCTATAAATGAAGCACTAGATGTTATACCGACTTTGGAGGAGACTCAAAAAGCGATTCATCAACTTTCTAGTGGAAAGGCCCCTGGCTCTGATTCAATTCCTGTTGAGGTCTATAAAGATGGCGGTACAGTTCTGATAGAGAAACTTCACATGATCTTCCAGCAAATGTGGCAGAGTGAAACCATCCCACACAATCTCAAGGATGCGTCAATTATACATCTTTATAAACGTAAAGGTAATCGCCAAGACTGTAACAATCATCGAGGCATCTCACTACTATCAATCGCTGGGAAGATATTTGCCAGAATCCTTCTTAATCGCCTTACGGCTCATCTTGACAAAGGTCTTCTACCTGAAAGTCAGTGTGGATTCCGGAAAGAACGTGGAACCACCGATATGGTGTTCGCTGCAAGACAGCTTCAAGAAAAATGCCAAGAACAGCACTGTGACCTGTACACAGCTTTCATCGACTTGACAAAGGCGTTCGACACGGTCAGTAGAGAGGGTCTATGGAAGATCATGGCAAAATACGGCTGCCCAAAGAAATTTATCTCAGTAGTGCAGCAACTGCATGATGGAATGCAGGCTAGAGTTCAGGAAAACGGTGAGCTGTCGGAGCCTTTCCCCGTCTCAAATGGAGTTAAACAAGGGTGTGTACTTGCACCGACGCTTTTCAGTATCATGTTTTCTGCTATGCTGACTGATGCTTTCAGAGACGGGGACACAGGAATCGACATCAGATATCGTATTGATGGAAAATTGTTTAACCTTAGGAGGCTTCAAGCAAAAACCAAGGTCAAATCACACACCATCAGGGATCTTCTGTTTGCTGACGATTGTGCCCTCAGTGCTGGCTCAGAGGCTGATCTGCAGCGTAGCGTTGATAGATTCTCCGAAGCCTGCTCCAACTTTGGGCTTACCATCAACACGGGGAAAACAGAAATCATGTACCAACCAGCTCCTGGCACAATTTATACTGAGCCAGTCATCAAGGTAAATGGTGAGAAACTGAATGTTGTGAACAGGTTCACATACCTTGGTAGTACACTATCCCAGAACATCGTTGTTGCGTGCATATTTTGACGCACATATTACAAAAATCGATATGGCTATTTAATATGGAAAAGATATAGACATTCATTCATTTGTGTATGAAAATGCTGTCTATGGGGAAGGCTAGATAATCCATAATTGTTTTACCTTTTTGATTATAGGAGTAATCGTTCTTGATATTGATCCGGCGCATGAATATTGCTCTTGTGTTTGTACCTATTTCTTAGGGCCAGAAAATAGATTAATTTGCTTATTATGTTTATGGCCTGAATTCATATGTATTACATATTATTAGTACAAGTAGAATCAGTCCTATATTGTATATTTTGGATGGGTAGGCAGGACTATATTCTTGTTACACCGCTCTAGCGGAAGTAGGAGTTGTCTTGTGTAGTCGTGATGAGTTCCGATGTACCGTGACAATGGCGGGTACGCATTTTTCCAGGGCTGGTATATTCTTCAGTAAAAATGATTTACGAAGTGGTTTTTCTTCTATAGGAGATTGTGTCTTTACTAGAGTTGTGTTAGAGACTCTCCTAATGTACGGTACCATGTATGATTCGGACTCCAGGTAATTCCAGTCCCTGTTTTTGATGATCTCAGGTCGGTTAGGCCTAGCTGGAATTTTGTGCTTCGCAACGCTAGGGTCAAGTTTGTATCGACGGAGATGACGGGCTCCATACTGTAATTATGTCTACGTGAGGTAACTGGATTACTGTAGATCTGTATGGAGGAACTTTATGAAATTATGCATATGTATTTCAAATTAACTTTGGCTTATCTATACCCTCCTGTGAGTGAGTGAGCGACGACTCAGGAAGGCGGCCATGTTAGATTCCTGTCATCATATTTTTGTATCACTGTCCAAAGAACGGGGCATGTATCTTACTATTCGGACAGTGGCTAGGAGATCTCAATTTTGATAGAAACCCCTTATCGTGGTTTCATAATATGCTACAAACTATGGACGCCAAGCAACTTTAGTTATTTACCGATCCGCCTTCACTGACGCGTTTAGTCAGATAGGGGATGCGGCCATAATGTATCATGACATTGAACTTTTGATGTACTACCCATTATTTATAAATGTGTCATGACTTTGGATCTACTATGTGTCACGTAGCGTTTAAAGGATAAGAGAATTATTTAGAGGAAATAATAGATCTGATGTGGAAGATTTGGCTCAAGGAATCCCTGCTGGGTTTTCCCACTTCCGAAGGGTGACGAAGAGGGTAAATTCTCCTAACTCGACAGGTCTGGAAAAGATTGTAAGGAGATATTTGGTCTCTCGCTACCGTCGTCCCCTTCTCAGTTATCTATTATTATTATTCTTTAAATTATATTATATTTTACGAGCCCCCCCTTCCCTTATAAAGGAAGATAAACATAGACAATATTCAACATCTAATGGAAGGAACAAAGCGTGGGGTACAGTATATACACCCAATTGGTTTATTGCAATAAAGTGAATAGATGGTGAATGATAGTATTGTCGATGGAATTAGTGTCTGCTGTATGTATTATGTGTCTCACACTTCACGTGTTTTTCATCATGGATGACTAAACTTTGTGGCATTGATTAGGTGAGTTTCCTTTGTCGTGGACTTAGCTTTTCAGCCCCCGGCTGATAGTGAAGTGTGGTTAGTTCTCCGGTCTCCTGACGTTGCCCCGGTAGGTCTTGAATGGTTCGGATTTGCCTTCTCTGTGCTCGACTCCGTATTCTGCGCTGAGATTGGACTGTCGTGCAAGGCTCCACCATAGACTGAAGACAAATACGACGGCTTCATTAATTTTCTAGCTTTAGAAAGCAGTCTTTCCCTAAGCCGTCCCTCTGCCTGTCACCTCAGATTTTAGTCTCTAACATCATATGTCTAGAGTCTAATCTTGAATTCAAGTTTCTCCTGTCTGTCCTTTATTATATTACTCTGCCCCAGTGGCAGTATTATAATTCTTTAGACTGAGTTATCGTCAACTTAACCCGATGAATTATTATAAATGTCAGTTAAACCCACCCAATTTATCATAGAAATGTCGGCAACAGTATTCTAGTTCTGTGCCTCTAGCCTAATCGTCATGTCATTATGATGAATTTAACAAATAATTGGACATCCGTGTTTTAGAATTGTCTGACAACATTATCACACACTTCATGTCTGGTCGCATCGTCATATAATTTATAATGAATATATGTCACGGTCGGTCAACATTATCGTTACTATTAATTTCCGTTAGTCTAAACGTCGGGTCGAAAATAATCAAATAATATGGAAATTAATAGCTATATATATATATATTCCCGTTATACATTATTATGAACATGTACATATCCCGTGGGATCATAAAATATACCCGATCACATGTGGCTGGATGTGATCGTAAAACAAAAATATGAATAAAGTAAACATACCAATCTTGCGTCGATTTTGCAATGTACTACACATTTCATCACATTATATTCTAGCGAGATTTCACTTACCTACTCAAAGATGGACGCTAACCCGCAATTAGACACGTGGCTTCAGTGCTTTTAATGCGAGAATTCGCCGATAATTGGGTTAGACCTAGCTGTCTCAAGGGTTCCGGGCAAGTGAAGATTGCCCGTGTTTGGCGCACTTTTAGCGGGACATTTCCGCTTGGACACGTGATCCATAGCGTGCATCATGTGACATTAGCGTCAAATAAACGCTCCAATCAATAGCGTTAAAAGTCACGTGGGGTCTTCCTAAAGTGGCATAAACTGGTTTTATCAGCTTAAGCAGTCTTAAATTAAAACAGGTTCCTAGCTACCGAGGTCATTGGTCAACAATGACGTCGTATCTAAAAATAGCGAGGAGGAAATACTGAATGCTAGGAGAATTTCCGCCAGTGACAATTCCCGGGACTTTGCGATCATGCATTGAGGATGAGAAAAAAAACGATGTCACGTAAATAATAAAAAAAATGAAGAGAAGATTGGGCAAGTTGTCACACAAGCCCCTCCTCAAGTTTGACGTTCCGTCCAACTCCTCTTGTCCTGTCTTCCTCTTCTTTTCCAGTTTCTCATATCTCCTCGGTTGCGTCCGGATGTCTGCTCAAAAAATCTGCCCCTACGTTGTTCTTCCCAGGTATGTATTCTATGTGAAATGAATATGGCTGCAACAGTAGTGACCATCTCATAAGCCGGGCATTAAGGTTCTTCGACGCTGCAAGAAATATCAACGGTTGGTGATCACACTGCACCGTGAACTTTTTCCCGTATAAATATGGTTGAAACTTCTGCACAGCCCATATTAGCGACAGACATTCTCGTTCGATGGTAGAGTAGTTCTGTTCAGCAGGGTTCACTTTCCTACTAGCATATGCGATGGGGAATAGAGTTGCAGAAGGTCTATCACTAGGCTGCAGGAGAGTGGCTCCTATCCCTATATTGCTAGCATCTGTTCGCAGCGTAAAGTTCAGAGTTAAGTCAGGCAGTCGCAGAATTGGCCTAGCTGTGAGTTTCTCCTTCAGCAGCGTGTAGGCATTTTCGCACTCCGCTGTCCAGGTTACTTTGTCCGGGTTCCCATTCTTGGTTAATGCGGTCAATGGCGCACTCAGGGTATTAAAATCTTTAATATATCTCTGGTAGAAGCCACATAGAGACACAAATGACCTTACATCCTTTTTAGTCTGGGGTCGTGGGGCCCGCTGTAACTTCTCAATATTACGCGCATCTGGGAACATGCATCCATGCGAGATAGTGTGTCCCAGGAATTCTAGTTGCTCGCAGGCAATTTGACATTTTGTAGGGCGAGCGGTGAGTCCTGTTTCTCTAAGTCTTTCGAAGAGTAGGGAAACTGCGTCCAGGTGCTCCTCAAAGGTGTTCGTGGCAATAAGTATGTCGTCCATGAAATTACTTATCCCAGGGTGGTTCAGGGGTTCCAGTAGCTTCCTCATCATACGAGTAAAGACGCTTGGGGCGTTGCTTAGCCCAAATGGCAATACATTAAACTCGTAATGGCCTTCAGAAGTACTAAATGCTAACATATGTCGAATTTCCTCTTTTACCGGGATCTGGTAGTACCCTTTGCTAAGGTCTATCTTCGAAAAGTATCGTGCTCTACTCAGCTTGGTGAAAAGCTGATTCTGATCCGGTAAGGGCTCCGCTTGAAATTCCGTTACAGCGTTGAGCCTTCGGTAGTCTATGCAGAGGCGATGTTCTCCTGTGGATTTTCTAAGCAACACTACACTCGCACTATAAGGCGACTCTGATTTTGAGATAATATTTTCCTTAAGCAGGTACTCGATTTCCTCACTCAATGCCTTTGCTTTAGCATAAGGAACAGGATAGTTCTTAACTCGTACCGGGGCGAGGTCTGTTAGCTTCATATCAAATTCTATCAGGTTGGTCATGCCAGGTTTATCCGTGAGTGTACTAGTGTGTTTTCTCAACAACTGTTGAACCCGTGCCTGCTGATCCTCCGTTAAAGTTGAACTAATCTGAACATCTTGATGAGTTTCGCACTGACGAAGAGGGTATTCACAGGAGGTCAGGGGTTCTGCCTCAGTTTCCGTCGCAATAGCCAGTGTCAGGAAATGTGCTGGTTCTGCACCTGGTCTTTCATAATATCGCTTCAGCAGGTTTATGTGGTAAATTTTCTGCTTCCCCTTTATGGCAATCTTGTAATTGGTGCGCGACATTTTCTCAACAATTTTATATGGACCTCTCCACCCGATTTGCAATTTATTATTGCTACTGGGCAGGAGTAATAATACCTGTTCTCCTACTTCTAGCTCCCTATCCTTCGCAGTGCGGTTGTAGTAACGCGCATGTTTACGACGGGCACGGCGTACATTTTCCTTTGCCAGTTCCCATCCTGTTTTAAGGCGTTGGGTCAACTCCTTCACGTATTGGGATGCAGAGGTGACCGTCTCATCAGCTTTATCATCTGTCCAAGTACGTAACAGTGCCTCTAAAGGTCCTTTTATAGGTCTACCAAACAGCAATGTGGCAGGAGGCATCCCAGTAGAATTGTGGGGTACTTCGCGGTAAGCAAATAGTGCTGCGGGTAAGTATTGATCCCAGCTCTCTGGTTTTTCCTGCGCAAGTTTCCGAAGGATGGAAATAAGGGTCCCGTTAAACCGCTCCACCTGGCCATTTGCCTGGGGGTGGTAGGGAGAGGTGTGGATATGTCGGGCCTGAAATATCCTAAACACTTCCTCGGTGAGTTTTCCTCGGAATTGGGAACCATTATCTGTCAGGATCTGTGACGGAAACCCTAGCCGAGTAAATATGGTGAGCAGAGCCTCAGCAACATGCTTAGAATCACAGGCGGGCATAGCAATTGCCTCTGCCCACATGGAGCAACAATCCACTAACGTGAGTATATAACTGTTTCTCTTTTTGCTACGAGTAAGTGGACCCACAATATCCACCGCTACTCGTTCGAAGGGTGTGCCCAAGATTGGCATTTCTCCCAGAGTGGCTGGGGCCGTCCAGTGTTTCGGCGCTGTCCTCTGGCACTGCGGGCATGATTTCACATATCTCTGGATATCGGCGTTGATACCTGGCCAATAATAATGACATGAAATACGCTGAATCGTGGCACTTATGCCCATGTGGCCACTAAACGGAAGGGCATGGCCCATTTCTAGGACCTGGGCTCGGTATGCTGATGGAACCACAAGTTGCCCATGTTCCTGTCCTCCATTTCCTGCTTTCCGATGCAACAGCCCATTTTTCTTGTAGAAGTCTCCCTTTTGGAGAGGAGTGTGCGCTCTCGGTAGTTTTTTGTAGCAGGGTGCTAGAGATTGATCCTCCGTTTGTGCCTTTTTTAATTCCTCAGGAAGGATGTTGGGTGGGGATTCCAACTCCGTATTCCGTTTGGCCTGTCCTCTAGTGGTGACAGCCGCCACAACCAGAGGGTGAATGGGTTCTCCCAAGAACACATACCTACACCCTAAGATCAAGGGATAAATAGGGTCGTCCAAGATCGCTGCACGGATTTCCCCAGTCACATATTTTGATTTGACCTTAATCTTGGCTATGGCCAAACGCATAGGTGCTGCACTTTTAGTAGGTCCTTGTATTTCTATAGTGTCTTCTGTCATCTGGTCAGGCTTGACTAGGGATGCACAGACAACTGCGTCGAATGCAAGGCCTGTATCATAAAGGCAGGTCACCTCTTGGTCATTTACGAGGACTGTCTCAACGACCGGGGGATGTCGGGGTTTGTCCAGAGGTTCTTCCGGTCCATTTCCCCTTGCGGCACTTTTACGTAAGCAGGCAGCATGATGAGGTGGGTTTTTCCGGTTGCACTCCTGCGTATTGTGGGTGATGGTTCTACAGTGCTTACACCATTTTTCCCCTTGCCTCTGCTGCTGGAAATTAGATCTCTGAGTAGTCTTGTAGTCTGGCTTGTCATGCTTTTTGCAGTTAGTATACGGTGGTTTCACTTGGGGGTCCATGTGTGACTGAGCTGTCTGTCTAGGTACGTAATCTGGTTGTTTCCGTCTGGGTGGTGGATTCTCTGATAGTGCTGCCTGATATCGTTCCGCTAACTGGACTATGGATTCTAAAGTGCTGGCCCCATTCTCTGTCAGGAATCTTCTCATGTCGGAAGTCATGGTGTCCTTCAGTTGTTCGATCATGACCATTTCCTTCAGGCCTTCCCAATCATGAGTAAAATTCCCTAGGGCACCCCACTTCTCCACGTAGGAATCCAGTCTCGCAGCAAACTGAGCAAAGTTCTCTCCGACTTCCCTCCTAGAGTTACGGAACCTCTTCCTATAGGCGTCAGCATGTAGCTCATAACGAACCAATAGTGCCTTTTTCAAAGAGTCGTAGTCATCCTGTAAACCTGGAGGAAGCTTGCTATACACGTCATAAGCAGTTCCTCTAAGCCCTTGCGACAGTTTCAGGTTCCATTTGCTCTTCTCCAAACCAAACGTGGTGGCAAACTTCTCAAATTTGTCCAGATACCTATCGATCGAGTCGGCTTGTTCCGAGAAAGCTTCGAATGGAAACGTCAAGGGTCCCAAAGTTGACATGAGTGAGGATGGCAAAGGTCCTGTGCCCCCTGCGTGCAAGGAGGGCATATCATCTGACCGTGGCGATAGGTTGCCTGAGGAGGTAGATGCGGTCGCACCGGCTACTGGTTCAACTCTTTGAGCTTGTCCCTGCATCTCTAACTGCTTCATCTTCAATGCATGCTCGCGTTCATCTCTCTCGCTTCTTTCTCTAGCGTCTACAGCTTTTATCCTCTCATCTATTTCTGCTAACTTTATTCGCTCTTCTCTTTCAGCTTTCGCTGTTTCTCGAGCGTAATACTTATCAGTCTCGACACTGACATAATTTGCAAGGTCCACCCCACTATAACCTAGATCTCGACCGGCCTCCCCTAGTGCTGCCTTAAGCTTAACTATTTCAGCCATCTTTTGCAGTTAAAGTCCACACTGAGTAAGCTAGTGCTACCTTCCAATAGTATTTCTAGCAACAAGTAAATACTAATTATTTATCCGACTGCTGTAGAATGAAATTACTACAGTTATGGAGACTTAAGGTCTGTAATTCAATGAAATACAAAATCAAGAACTAACTTAATTAAACACAACATATATAAAGGGATTCACCAATCAATGCCTGAATTTCTAGAAAAAATGTTTTCTGTCTTTCTAGAGCTCACTGTGTGAAAATACATGTGTTAAAATGGTATACTGTAATGACTGAATGGATGATACTATCCCAGAGGTATGATAAAATACATAAGTTCAAATCCCGGACGAGCCCCCAGTGTCACGTAGCGTTTAAAGGATAAGAGAATTATTTAGAGGAAATAATAGATCTGATGTGGAAGATTTGGCTCAAGGAATCCCTGCTGGGTTTTCCCACTTCCGAAGGGTGACGAAGAGGGTAAATTCTCCTAACTCGACAGGTCTGGAAAAGATTGTAAGGAGATATTTGGTCTCTCGCTACCGTCGTCCCCTTCTCAGTTATCTATTATTATTATTCTTTAAATTATATTATATTTTACGAGCCCCCCTTCCCTTATAAAGGAAGATAAACATAGACAATATTCAACATCTAATGGAAGGAACAAAGCGTGGGGTACAGTATATACACCCAATTGGTTTATTGCAATAAAGTGAATAGATGGTGAATGATAGTATTGTCGATGGAATTAGTGTCTGCTGTATGTATTATGTGTCTCACACTTCACGTGTTTTTCATCATGGATGACTAAACTTTGTGGCATTGATTAGGTGAGTTTCCTTTGTCGTGGACTTAGCTTTTCAGCCCCCGGCTGATAGTGAAGTGTGGTTAGTTCTCCGGTCTCCTGACGTTGCCCCGGTAGGTCTTGAATGGTTCGGATTTGCCTTCTCTGTGCTCGACTCCGTATTCTGCGCTGAGATTGGACTGTCGTGCAAGGCTCCACCATAGACTGAAGACAAATACGACGGCTTCATTAATTTTCTAGCTTTAGAAAGCAGTCTTTCCCTAAGCCGTCCCTCTGCCTGTCACCTCAGATTTTAGTCTCTAACATCATATGTCTAGAGTCTAATCTTGAATTCAAGTTTCTCCTGTCTGTCCTTTATTATATTACTCTGCCCCAGTGGCAGTATTATAATTCTTTAGACTGAGTTATCGTCAACTTAACCCGATGAATTATTATAAATGTCAGTTAAACCCACCCAATTTATCATAGAAATGTCGGCAATCTAAACGTCGGGTCGAAAATAATCAAATAATATGGAAATTAATAGCTATATATATATATATTCCCGTTATACATTATTATGAACATGTACATATCCCGTGGGATCATAAAATATACCCGATCACATGTGGCTGGATGTGATCGTAAAACAAAAATATGAATAAAGTAAACATACCAATCTTGCGTCGATTTTGCAATGTACTACACATTTCATCACATTATATTCTAGCGAGATTTCACTTACCTACTCAAAGATGGACGCTAACCCGCAATTAGACACATGGCTTCAGTGCTTTTAATGCGAGAATTCGCCGATAATTGGGTTAGACCTAGCTGTCTCAAGGGTTCCGGGCAAGTGAAGATTGCCCGTGTTTGGCGCACTTTTAGCGGGACATTTCCGCTTGGACACGTGATCCATAGCGTGCATCATGTGACATTAGCGTCAAATAAACGCTCCAATCAATAGCGTTAAAAGTCACGTGGGGTCTTCCTAAAGTGGCATAAACTGGTTTTATCAGCTTAAGCAGTCTTAAATTAAAACAGGTTCCTAGCTACCGAGGTCATTGGTCAACAATGACGTCGTATCTAAAAATAGCGAGGAGGAAATACTGAATGCTAGGAGAATTTCCGCCAGTGACAATTCCCGGGACTTTGCGATCATGCATTGAGGATGAGAAAAAAACGATGTCACGTAAATAATAAAAAAAATGAAGAGAAGATTGGGCAAGTTGTCACACTATGTATGCCTGCAAATTGATGTGTCAACATACCCATGATTTACTCGTTATGTCCCAGTGTGTACGTCTGAATAAATTGTGTAAACAAAGATTCCAGCAGTCTGCATTGGTGCCTTGTAGACACAAGTGTATGAGTGATTAGATTGGTCAGAACACGAACAGTACACCATTCGCGTTAATCACACTCTACACTTCTACTTGATATCTACACCATCCTGCGTCGGTTGAAGTGACCAAGTTTAGGGCCTGCTTCCCCTGCAGCCTTAGAGGGAAACTACTGTTTACAGCTGCCTTTACCTTCCCTCACTCAGGACTAGGGTGAGTTACCCATTTACAGCTGGGTAGACTGGAGCATGCCTGATCTCAACAACTCTGTACACATCTTTACAGAAGAAACAGAACACACCCCACTTCTTTACAGACTGACACTTTACAGCGTGGAAAGTGAAATTTTACAATCGTCATTGATGATGAGGTGAACACCAGGATCTCCAAAGCCAGCAGCACATTTGGCAGACTATACACCAACGTTTGGCATCGAAGTGGCATTAGTCTACAGACAAAGCTGAAGGTATACAGAGCTGCGGTGCTTCCAGTGCTGCTTTATGCATGTGAAACATGGACTGTATACAGGCGCCACGTAAAAAAGCTCAACCACTTCCATACAGTCTGTCTCAGGAAGATAATGAACATCAAATGGCAAGACAAGATCCCAGATACCGCCGTTCTTGACAGAGCTGGTATCCCTAGCATCGATACTATTCTGATGCAGTCACAGATTCGCTGGGCAGGTCATGTAGTCCGCATGCCAGACCATCGACTGCCAAAGATACTCTTTTATGGTGAGATGCAGAAGGGTAGATGCTCCCATGGTGGCCAGAAAAAGCGCTTCAAAGACACGCTTAAGGCTTCATTAAAAACCTTTGACATAAACCCAGACACATGGGAAGCTGCTGCGCAAGACCGAACTGCCTGGCGCACATCTCTTCGTAAAGGTGCAGTGGCATGCGAATCTTCCAGAAGAGCAGCAGCGGAACAGCGGAGACAAGCTAGAAAAGATCGTGAAATAAAACCTTCACATGAAGCAAACATTCCCTGCCCACACTGTCAGAGATCCTTCCAGGCCCGCATCGGGCTCATCAGTCACCTTCGTACTCATAGACTATCCTAACATCCTAATAATTGGATGAACAGAGTGGTCTTCATCACTTGTGATGGACGAACAACAAAACATATGGCAGCGAGACATGGACAACCTATGCTAAACTTCAAGTACAAAAACCTAAATATATATATATATATTATACAGTGGATTTATTAACCACTTACAACTGAATGAGAATGGCATGCAAACAAAAAAATCAAAATCTTCAATTGAAATGTCAAGTAAGTCACACTGTATGGCTCTGAAACATGAAGAACAACACAAAAAAGAACCAAAATGCTAGAGACTTCCATAAATGGGTGCTTGCGTAAAATAAAAGGATTGAAGGGTATGACAAGATCACAAATGTGGACACACAGAGAAGAGAACTGGAGACAGATATGAAAGCCTAAACAGTAGGCAGTTGGATGATGATGTTAAGTTACTTCTGATGTCCACTTTGATGATTACAACAGCTTATGACAGACAGATGGTTGATGGTTTAAATATCTGGTAAACATACTTCACGCCGACGGCGGTGAATGAAAATACGAAGTTTATTTACATAAGGAATTCAGCAACAGTTGAAATGAGATGTTATGCCCAACCTTCTACTTGAGGCTGGTAACTTTTGTACAGCAAAATTTATTTCATGATGCAAATTCTAAAACATCATCCTTACTCATTCTCCTTATATTCTCTTAGGCACTGTCACTGTAATTGTCTACTGACTCTGGTAGTCAAGACGGTTATGGCTTGAGAACCACTGTTGTCATTTTAAAACTTCTGACATAGCAATTTTCTCAGTACTTGTTGTTCTTACTTCTGCTATGCTTGCTCTGTTGTACTTCTATCTTCTTAACATTCGAGTCTTAGTGTGATTACTTGGTGTATTTTTAGAAAAGACTGGCCTAACCGCCAGGGGTAATAATTTCTACCAAATGTCTATTGTTTCACACTTCTCAATGGCTAGTTGCTGCCCATTGTTCTTCGCATTATTCTAACTGTTTATCTAATTGTCGAGATTCGACATATCTGGTCGTCTTGAGAAGGTGTAGATTTTCTTCAACTTGGGAACACTGTCTCTCTTGTCCACACTTCTTAGCATCTGTAACACTTGGGAGAGAACCCATATTTCTCAACTTACGCTTAACGCGTCTGGATCTGAACTGATTAAACCTAGAACCCTGATTTAGCATTACAATTATCTACAAAGTTTCTAGATCAGACTTTGTCACGAACAGTTCACTCGCTCCTACAAAAATCCAGTGCAAAACTTACTTCGTTCGCATTATCCAAAAAACCAAACGCACTTTATCCCTCAAGGGACATAATTATAAATTATTGCCCTTTGCTTCCAAATCAACAAGTCATAGTTTTATCGTCCTCTAACGCAAACTCCAAGCCCGCTAAATCAGCTTATGCAAATTTATGAAACTGGAATTTTTAACACACGACTCCTTATTAACTAAAAACACGATTTTTTCTCAAGGGGCACGATTAAGGAGTTATCGCCCTCTACTTACAATTCAACAAGTCATAGTCTTATCTCCCCTTCAGTTAAACCCAATAGTCTGTCACTTTCTGTATGCAAATTTCCTACACCAGATTTTTGACACTCGACCTTCCTATGACATGATCAAGTACTAAGCACTAACTATATCAGGAATGATGTGTTAGAGACTACACCTATACCAGATCTTAGCTTCATCCGGCGCTATTGCTTGCTTGGCTGTAAATCCTGTTTAAACTGGTTTGGCTGTGGTTTGGGCTGAGTGCCCCGTTTAGGCACACAAAGTCGGGTGATATCAGATTCTGCTATAGACATGCTGGGCGGTTTTGATATTCTGGAAGCGGCAATGCTCTGACTGGTAATCCAATAGGCGAGTAGGGAACTACTACTGCATTTGGTGATTTCAGATTTAGCGTTGGCTCCGTTGCACTGCGTGAGCCTTACTTGGCGCTGACAAAAGGGTTTAGGTTCAGGAATGGGGTTTGACTACTCGTGACGCTAGCGGTATTCAGAAACCCTCTAGATCGAAGAGGACATGTCGTTCTTCGCCTGACTGGAGTCTGCTCTAGCGATTCGGTCTCCCTGAAACTGAGACCCAAAAAGGACACCCTTTACCTCAAGCAACAACAAAATCAATCTAATGTTTTATAACCTAGTCATGCTCCGCTCCTTCCATTCTATCAATTATAGCATGTGCCCGCATAGGCTTAATATCTTTTGTACACCCATGTAACTGTCAGTAAATGTTCTGACAGCAAAATCTCCTCCTCTTCTCCCAATCTCAACATACAGGAAACCTAACCTTGTAGTTACAGTTAAATGAATATGCTTATTCATCTTACAACATTAAATGAATTTACATAAACAGATTACAGCATGTGACATTACACAAATAAATCGTATGTCCCCTTGGGGAAATATATTAGCATTCCACAAAATGAGTACATAGAAAATGCAATGTTCTTGCTATAATAATACAGTTGTGGCTAAATCATAAGATATAATTATATCTATGCCTGGTGACTGCTTTCTGTGAAAGTTATAGACTAGTGCCTAGCCACACAAGTAAGCATAAAATGATTCTCCTTTGCCACTAGAAATATCTATCAAAAAGGAATAAGTGACTTTCTCCTATAATTCCGAGTTATTGCCTGCATCTCACTATTCAATTTTAAGTGAACAATCCACACCTGACATTATCTTACAGAAATGACAGTTTATTTAGCCTATTCTTAACCCATGATAAGCATCTGTGGACTGATTCTACGCCTAGTATCTGTTATTGTAAGTTTATCATTTCCCATTATAAACCGTAACAGTTTAAGCACCGCTTAACTAAGGCCGGAGACAGCACTACATTATCACTGAACTAAATTACTAGATTCAAGTCACCTTCCTATCAGAGTGACTTCGTCTGGTGTATATCTGGGTTTATGTAGAACTTCGCACTTAGGAGCGGCCAGCAAAGATAAACAGCGTCGTCCAGCCCCTCACGCATTTAAGGTCACCAACGATTAGCACCACCGAGGAAAGTTTTGTATTTCACTTGGAGGATATTTACTTGTAAGACACTTTTCTGGAGCTAGCGCCTTTGGCCCCACGAAAGAGGACGGACTGTCGCTCAGTTCGTTTATTTGGTCAGCAGGAGATAAACAGCGTCTTCCAGTTTTCCCTTGCGCAATTAGGGGTCACCAACATTTAGCCCGACAAGGAAAGTTTTGTATTTCACTTCATTCACCTTGAAGGATATTTACTTGTAAGACACTTTTCTGGAGCTAGCGCCTTTGGTCCCACGAAAGCGGACCCACTGTCGGACAGCTTAGTTATTTTCTCTGTGTTCTACAGGTTTTATGAGTGTTGGTGGTGTGTGTGTTTTGTGGGTGTGTATTTGCATTATTGAGAGTTATTGATGAATATTTTGATTATTGATTTAATTTATGCTGTGTATGATGATATGCATTAATTCCATGCTTTTCTTCTTTAATAAAGTTTACACATTAAAAAAAAAAAAAAAAAAAAAGATCTTAGCTTCATCCTCCAGACGCCTAGGTTCTGACAACCTCGTGTCTACCTAAGCCTTTTTTCCCTTTGTTTGAGAGCGTGTGTGCGACTTTTTTATTTGTTTCCTTACTATGTAATATCTGATTTACCTTTGACAATGTTTGTTTTTCATTAAAATGTATATACATGTATGTAAAAATAAACCGCACCTGTTATAAAATTTACAATATTTGACAGTAAATCTTTATGCGACATGTATTTCACACAAATTACCATATGTTTTGTTTGAAAGGGATTAAATGTGTGCTTAAACTGAATGTACGCGAGTCTTTATATACTACGTATGTTTTACCATATTCTCTGTTGTAAAATAAGAACAAATTCTTCTCGAATGCAGGAATAGTTTCAAAATATGTTAGTATATGCTTTTATTTGTATCTTCATACTCTCTGTTGTAAAATACACATGTTTTGAAAATTTAAAGGAATAAAGATCACCAAAAAAAAAAAAAAAATGGAAAAAAAAAAAAAATCTATAGAACAAATAGTCCATTTAATAAATCATTTATATTTCTTAAAAAAAAAAAAAAAAAAAAAGATCTTAGCTTCAGTTACGAGGTGGGTGACCAGTTTCCTTCCTTGCTGCCTTTGCCTTTCATAACTCATGAGCAAAGTTAAGTACCAATTTGGGTTGACCCTGCTCCTTTTGCTTGAGAAGCAAGTGTTCTAACCACAGCCACTCAGAAAGCTGAGTTTCAAATGCTCTTTGCACACACTTACATTTTTAATACTGCAAAGCAATTTACAGAGGCTGACTAAAATAGTTACAAACATTATGAGTATTATGGACAAAATCAACATCACTGCACTCTGGGCAAACCCACAGGTGCTTAGTCTCCCTCAGCAAATGTCAAATGGTATGAATGCTAACTGTTCCTGTGGTGCGCTGGTTGTATGCACGATGAATGAAACCTTTCATAATCAATCCCTGCTAGTCTTATGTTTGATGCCAAATTCCAGCAATCTTAGCCATGTTCATTCATCGATTGCTGTGTCATTCTCTAACAGACAATCATTAATTGTTCATAGTATCCCTCCCTTATCCATATCCAATGTCCTCACTACAGGTGCTCTTGAAGCAAGTCTGTCAGCTCTCTCATTATGAGGATTGTATTAAGCTAGACTGAAAAGTCCCTTATGTTTGAGCACATACTCTAATATAACCAGCAGACCTAGGATCTGGGTTCAATAGAATGCCCCATACATAGAAGACAAAACAAACTAATAATGTACAAAATTAAAATTGATGTGTTTAAAATATGCAAAAAAACTGAATGAAAATCAGTTTTCATGAAGGTACAATACAATACCTAAAGTAAAAGCCTGCAACTTAGGTGGCGTACACAAGGGAATGAAATAAAGAAGCCTGGAACTTGGGTGGCTTGTGCAAAAAAAAGAAAAAAACCCACAGGGACAGAGAAGAGTGGGAGAACAAAGACAGCACAGAGAAAAACTGTGAAGAAGAAAGTCAAGGCAACTATAATCTCACATGTAAAACTTTAGGAGATGGCCCAGGATAGAAATCAGCAGTGAACAAGAGTTGCAGCCCTTGAACAATAAGATGGATAGGTAGGTAGGCAGATGGACAGGTAGACAGAGATATAAGTAGATACAGTAGGGCCCTGTATTACAGCCTTCTGCTAATACAGCAGTTTTCAATTATATACATGCTCATTATATTCGTTCTTTTTTCAGCGTTTTTCAGCATGATTGTCTCAGCAGCTGAGTCCGAGAATGGCTGCGGACGCCATTTTATTGTCAGTAACTCACATTTATTAATTAAATAAAGAGAGAAACCCGAGGACTATGAACATTAAATAAATACTACAGATAACTTGGTCTGTTGCAGGCACTCGAAAGAAATAAAGAAGAGTAGAAGACCAGACAACAGAAAAACAATAGACGTGACAGGCTTACTGGGGACTTGAACTCGGGACCATATGAACGGCAACACCGCCTGCTACTTAGTCTGGGTCATTCCTCTGTCCTAAATTTGACAGTTACACTGAGTATTCATGCTAATGATCCCTGTCCTTGAAGCACTATTTTTGTGGTGTCTAGCTGGCAGGGTGGTTAGTCACGATTCACTCCAGTAGCAAGGCGGTGTGGCCGGTCAGATTATTCTGGGTTCGAGTCCATGGTAAGCCTATCACTTCTGTTGTTTTTCTGTTGTCTAGTCTTTTACTTTTTTATTTCGACATACCTATTTATGTGTATTATTCATTTAGTGTTGGTAACTCAGTCTGTTTACAGCAGTTGTGCGCTCAATAAATCTCTGTATTCTGGCAATTTTCCAAAATTTATTATATAATATATTATCTTTTTTGTATTAATTACAATGGCATCTGAGTGTAAAAGTGATAAAAAGAGGAACCATAAGCCTCTTACTTTTGATGCTTTATATTTATTCTACTTTCGTATGGTTTTTTTAAGGCCTAGCTCTATTGCGCAATTAATATATGACTGTGTAAACATGTTATTAGGACTTTATA
The DNA here is from genome assembly GCA_024509875.1 of Oreohelix idahoensis. Taxonomy (NCBI): domain Eukaryota; kingdom Metazoa; phylum Mollusca; class Gastropoda; order Stylommatophora; family Oreohelicidae; genus Oreohelix; species Oreohelix idahoensis. The sequence continues at coordinate 494,199 of JAMPIV010005801.1, forward strand.
TGCATTTGCAAGTATAACAAAACACTGTTCCTCTTTCTGACGGGGATCTGGAACTTTACCAGATGTAATAGCAGGTCCCTACTGTACTTCAAAAGGAGCTATGATAAAAGATGAAACACTGTCTATACACCTTTTAAGAAAATAAATAAGGGAGCTGCTGCAAAACTGGTTAGGGCAGTTTTATAATTAAAAAAAAAAGAAAATTGTATGGAGTCAGTTTTATAAATGTACATTAGAAACACAGGAAGTTTGAAGATTCACCCTGAAAGAGAAAAGGATAACGGACATTGCCAACCCGTGGGAAAATGAGATTCACAAATCAAACACAGATAATATGAGTGATACAGACAGATGAAGACAAGAAATGAACACTAGTGACACTACAACAAAAAAAGTACAATAAATAAGAATTTAAAAAAGGAACAAGAAAGAAAGATACATTAAAAAATAAATTCAACAAACAACTAAAATCCAAATGAGAAAATGAAATAACAAAACAATAAAAATAATATTCCTGTTATGAGATTAGAATTGTAAAATAGCTAGTCGTATAAATATTTTTTATAAAACAATATTAAGACATGAGTGTTGACAAGCTAAGCTTAAGACATATTTTTCAAGTGAAAGAAAATCTTTTGGTTCTTGGTTTAAATTACTTCAAAAACTATAAGATATTCAGCAGTATGTGTGCTAACCAACAGGCAACAGACTCATTATTTCTTGTTCACAATGAATTAATTTCTTCCAGCCATTGTATAATGGTAGCATAACATAAATTAGCTGCATCCAAACCCCAGACAAAGTCCATATGATTCCATCCCTGAATTTCATATCTGGCTTTTAGATTTGGTAGAGAATTCAGCAAGGTGGCAGCATCCTGGAAATAAAATGATGTGGGAGTTTCTTTTGCTTGTGTATACGTGTATGCATGTGTACACATGACAATTTTTAGCATGGATACAAAACAAAAAGAAATAAACCACATTTCATAAAGACTTGTGTACACAACATTGATAGGAACTATAGCTTCTAATGACAACAGTTTTGAAAATAAGCTCCAATCAATCAATACCCCTTAGCTCCACAAAGAGCATAGGCCTTCAACAAACACACGCCAAGTCCTCTTGTCACATGCCAAGTCCTCTTGTCACACGCCAAGTCCTCTTGTCACATGCCAAGCCCTCTTGTCACTTGTCATATGCCAAGTCCTCTTGTCACATGCCAAGTCCTCTTGTCACACGCCAAGTCCTCTTGTCACTTGCCATCAACTCAAGTTCTTTCCATGACTTCCACATCATCTTCTTTTTCTAACTCCAGTTCTCTTCTCTGTGTTTTTTGGTCTACCTCTGCCTTCTTACCCTAGGGATGCTATCAACATGTTTCCTCAGTGTGTGTCCTATCCATTGCCAGGATCTTCTTCTGGCACTTGTCTGGTTCTTGTCATCAGTTCCAATTTGGTGACCTAGCATTTTGGTTTATTCTTTTGCTGATTCACTGTGGCAACAACAGATAAAATTCAACAACAGAAACAATACAGTAGAGCAGGTTTGAGGTTGTGGAAAGACATGGTTGCCTCTGTCAAGTTGCCAGGTACTAGAATAAAGTGGAAACAAAGTGAGAAATAATGAATAGCATATCCATACCATTTGTGCTATCAATGCCAGAAATGGTTACTACTAAAAAAAGACAGGAAGATCACTATGTGAGGTGAGGAAAAAGAATACAGTTGACATTCAAAAATCCGGCCATCGATAATCCGGTTCCTTCAGATTTCCGGCATGGATTTCGGAGCGCATTTTTTTAAATTTACCGCGTTCTCGCGCCACAGTTTTCTGGAGCAGTTTATGTTTTGATGCAGCTGTTGGGTCTTGCTTGCACATGTTAACAGGCATTCCTGCTCATTCCTTCTCATTTTATCATTTATTTGCTGCTGTATAGCCCCATTATGGATTCAGCAAATAAGAGAAGTGGTGTAAAACGTAAACATCGTGCATTGTTGATCGCATTTAGTTTTTAATTTTCTTTCTTGAAAGGACTGTACAGGTAGTCATTTTCTGTTAAATATATACATAAAAAATCCGGCATTTTCAACAATCCGGCACTCCTCAGGTTGCCGGATTTTTTAATGTCAACTGTACTAAAGAAAAATAAAAGAGTTGCCGCAAGAAATATATACCCATCTTTTATCGGGGCCCAAAAGGGGAGTAAGTAACACTGTAACCTACCATGCATGTTGTAAAAAGCAACTAAGGAGGGTTGGGTATAGGGCTGTTTAATCCATCCTGTAGAAATATTAAACACGACAACAAGTTCAACAGATAACAAGAGATGAGAGGAAGATGCTGGTAATGGAGAGGCCATACATTGAAGAAACCTGCTGATAGTATTACAATGTAGTCCTTGCTCTGGAATCCACAATGGAAGAGAGGTAGAGGCAGGCCAAAGAACACATGGGAAGAAAACTGGAGACAGACATGAAAAGATCCTTGAGCTGAAGGCAGGGGACAAGGAGACTTGTCATAAGCTTGTTGAAGACCTATGCTCCGTGGGGAGCTGAAGTGTGATGACTGATAAATGCTAGAGACAGAATAAAGAATTCAGGAAAGCAAGGGGCAGCAATCATGTGCCGAGCCTCGAGGCATAAGCAATCATGTCCCTCCACAGATCTTGATTTTTTTTAAGCTCGTCATCAGTTTCCATGCCGCATGTAGTTCCCGGGGGTACCTGAAGCGATAATGAAAGAATAAGACTACTGGACCCACAGGCATATCGTACAAGGTAAACTATAAGAGGACGTGCTTGAAGCTGGCTACCTCATCATGTAAAACTAATTGCCACAGAAACCACCATTACAAGAGCATGTGACTACTTGAAGCAAGCTTCCTGTAAGAGGACTAGCTGCAGCAGTGACTGTACGCAGCACAAAGGAAAATGATAAGAGTTTCCATGCTGTCATCAACACTACTCTTCAAAATGATGAGTTTCCATGCTGTCATCAACACTACTCTTCAAAATGATGAGTTTCCATGCTGTCATCAACACTACTCTTCAAAATGATGAGTTTCCATGCTGTCATCAACACTACTCCTCTTCAACAGCACACGCCTTCAACAAATTCATGCAAAGCCTTCCTGTCCAGTGTCATCTCTTTAAAGCCTTTCCATGTTATTCTTTAACCCTTTCATATCTCTCCAGTTCCTTTCTCCATGTTTTTTTTTTTTTGTCTGCCCCTACCACCTTTACCCTGGAGATTCTAGAACAATGTCTGCCGTATAATGTTATCAACAAGTTTCCTGAATGTGTGTCGCGTCTGTCTGGCACTGCATCATATAAACATCTATGCATATGTCAAATCACAATATTAATGGACTAACGAGAAATGTCTAAGATCTAGCTAGCTAAAACTCACCTGTGGATCTGATAGCCAATCATTAGTGCCTGTAAAAGATACTACAGGGACTTTCATATTTTTCAGGTTATACTCTGGAGGATATGACTGCAAGATAGGCAGAAGATATGGAGACACAATTTTAGTCTGTGTTCTTTTGTACACATAGATTATAACACAAAATTGTGTAAAGAAATACTATAATTTTAGGAATGAGATAATTTCCTTATTCAGATTAACTCTTTAAATCAGTTGACCATTAACTGTTAAAAAACTGTGCACTCCTTCAATCAACTGACCATTAACTACTAAAATGGTGCAATTCATCAAACAACTGACCATTAACTGTCAAAACTATGCATCTTTCAATTAAATGACCATTAACCACTAAAATTGTGCACTTCTTCAATCACATGACTATTAACTATTAAAATTGTGCACATCTCACTCCAATGACCATTAACTGTTAAAAGTGTGCACTTTACAATCAAATGACCATTAACTATTAAAATTTTGCACTTCTTCAATCAAATAACCATTAACTGTTAAAACTTTGCACTTCTTCAATCAAATGACCATTAAGTATTAAAAATTGTGCTATACTTCAAAACTTAGCTTCTTTTTTTTTTTTACCTGATTGTAGTGCTTCACATTCTCTAGTGAAGACCCGTAGTCATACATGCTAAACTTCTTTTCTTTATACAGCTGTAAAGATGGAACATAAATAAGACCACAGCAATAAATAGTCAAGTTGACAAACTGTTAAAACTCATCTCTTCATTCATCATCATCATATTCCTTTGTGCTTATGATTTAGCATGCAGCCAACACTGTAACTGGTCCCCCCTTGAAGACAGTTTGCAATAAGCATTCACATGTGTCTTGTAGTAGTGGTTTCTATGGCAATTTGTTTGACATGATAACGTTGCCAGCTCCATGTACAATCTCATATTAGTCACCTTGTACAACATGCCTGATGGAGCAGTAGTTCTGTTCTTTCTTTGACTCTTCAGAGAATCATGGGAACTAAACAAGGAACATCTCTTATTTGGCCAACCATGTTTAATAAAACTTACAGTCTATGTTTATTTTTCACTTTTCAGCTCCATATGAAACAAAAGCCTTCAACAAATACATGCCAGGTCGCTCCATCCTGTGCCATCAGTTGATGGTCTTCTTCTTCTTTGTTCGTCCTGAAAAGGACGTTGGTTGCATTGTGTCCGTTGACAGCAAAGCTGCGATATTTGCACCTTTCGGCCGAAACATCCAACTTCAGCATGGCATTTTTGGGACCGGGTTAGCCTTCCCTCTTCGATACCTACTCACTCAGCCAGACTGCAGTGATGCAGCCTGTTTCCAGGACCATCACTTAGAAGTGGAGTAGGGTCTTGGTCAGCTCTGGTTTGCTGACCCTGACGCAAGCAGTCTAGCTATGGGTCGCTAACTGCATTTCTCACTGTTGACGCGTCTTAGGTCCCAGTTGATGGTCTGTTACCTGCCTTCAATGTTATGTTTAAAGTATTTTTGCTTCTAAATTTTTACAAGATGAGGTAATGCTGGCCAATGCCTAACCCCCTTTAGTTGCCTTCTGCAACATGCCTGCCAGATTTCAGTGTTACTATTCGTGTTCCCCACCACATTAACACATGGAAAGTCTATGTTATAGAATCTCAAAAGAAAAAAAAATGCATATTATCGTCAGTTGTGAATAAAAAATATATTAAAAACAAATCCACATGCCCTATGTGCTGACGTTCCTGCTGCTTTTACATACATGCAAACTTACAGATATGCACTCTTTTAATTTAAAAAAAAAACAATTTATTAAAATTTTTGTCTTTATCAGAATCGTCATCACTGCACTCCGGCAAACCCATAGGTGCTCAGTCTCCCTCAGCAAATGTCAAAAGATATGAACGCTATTTGTTCTGTAGCACGCTGGTTGTATACATCCTTGTTAGTCTTATGTTTGATGCTAAATTCCAACAGTCTTAACATGGTGGATTCATAAATGCAGTGTCCTACTCTAAAAGGTGATCATTAACTGTCTTTAGCATTTCTCCTTATCCATTTCCAGTATCCTCATTATGGGTGCTTTCGAAGCTAGTTCATCAGCTCTCTCATTACCTCGTAACCCAGCAAACCAGGACAGTAGATCCACATCAGTTCATGAAGACTTTAGGGTTCTATGGATGTTTTCCATTCATGCTGTTGCCACCCATTTTTGACCTTCTGAAGCATGGACTGAGAGTCTGACACTACACCTGCCCTAGATGATGGTGTTTCAGACAGCCACCTCATGGCTGCAGTAGCTGCCTCTATTTCTATACAGAAAGGAAAAATTGACTGGGAAGAATGTTGTGAGTATTGCAATTGGGTAAAGGTAGACACACAGTAGAAACTGCCATTGGGGAGTTAAATGTTAGAGACTTTGACATACTAGGTCCACTTTTATAAGCTGGGGGGACCACTTTCCTTCCTCATTGTTTTTGTCTTCCCTAACTCAAAAGCAGAGTCAGGTGCCCATTTACAGCTGGGTAGACTGGAGTGTGACAGTGACACAAGCAAGTTTCGATCCCAGAACCCAGTAACTGTGCCGTGAGAGGAAAGCACTCTTACTGCTTGTAGATGCTCAGTAAGCAAATGTTAGCAACTGAATTATTATCTACAATTACAGACTTCATTGACCCTATTTATAATTCATCAGAGGTTAAACAGAATAATTTGTTACATTGAAAAGGAAAGAAAAAAAAGAGTAAAGGCTAAAGAATGTCACAGTACATGTACAGGCAATATCTTATTGTTCTTGAGGCCTATGCTCCTTGTGCAGCTGAAAGGTACTGACTGACTGATTGAATATCATCTTATCCCTCACCTGGTTACATCCCCAAAGATATTTTCTACTGGGAAGGAAGGAAAGGATCCAGTTACACATCCATTGAGGCATATTGGGAATATGGTGTTAGGCCCATATTTTCTTGACCATCGGCAAATTGGGGTTTGCGGTCTAAAAAATCCTGCCTCAGCTGGGGATCGAACCATGGACCACCGAGCTACGAAGCCAGTGTGTTTTCTACTGGCAGACGGCAAAACAACAGCCAGGCATCTGAGGTTCAAAGAAGTATGCAAGAGAGACATGAAGGCACTGGACATAAATCCAGCAGCCTGGGAGGATGAAGCTGCCAATCGAACCTAATGGCGATGCTCCCTACGTTGTCACGTCAGATTGGGTGAAAAGAAACTTTTACAACAAGCAGAAGTAAGGTACACCAGGAAAAAAAAAAGCAACTAAGGGCTATCACCTCAGGGGCACAATCCCATAGTAAGTTATGATGGAAGGGGGCTACTACTATCCCTCACCTAACTGTCACCATCATAGTACAAATATGAACACTATTTCCTACTCTCCCTGTTTAAGTTTGTCATCTCATTATTCTGTCACACCTCCCAATCTTTCACATTCACCCTCCCCGTCATCATAATCACAACTTTTTTTCAAATAAGAAGATTGTCTGTTACATACCTGAGCAAAATGGACCATGTCTTTGACCGAGGCACCTGCAGGAGAATGGTGCATGTATACGGTCATACGTGTCTGCAATACAATCATAGTAATAGTTCATTTATACTTGCATACAACTCTGCAGTACAATCACAGTCATATACTTGCATAAAACTCTGCAATACAATCAAAGTAATGGTTCATGTATACATCCAAACATGTCTTCAACACAATCGTAGTAATGGTTCATGTATATATCCATACGTGTTTGCAATACAATCATAGTAATGATTCATGTATACATCCATATGTGTCTGCAATATAATCATAGTAATGGTTCATGTATACATCCAAACATGTCTGCAACACAATCATAGTAATGGTTCATGTATACATTCATTTGTGTTTTCAACACAGTCATAGTAATTGTTTACGTAAACATCCATACATGTCTGTAACACAGTCATAGTAATTGTTTATGTAAACATCCATACATGTCTGTAACACAGTCATAGTAATTGTTTATGTAAACATCCATCCAGGGAGCCGCGCTGGTGTAATGGCTTCGGCGCTGTACTGGCGACCAGGTGTTCATGGTTCAAACCCGGGCGTCAGCGTTTTAATAAATGTTTACGGCCGGAAATTTGACTGAATAGCCTGAACGGCTCCTGTGATAAAACCCTCTGTGGATGGGAAGGAGCGAAGCTCCTGACCGGGTTGGAAGGAAAGTCCTCAGGTTCCCCAGCCTCGCAATGACATGTCATTGGGCCAAAGGGCTGAAAGCCCAAAGTGCCGCTGGTTAAGGAAAAAAAAAAAAAAAGTAAACATCCATACATGTCTGTAACACAATCATAGTAATTGTTTATGTAAACATCCATACATGTCTGTAACACAATCATAGTAATGGTTCATGTATACATCCATTTGTGTTTTCAATAGTCATAGTAATTGTTTATGTAAACATCCATACATGTCTGTAACACAATCATAGTAATTGTTTATGTAAACATCCATACATGTCTGTAACACAATCATAGTAATTGTTCATGTAAACATCCATATATGTCTGTAACACAATCATAGTAATGTTTCATGTAAATATCCATACATGTCTGTAACACAATCATAGTAATGTTTCATGTAAACATCCATACATGTCTGTAACACAATCATAGTAATGTTTCATGTAAACATCCATACATGTCTGTAACACAATCATAGTAATGTTTCATGTAAACATCCATACATGTCTGTAACACAATCATAGTAATGTTTCATGTAAACATCCATACATGTCTGTAACACAATCATAGTAATGTTTCATGTAAACATCCATACATGTCTGTAACACAATCATAGTAATGTTTCATGTATACATCCATACATGTCTGTAACACAATCATAGTAATGTTTCATGTTTATTTGCAAACATGCCTACAATACAATCACTGTAATCATCATTATTTTTTCTTTGACTCCTTACAGAACATAAAGCCATCATTGTAGCTGGTCCCCCTAGCGAGAGGCCTGCACCAAGTAGTCACATGCTCGACATGATGAGGTTGCCAGTCCCATGCACAATCACATATTAGTGGCCATGTATGACATGCCTCAGGGTGTGGTAGTTCTATTCTATCTTGTTCTCTTCAAAGACCCAGAGAAACTATATGGGCATTTCCAGTTATGCCTTTAGTGCTAATTTTATGTTGTTAAAATAACAGGGCTTGAGGCACAAAGTGCATACCATAGTTCTTTCCTTTCACTTCTTGTCTGGTTTTTTCCTTGTTAAGTTAATAAAAACTGTAAATGGTTAGTTAATATTATAACAAAACCTTTTTTCTCTTTTTGATCACAGCTTTGTGTTCCACGTATAGTACGTGTATTAATTCAGTCATTAATCCAAAACTGAATTTTTTCCTGGCTTACCTGGTTTAGGTTAGACAGATCAAATCCAACAAATAAGAACAGTGTGTTGTAGCATACCCAACGTGTCAAAGGATTCTTACACATTAAATCCACAAACAGCTTGAGAAACATGCTGCTTGGCAGGAATTCTTTCTTTCCTACAATGTCATATATTACCTGCAAGGAAGAAATAGAGATGGCTTATGTTCTGAGAGATTACCTTTATTCTGTACAGGTAGCCCTGATTTGTGCCAGTCCAATTTCAATAATTCAAAATAACAAAGAAATAAACCATACATAGATCATTTTGTTATTTGAGAAAACGAAAGAGCAATCGTCAGTGTCACTGTCAGAGTGTAAATTTAAGTTTTCAATATCCATATCTGATTCAGCCGCATCATATTTATCCTGATCAAATACCAAGACACCTCTCAACTCCCAAAGTAAGATTCTACTGCCCGGAAAGCCATGCTTTAAAAAAAACCGTGACAAATTAATATATCGATCGATTCAGAACAAAATTTCAGAAAACGGAAGCTTTACACACCACCAGAAATCTATTTATAATTCAAGTCTCACTAAATACTGAAATGTCAGTGTTTATTTTCATGCATTTTGGAGAGGACCTTGGACTTTGCACGCTGGCTTTTTGGGGCAAATGAAACTGTAAAAGGTTAATAATTAGGCAAAAAACCTGTACATAAATTCTGTATGGCTGTACAAATCAGAAAATGAAAAAACTCATTTGACTATGGGTAACACGTACTAGTTGGCATGTATGTATACCTCATAAACACCTTGACTATGGGTAACCCGTACTAGTTGGCATGTATGTATACTTCATAAACACCTTGACTATGGGTAACCTGTAGTAGTTGGCATGTATGTATACCTCATAAACACCTATTTATGAAAGACTAACTTCCTGGCTTATCCCTTTTGTTGTTTTTTCTATGTTTCAGATCCACAAAACAGGACTGCCATGTGTGTTGAAAATTCTTACTTTTGTGTTGGATAAGACTTCTTTTATTTCAATATATTTTCCAACTTAACAAAAGCTCCTCTTTTGTATTCTTACTTTAATATCACTGTCTGTTCTACCAATTTTATCTACATTGCTGCCAAGATATTTGAACAAGTTCCTACCTTGCAGAGATGTTTTTTCAAGTGAAATATTATTATCAGGCACATCTCCAATCCAACCTGCAAGTCTGGAAGGAAGAGCTGGAGAAGAGAGGGATGGTCATAAGCAGCTCTAAAACAAAATCCATGGTGATATCACGAGAAGAAAGAAAACATCAGATTAAGTTGGGAGAACAGGTCCTGGAGCAGGTCGACCACTTTAAATATCTCGGAGCTATTATAGACCGAAAGGGAGGCATCAAAGAAGAGTTGGCCACTCGAAAAGCAGCGGCTGGGAGACTTTTTCAGGCCATAAATCGTGGATTCCTCAGCAAGAAAGAGGTTGGTAAGAAAACGAAGATGGCTGTATACCGCTCCACCTATGTCCCAGTCTTGACATATGGATGCGAGTCGTGGGCAATGACTACAACCCACAAAAGCCAGATCCAAACCTCAGAAATGAGGTATCTGAGGAAAGTGGTTGAAGTAACAAGAAGAGACATGGTCCGCAACCAGACGATCCGTCAAGGCCTAAAATCCCATCCGCTGCAGACCCAAATAGAACAGTCCCAACTAAGATGGTTTGGCCATGTCTGCAGAATGGGAGAAGATCGGCTACCACGACAAGCATGGGACACTAAGAGCCAGGGATCCAGACCTCCAGGACGACCCAGAGTCCGCTGGGAGGACAACATTAGACAATCTTTGAAGGACCGAGGACTAGAATGGAACCAGGCCAGGAAAAAGACAGCTGATAGAATGGTCTGGCGCTCTCTCTTCCAAACCTCTACACCTCACGGTAGAAGGGGAACGACTAAGTAAGTAAGTAAGAAATATTATTATCAATTACTGCAAGTATTTTCATAACCTTTGACTTTTTCTTGTGTATTTTCATAACCAAATGTTGTGACCCATCATTAAGTATTTTCGTTTTGTTTTTCATCTGGTTATAGTTATGAGACAGAAGGGTCAGCTCATCAGTAAATTCTAGATCATCAAGCTGTTTTGTCAGAGTCCACCAAATTCTAATTCTTAGGTTGTTGTTGCCATAACCCAATATTTACTAAGGCATTGGTTCTCAAAGTGAAATCCGTGGACCCTGTCCGGGGGTCCGCAAGGTCAAAACTATTTTTATAATAATCTAAGACGTTATTTGTCTTTTTCCCTCTCATTCTATCGTGAGTGTACAGTAGAGTTTTCTAGAGACTATATGACCAGTGATGACGGCATCGCTCTGACAGCTAATGCGTGCTTGTGTATTCTTTTGTTTTCTAAAAGTTTCTAAGGTAGTAGGTTTAGGGTGTAACTATGTGTGTTTTACTAATACGGTAAATACAGATGGACATAACCCACGTAAACAAAAGCTCTTTGGTGTCCTCAATAATTTTTAAGAGTGTAAAGGGGTTGTCACCGCTGAATTAAGACACCATTATGGTTGGTTGTTCGTCCATCACGGGTGATGAAGACCACTCTGTTCATCCAATTATTTAAGAATATGTTAGGTTAGTCTATGGGTACGAAGGTGACTGAAGAGCCCGATGCGGGCCTGGAAGGATCTTGGACAGTGTGGGCAGGGAATGTTTGCTTCATGTGAAGGTTTTATTTCACGGTCCTTTCTAGCTTGTCTCCGCTGTTCCGCTGCTGCTCTTCTGGATGATTCGCATGCTGCTGCACCTTTACGAAGAGATGTGCGCCAAGCAGTTCGGTCTTGCGCAGCAGCTTCCCATGTGTCTGGGTTTATGTCAAAGGTTTTCAATGACGTCTTTAACGTGTCTTTGAAGCGCTTCTTTTGGCCACCATGGGAGCGTTTACCCTTCTGCATCTCACCATAAAAGAGTATCTTTGGCAGTCGATGGTCTGGCATGCGGACTACATGACCTGCCCAGCGAATTTGTGACTGCATCAGAATAGTATCAATACTAGGGATACCAGCTCTGTCAAGAACGGCGGTATCTGGGATCTTGTCTTGCCATTTGATGTTCATTATCTTCCTGAGACAGACTGTATGGAAGTGGTTTAGCTTCTTTAATTATAATATAATGACGAGAACGTACTGCATATTAACACGGTCTAAGGGAAGTGACTTAGGTATTAAGAGATAACATAGCGACCAGAGTTATAGAGGTCACGTGGGATAGTGACATAGGGTCCCTTATATAAGGATGTGCCCAAACGACAATTAAAGGCTCTCGAGTTACAACTGTGTTTGCAGTAAGTGACCAGACAGGTAGTGGTACTCAGCTAGTCAAGACATGTGGCTGTAAAACTATGCCACCATCTGTGGTATTCAGATGTGACATAGAGATACCATTAACAACATGATCCAGATTATATCAAGAGACTCATCGACGATCCATTGGTATGTAACAAAGAATTTAACTATCTAGAATCGACCAGAGTAGAAGAAACGAATCTTGTGCTGAAAAAGACATTAAACAATAATTTTTTGTGAAACTTATAGAACATATGAGACAAACATAACGGTATGTTATCAGGCACTCGTAGGAAATAAAGAAGTAGAACACTAGACAACAGAAAAACAACAGACATGAGTGGCTTACCCAGGATTTGAACCCTGGACCTTCCGTGCAACAACCCCACCTAGCTATGCAAGCGAATCACACTATCCTCCCTGCCATCTACATAACGTATAGCAGATTGATGAAAGTGTTGAAAAATACATTTTTATAGAACAAGAACTTATTGACTGATAAAAGTATATTCCCCGGTGGTAGCTCGGTTCTACTGAAATGAATAGTCAGTCAAGTAGCTATGAGTTTTGATGCAAACTGATGAAGACAAGAAGTCAAAGAAGAAAATTGTGGCCCGTAAGGATGGACGAAGAATGAAAGCCACGTTGCATTTGTATTGTTTCCAGATCTCTGTAAATATGTTCATTCAAAGGACTGAGACTAAAGTCTTGAAAACGCATCAGGCTTAGATTCAGTAATCTACGTCAAGTGTTGTTCGTCTAAGCTAAGACAAAGCTTAGGGTACTATACGATTCATGAGACGGCTAGAACGTCTATGTTGACCACCCCGTCACAGGGTCCTGAGACCAAAAAGTTTGAGAAACGCTGTACTAAGTCACAGCATTGTGAACATCTACTTTTTTAACATTATGGACCAGTAGCATGCCCAACACAGAGATACATGCAAATCAATTATCATAATTTTCTGTTTTGCTCCCTATGGATCACAGTCCACCACTTGTGAGGAGTTAATGTGATTGAATTTGCAACAGGCCCCAAGTCTTTTAAACTTAGCATTTATTTACGTTTTTCAGGGAAAGATTACGGTGGGATTTTATCTTATTCGGGGTTTTTCGTTTCTCTTTGTAGTATCAGGGTGTTTGGACTTTTTGTGTAGATTAAGAATTACGGTTTCTAGAAGAGATGGTAGTTTTAACTTTTAGACTGGCACCAGCGCGCTGTTTCATTAAGATAATTCGTTCATGTAGAGATTTTCTAGTGTAACAAAATGGCAGAGCATTTCTGGTCCTTTCTCAATGAGCGCGTGGAACGGAATTTTTCCGCTTGGTCTTGAGTTCTAAAATTAGATAATGACCGCGGGCGATTCCTGGCACGTTGGTTGGTTCAGAGATCGACCCGCGTAAGAACAAAGCCAAGCTATGACTCACGCGTAGCGTGGGGTCGGCGGTATGAGTCTAATAAATACGCGAGTTAAGAACGAAACAGCCTCTCCCCAGCCATAACGAACCAGCACGATCAGCGCATAACACAACGACACACATTTCACTGCCACAAGGAAGACACCAACGTCCTTCTCAGGACGCCACTATTCGAGAAAAGACCGCATTTATCATCAAAATAGGCCGAAATAAACCACACGCAAAAAAGAGGAAGATCTACACCAGCCCACCAGCGCTGAGCAGCCAGGGGAATAACAAAGCCACAAGCAACAAAGACAGACAGCCAGAGAGCAAGACTGCCCCAAGTACTCGTGCCAGGACCGATCCTTCCCCAACTCTTGACACGACGACGGAGTTAGCTAACAGACAACTAGCACCGAAGAACCTAACACACAATATACCCCAATTATAACCAACTTTCAGGTTGAACAGGGTATCACAGCAACATGTCAGATTGCTCTAAGCAGATAGTCTACTTTGGTAAATATGATGTTAATTAAGCTTTAATAGTTTATAAGATTTTTGCAGAGTTTGTTTCTAGGAGTTAAAGTTAATTCATAGAAGTAGAGCCATCAATGCGAAATTTTTAACTGAATAACTGACAGCACAATTAGGTATTTGGTGAAAATGTAGTAGGGAATTTTGATAGTTTCCTCAGAGGAGCTGTTTGTATAAATTGGAGTATTACTGTTATTTGTCAGAAGACAGGGGTATCTAATTTTTCCTGGATTTGTGATTTTAAATGGTGCAGCGTAAAACACGCTCGCAGAATTAATTTTAGTTCGTAACGGACATGCCATGAGTTACCCTCTTATCTAAATTATTATCAGAGTGCATTCATTCTTTTTATGAGATAATGAAAGCTTAAGGATGTGAGATGTTAACTCTTTAAGTCCCAATCGACTTTATAAAGGCTCAGGGGTTAGACGTGCTTGGCCCAATCGACTTTAAAAAGCCTTTAGTATATGTGCCTCTGTTTGAGTCTGTTTCTAATTATAACTACCCACAAAGTCATTTCCGACTGCAAGTACATTCTTTTAAATACCGCACGTGTTTAAGAGTGAACGAGTTTCTGTTTTGAGATATTTATTTTAGATTTTTAAAGCGATTTTTTTAAGTGCATATCCTCCATTTTACCTTGAATAACTAATCATTTTTTTTAAAGCGCATATCCTCCATTTTACCTTGAATAACTAATCATTTTTCAATGAAAGCTTTTATACTTGTAGCACAAGAGTAAAGTACATCCAATTACCTTCAGTTTCATATACAACAACAAAGTTATTTATGCATATAAACATTTTAAAAAAATTATTTCCAAACAACAACAATAAAAACGCACTGGGGTGGCCATTTTTGCTTGGGCCAAACCCACTTTTTTGCTTGGGACTGAAAGAGTTAAATACCATAAATTTGAGACACGATGCACGTAATTTCATTGTGAGTTTCGAGGATTTGGAGAGGGGTACCGGAGCACGTGCTGCGTATCTTTTTCTAGAGGGGTGAATCTGATAACGGAAGAAGAGAGGGGAGATAGCGGGGCATGCATTGTAAAATAGGATTTCAGTTACTTTAGAGATCTAAATATATATATTGTTATCGGAATCGGGTGTAAATAATATTCCCGGCATGTGGGTGAAGATTTCCCAATATTTGATTTAAAATGTTGGCAGAGTATATACGCTAGGTATTTGCGTGTGTATTTAATTGTTCTTTAAGTGTGTGTAAATTTCCAGCGGGCTTATTTGGGTAACGCTGTGGTAATAGAATGAGTGACTTTAATGTTAGAGCATGGGAAATTGTGTATTTTGCTCTGTGTGGGTAAATCCTACATTTTGAAGTCAGCAGTTATGGGTCTAGTTGGGATTTTTAATTAGTCCCTATCAAATAGACATACGTTTATAAGGGTGAATTCATGGAGACGGGAGATTATTGTCTCGGGTGAAGTCTAGTATAACGTGGTTTAGCGAGGTAACACCTCGATCATTGTTAAACAGTAGGGCTAGGAATTTACCGGCAACAGGTTCATTCAGTGGTCAGAATGTTGTGACGGCTAACCTAAGCCGCCAGCATGTAAGAGATTAAGCCAGCTGAGTCTGGAGTTAGAGTTGGCGATAGGACAGTTTTTGAGGGGAAGTGGGGGTAGGCATGTTTACTAATCGCTGAGGCGATACTAGAGCATGGGAGCTGTATGGAAGATTTTAAACTTTAGTGTTAGAGATTTGAAACTTAAGTGTTAGAGATTTGAAACTTAAGTGTTAGAGATTTGAGACTTAAGTGGTTGTAGATTTGGGATTTAAGTGTTAAAGAATGAGAGTTAAGGGAGTTAAGTGTTAATGATATGGAAAGATTTGTTGTGCGATATATATTTGTTATTGTTTTGTCCACAGCAGAGATTTTCCAGGCGTGGCAGCTAGGGCTACAGTAGTCCTTCAGCTGGCTAGAAGTTCGCCGGTCTTCTCAGGAGAAGAAGAGTCGGGAGAGCCAGAAAAGAAAGTGGAGTGGTGACAAGGGGGTCACCGGTGCAGAAGTCAGTTTCTGTACCCAAGAGAGAGCAGGGAGCTGGAAGCACAGACTTCTTCAGCAAGAACAGATGTTCTTAACAACTTCGGAGCTATTTACGCTCACGTTAAGCACACACTGATCCTAGGCGCAGGGCCTAAAAAGTGTCGTGAATTTCGGGCATAATAATCCCGACAGCCTTGAACCCAAGAGAGGGGTATCCGGGCTACTGCAAAGTAATAATTCATCTATTTGGAAGCAGCAATAGACCACATCCCGAGTTTAGTTTACCAAGCAAGTCAGCGGCTACAACAGGCGGAGAAGAGGGGAAAGGGTTAAAATCCCTCTTAACTGCACCAGATAGAGAGAGAGAAGGAAAGTAGTGGAGGAGTTTTCTCAGTAGAATCTAGGAGTGTCAGACAGACACCGAACAGAAAATAGAACTTAAAAATTTTCGTCAAGTTGTGTAGGAGATGTTAGAAGAGTTCGTTTCGTGGACAGTGTGTTAGCCAGGAGAAGGTTAATTTGTCCAAAGCGGAGAAGCTGTGTAGACATTTCAGATTGGTGACGTCTGCAGACAGACAGACAGTAGTAGTTAGATAGTGGTAGTTACTTATCAGCTGAATTTTTTTTGTAAGGTGGATCTGAATGTTAAAGATCCCACTTAACCAAATGTTGTATTACTTACCTTTCTTCCTTACAGGTTGAGGGGAGGGCGACGGGGGTTACCTTACTTAAATCACTGTACTTTATTGTGTGTGTTCTTTCCAGGTGGGTGAACACACATGTTAAATTCTATTTTGTAGTATGTTATATGAATTTTCTGTGGTGTAAATAAAATCCATTGTAAATTTCAGGCTGGATCAGTCACTTAATTCAACATACATGTTGTCTGTAAGTGGTGTCTGTGGTGTTAAGTAATTAAACCTTATCCCAGTCTAGGTAGTTAGAGGTAGTGAGGTTATCGCAAAACATTACGTCACCTAGTGGCAAGGGAGAGTCAATTTAGGTTCTCGACCCTTGACGCCAATAGCCTCATCTCCCACAGTCACTGTCATTTTTCTTCTGAAATCTATCTTCTTAGTCTTTCTTTCCACTAGCGTCTTGTCACTATATGTAGGCAGCCTCTAGTCCTAAATCCACTTCGTGACACCACTGCATCTAGTATCCTCACAGGAAGGCTGCAATAAAGCATTCACATGCTCTTGCTGAGATGTTTCTGTAGCAATTTGTTGTATGTGAGTTGACTATGTATACATAACCTCATAATTGTCACTTCTGATGATGACATGCACCAGAGACAGGAACTGTCCTATTCCTTCTGTGTTTCCTGAGAAACCCCCGGCAGCAACTACGTATGAATTATTTTGCTATTATGTGAGGTCAGATGCTTGCCACTCACAAAAAATAAGATATTTGATAATCGTCATGCAATGTTAGAGATTTTAAAGCAGAACTTCTTACAAGGGCAGCCGAACTTTGGAAACACTTACTAAAAAAAAAATTTTAAGTAGCTCTTGCAGAACAAACAGATTCATGAAATTCTGAAGAAAAAAAAATAGCAACAGCATAATTCATGTTGTTAGAAAGAAAAATATAGCAGATACAGCAATTATCATATTCAAAAACAATAACTTTGTTTTATTTTTATGAAACAATGATGATAGGAAACTCAATACAAAGCATTACAACAGGAGATAGTATGTTAATCACAAGTGGTCCAACACCCCCCCTTCCCCCCAAGGAACGTGTTTTGGCCCTTTTATCTCCTTTACATTCTAAGGAAAATAGGCCCACTCATGTCATGACTCACACATATCAGCCTCCTGTCGATTTCTTTTCCACCTGCACTGGGAACTGAGTGAATTCCATCTTGGTTGCACCTTCCAAATCCACTCCTGGTTGCATCCATTCTGCCAACTTGAAGCAGATATTAAAGTATGAGTTTTCTTTTACATAAATTACTGTCCTGAATTCTGTAGCCCGTTGCACCACAGCCAGACTGATGCCTTTTCAACAGTTTCACCACACCTTTTAAGTGCCCTTGTTGTTGTTTAACATTACAAAATGTGCTGAGCTGAAGTCATTAGCTCCAGTTTCTCCAGCTTGGCTTGCATTTGAGAGATTGTCACATCTGATCCCAAGCTAGGAGTAAGAAGCGTGTGGCATACTGTGTATTCCTCGCCATTCAAGGGGGCTCTCCAACTATGCAGAGCTAAAATACTGTGATCTGGTTCTGGGCTCTCCCATGGAATTGTCACATCCTGCACAGAGCTACTTCTCAGCTCTCCATGCCTGTCACTGGGCCCATAGTGAGATCCTCCTGCATGGATTCAACCAGGTCAAAGCCAATTCACGTCTGGGACTCAAGTGACTTATCCAAGCTTAGTGTGCAATGCTAGGTTCTCAACAAGTTTTACCACTGGGAGAATCCCTGGAAGTGTGTGAATAATTTCAAGAGTTATTGAGGGTTTAATTAGCCTCACGGACAGTGGTTCACTTCCACATATGTATATTGTAGCACTGTGCATAGCTGGTGGTCATATAAAGATAACTTCTTAAGTGCCCTTCTTCTTGACTGTACCTTCAAGCCCAGTTGCTACAATAGATCATACAATGAGGAGACCACTATGCATCTTGAACCTACCTCTACATCTACGACTTTAGCTGTGAACCCATCATGTCTCAACACTGTCACCAGATCCTTGTATTTGGCTGATGATATTACTCGAGGCGAGAATCTCCAGTTAGTATATCTAACCTGAGACTGATTTTTACGTGAGTATCCCTTTTTTCACTGTACACTGACAGGTGTCCACTTGCCATTCAGGCAGATACTCACCGTCTTCGGAGGGTACTCATTAGAGCTGGGTCAACTCAGGAGCCGACAGTCCCTAGTCGACGACACTCCTTCAAATGTCTTCGACAGTGCTTGAATTAATCCAGTCCAAGTACCGGTCGACGACACTCGTTCAAATGTCATCGCCCGGGGTTAAACCTGGATCACCCAATCGCCAGCGCAATGTGGTAACCATTACACCAGCGCGGCTGATGATATAAAACTGGAGGTAAATTGTGAAAAATAAACACAATGACAACAACAAAACTCACATCATCAGGAAGAGAGGCCAAGTATTTTATTGGTGACTCTGTATGTGTTATTTGTGTGACTGGTGCTAATGCCACAAACAATCGAATCTGTAAAATAAGTGAAAAATGCAAGTTATATACAAACATAGAATTTATGACAATTAACTCATTAAATGATTAAGACAATTTTTTTTATTGTCGCCATGATAACTTGTTCTTATATTTAAATTCTCCCTTGCTTAATGATGACTTTTGTTATGAAGATTAATAACTCAGCATAGCCCCTGAAAGAGAAATCAAGAAAAGAATAAGAATGGCTAAAGCTACATTCAAGAACATAAGGCAAACACTAACATTTAAACCATTAACTCAAAAATTAAAACTCAGAATCTATATCCTTCATTATTCTATTGGGCACAAACATTGACAATGAACAAGCAACTGAAAGAAATCATTGACATGACACAGACATTTGACATGACAGGGATAAAGATGACATGGACAGACCTGGAACAGATGGCACATGATAGAAATGTTCCACAAGTATCTGTTGAAGCTCTCTGCTCCATGTGGAGCAGGAAAGTAATGAAATGAAAGATAAAACGAACCTTCTGACCTATATCAGGTCTCTGTGAGAACAGGGCAAATGCCATGGTGGTTCCTTGTGAGTGTCCGATGTAATACAAGGATGTGGAACCAGTTTTGTTCAATACAAAGTCTAGGAATGCTGGTAGGTCATAACGAGCCATTTCATCAAAACTGAAAGAGATGGTGAGAATCTATATTTTATTAAATGTTGGAACTTCCCAAAAAAGCTAAACAATAGTGTTAAAAAAAATATGTAAACATCGCAGGCTTAAAAATACACCCATAGCTGATGCTGCCATAGGACAGACTTCATTATACCAGGTCCAGCTTTCTTTTAGGTGGGGTCACCAGTTCCCTTCCTTGCTGCCTTTGCCTTTCTTAACTCAAGAGTGCAGTCAGATACCCATTTACAGCTGGGTAGACTGTAGCATGTTACCAGGTTTTGACCCTGGAACGTGGTAACTCTGTAGCGAGAGACAAGCTCTCTAACCGCTTAGCCGATTGGATGCTAGTACAAGTTTGTCAACCTAAAAAAAAAATGCCCAAAACAAACTGTTACTAAAGGAACAACATCAGAAAGCTATTAAAATGAACTGGTAATGATCTGCTCTTCTTAAAAAATGTCATGAGATTATTAGTCAACAGATAGAAGTTCAACATCAGAAGTCTATACAGGAGTTTTAATAATTCAGATCATGTGAACCTTCTCCACCTCCTTATTACCATCACTGTCATCATCATGGACAACTACTGCTCCCTCAAGCATGTCATAAGGAGGAGGTAGAGAAGATTCAAATGATTTGAATTATTAAAACCCCCTTACGGACATCTGAGTATATGAGGAGGACTGCTGCAAGACGGGGGTAAAACGGTTGAACGAAAAAAAGGACAAGAAAAACCTACATGAACTTCCAGTTTCTGGTTCAGTGCCAGACATTTTATTCCCAACATGTGACACACATCAGGGAGTGTTTTCTCTTATTTTTTAAGTTTTATGTTTCCCACTTAATTCTCATTTTCTTTCCCTTCTGTTTTTTGTTTGTATGTCCCTGACGAAGGCCTTGTGGCCGCAACGTAGGTTTTTCTTGTCCTTTCTCCTAGTATGACGTATTACAATTTGTTTTTTTTTTTTTTTTCATTCTACTGTTATGGACTTGTGACGTTGTGCATGGGGCTGGTAACCTCTTCATGTAAAACAATTTTTTTTACAACAAACCCTTCCTGTCATGTGTCATCCAGTCAAGGTTCTTCTTTATACCTTTCATGTCTGTCTTCAGTTCTCTTCTCTGTGTTTTTTTTGTGTCGTTTCCCTCTATTTCTTTTACCTTGGGAATTCCAGAAGGACTGCTTTGTAATGCCATCAACTGGTTTTCTTAACGTATGTCTTATCCAAGGCCAGTGTCGTCTTCTCACCCCCTGTATCACTAGTGCTTGATGTTAACTATTGCAAGTGTCATCTATAGGTGTTGTTTTTCTACATCCCCTTAAATTCTTCATTCACTGGATTACTGTCTTTGATTGAACTGTCCATTTTTCTAAGTATTCTGTAATTTATAACAAACCATTGACATTTTTATGATATGTATATAAAAACCACTACTAAGAAGCTTAACTTTCATAAGATCACTAATGTAGAACTGATGACAAGATCACTAATGTAGAACTGATGACAAGATCACTAATGTAGAACTGATGACAAGATCACTAATGTAGAACTGATGACAAGATCACTAATGTGGGACTAATGACAAGATAACTAATGTAGAACTGGTGACAAGATAACTAATGTAGAACTGATGACAAGATCACTAATGTGGAACTAATGACAAGATCACTAATGTGGGACTAATGACAAGATAACTAATGTAGAACTGGTGACAAGATAACTAATGTAGAACTGATGACAAGATCACTAATGTAGAACTGGTGACAAGATCACTAATGTGGAACTAATGATAAGATCACTAATGTGGAACTGATGACAAGATCACTAATGTAGAACTAATGACAAGATCACTAATGTAGAACTAATGACAAGATCACTAATGTGGAACTGATGACAAGATCACTAATGTGGAACTAATGACAAGATCACAAATGTAGAACTGGTGACAAGATCACTAATGTAGAACTGATGACAAGATCACTAATGAGGGACTAATGACAAGATCACAAATGTAGAACTGGTGACAAGATCACTAATGACAAGATCACTAATGTGGGACTAATGACAAGATCACAAATGTAGAACTGGTGACAAGATCACTAATGTAGAACTGATGACAAGATCACTAATGTGGGACTAATGACAAGATCACAAATGTAGAACTGGTGACAAGATCACTAATGTAGAACTGATGACAAGATCACTAATGTGGGATTAATGACAAGATCACTAATGTGGGACTAATGACAAGATCACAAATGTAGAACTGGTGACAAGATCACTAATGTAGAACTGATGACAAGATCACTAATGTGGGACTAATGACAAGATCACAAATGTAGAACTGGTGACAAGATCACTAATGTAGAACTGATGACAAGATCACTAATGTGGAACTGATGACAAGATCACTAATGTGGAACTAATGACAAGATCACTAATGTGGAACTGATGACAAGATCACTAATGTGGAACTAATGACAAGATCACAAATGTGGAACTGATGACAAGATCACTAATGTGGAACTAATGACAAGATCACAAATGTAGAACTGGTGACAAGATCACTAATGTAGAACTGATGACAAGATCACTAATGTGGAACTAATGACAAGATCACAAATGTAGAACTGGTGACAAGATCACTAATGTAGAACTGATGACAAGATCACTAATGTAGAACTGATGACAAGATCACTAATGTGGAACTAATGACAAGATCACTAATGTGAAACTGATGACAAGATCACTAATGTGGAACTAATGACAAGATCACACATGTGGAACTGATGACAAGATCACTAATGTGGAACTAATGACAAGATCACAAATGTAGAACTGATGACAAGATCACTAATGTGGAACTAATGACAAGATCACTAATGTGGAACTGGTGACAAGGTCACTAATGTAGAACTGATGACAAGATCACTAATGTGGAACTAATGACAAGATCACTAATGTGGAACTGATGACAAGATCACTAATGTGGAACTAATGACAAGATCACACATGTGGAACTGATGACAAGATCACTAATGTGGAACTAATGACAAGATCACAAATGTAGAACTGATGACAAGATCACTAATGTGGAACTAATGACAAGATCACTAATGTGGAACTGGTGACAAGGTCACTAATGTAGAACTGATGATAAGATCACTAATGTGGCACTAATGACAAGATCACAAATGTAGAACTGGTGACAAGATCACTAATGTAGAACTGATGACAAGATCACTAATGTGGGACTAATGACAAGATCACAAATGTAGAACTGGTGACAAGATCACTAATGTAGAACTGATGACAAGATCACTAATGTAGAACTGATGACAAGATCACTAATGTGGAACTAATGACAAAATCACTAATGTGGAACTGATGACAAGATCACTAATGTGGAACTAATGACAAGATCACAAATGTGGAACTGTTGACAAGATCACTAATGTGGAACTAATGACAAGATCACAAATGTAGAACTGATGACAAGATCACTAATGTGGAACTAATGACAAGATCACTAATGTGGAACTGGTGACAAGGTCACTAATGTAGAACTGACGACAAGATCACTAATGTGGAACTAATGGCAAGATCATTAATGTGGAACTAATGGCAAGATCATTAATGTGGAACTGATGACAAGATCACTAATGTGGAACTGATGACAAGAACCAGTGGAACAACAAACGAAGCTGAATAGGGCACAAACTGAGAAAACCTGTTGATAGCATTACTAGGTAGTCCTTGGTCTGGAACCACCAGGGTAAGAAAGGTAGAGGAAGACCAAAGAACACATGGAGAAGGCAGAAGAGCTCTGGAGACAAATATGAAGACGCCATGGAAAGACCTTGAGCTGATGGCACAGAACAAGATGATCTCCCTGGGCAACTGAAGGATGATGATGATGAATGCTGGTCTGCCCTTGTGAAGTGTCAGACGGTCTCTGAGGAGGCGAAAAAAAAAAAAAAAAAGAATATATCTACTACCTTGAGGCATCTCACAGAAGGTGGCAAAAATGAGGTTGTGCATGAAGCCGTACCATGCAAAACATGTTGCTACAGAAACCAGGGCTGTGCAATTGGGAGTCGTGGAGTCGGTCATTTTCTGATGGAGGCGGTAAAAAATGTTCACACTCCAACTTTTAAGAGACATTTTTACATGTTTGATCCATGCAAAAAGGGGGCATATTATGTTTTATATTTTAAAAATATAAATAACATTTTCAAAGTAGTTGTTCATTATTAACTTAGTGAACATTTTAAGCAACGGAAGTAAAAAGTACCTTGTTCAGTTTATGAAACAGTGAGTTAAAAACACAACAAAAGTTTGAGATGTGTAAAGTGGAAGGGGCATGAGTTCTGCAGATTTTGCTCTATCATTGCATTACCTAGCACTAAAAGAGGTTGAGAAATTTGATCGTACTTCTTAACTGAGCACTTAGAATGCAATACCGTACTACCCCAAGATCATTTAAGAAGCTGCTTTGACTGTCATAGTGTTACCACCCACTAAAGTCACTGTGGAACATTTCTTTCTGCCCTCAGAATAATCAAATCCGATTTGAGAGCAGCAATGAAGCTGGACCTATTAGAAGTGATCCCCTGTGTAAGAACCAATTCAATTAAAATAACAATTATCATATTTTTAAATACGTGTTGAATTTTTGTTTTTTATTATTGTATGAATGAATCAATATTTAAAAATTTAATCTATGAAAGCCATGTATTGATATATATACCATACATTTAACTCCATATAAGTGTATAATTTTATGCCATATGACTAGTAAAAAAACACTATAGTCCGAGCTGGGAGTCAAACAACTAAAATATCAGGAAGATTTTTTCCCACAAACCTGAGAGAAACCAACATGTTTTTCAGCAGGCTTTCTGCAAGGTGCCAACTGCAGTGACAGCTCCACACTCCATAAGATGTGAAAAGGAGACAATAATGATGAGGAATATGGGAATAATTTTGTGACTTAGATACTTATGAAAATCACCATCAGGTTCTCATGTATGATAGATACTTATGAAAATCACCATCAGGTTCTCATGTATGATAGATACTTATGAAAATCACCATCAGGTTCTCATGTATGATAGATACTTATGAAAATCACCATCAGGTTCTCATGTATGATAGATACTTATGAAAATCACCATCAGGTTCTCATGTATGATAGATACTTATGAAAATCACCATCAGGTTCTCATGTATGATAGATACTTATGAAAATCACCATCAGGTTCTCATGTATGATAGATACTTATGAAAATCACCATCAGGTTCTCATGTATGATAGATACTTATGAAAATCACCATCAGGTTCTCATGTATGATAGATACTTATGAAAATCACCATCAGGTTCTCATGTATGATAGATACTTATGAAAATCACCATCAGGTTCTCATGTATGATAGATACTTATGAAAATCACCATCAGGTTCTCATGTATGATAGATACTTATGAAAATCACCATCAGGTTCTCATGTATGATAGATACTTATGAAAATCACCATCAGGTTCTCATGTACGATAGATACTTATGAAAATCACCATCAGGTTCTCATGTATGATAGATACTTATGAAAATCACCATCAGGTTCTCATGTACGATAGATACTTATGAAAATCACCATCAGGTTCTCATGTACGATAGATACTTATGAAAATCACCATCAGGTTCTCATGTACGATAGATACTTATGAAAATCACCATCAGGTTCTCATGTACGATAGATACTTATGAAAATCACCATCAGGTTCTCATGTACGATAGATACTTATGAAAATCACCATCAGGTTCTCATGTACGATAGATACTTATGAAAATCACCATCAGGTTCTCATGTACGATAGATACTTATGAAAATCACCATCAGGTTCTCATGTACGATAGATACTTATGAAAATCACCATCAGGTTCTCATGTACGATAGATACTTATGAAAATCACCATCAGGTTCTCATGTATGATAGATACTTATGAAAATCACCATCAGGTTCTCATGTATGATACTGACAATTTGAGAATAAACTGCCAGTGAAAAATTAAAAGGTAAAGGTAGTCCCATAGCAGATACTACCATAGGGGAGTGAAGTGTTAGAGACTTCACCATGCTAGGTCCATCTTTTTAAACAAATTGAGGTAGGGGGACCAGTTCCCTTCCTCACTGTCTCTGCCTTCCTTAACTCAAGAGCAGAGTTGGGTATTCATTTTCAGCTGGGTAGACTGCAGGGTAATGCTATATACTGGAACCCAGTAACTTTGCAGGGAGAGGCAAGTGCTCTAACCGCTTAGCCAACTGGACGCTAGTGAAAAAATTGTCCATCAAGAAACCAATAGTAGGAAGCAGCAGTGTTGTGTTAGTTCATCACCTCCAATCCCAGAATTTCTCATCATCAGGTTCAAGGCTGACATGTCTACGGGAATATGTGTTTCCTCTTGAGTTCCCCATCCATACATCATAGCCAGCGTCAGCGAGTATAAAACCTGAAATATGATTAAAAACATAAAGGTAGTCTGTAGTGCTTGAGACTTCATATATACTCGGTCTCAGATTTATGAGGTGGCATGACTATTTCCCTTTCTTGCTGCCTTTGATCTAACTAAAGAGCAGAATTAGGAACCCAATACAGCTGGGCTATCTGGTGCGTGATGCAACCATGTTTCAAACCAGGTAAATTTGCATTGAGAAGCAAGTGCTCTAACCATTCTGCCACTCATTGTCCTGAAATATGATTACTGCTACTATTTTTTTAATAAGAAAATATGTTTAATGCTGCTTACTTCGAAAAATAAGATATGATTATTGCTATGTATTAAACAAATATGATAACATGATTATTGCTACTTATTTTTGTAAGTAAGATCAGATTAACACTCTTTGAACCGGAAATTTAAAAAATCTTTCTGATCGTAATGATGACTTTTGAAGTAAAAAAAGCACATTTATTTTTTAATTTTGACTTCAAATCAATGTTTTATATAAAGAATACTGTTAAGTTATTTTATATTGACAGCAGGGGAGTTAAATGTTTGAGATCCTCACATGTGCGTCTAGTATTTTGTAGACGCACATTTGAGCGCATCTAGGTTAATTGTATGTTTAATTATTTGCGTACAACCGTGCACCATTCTTAAACAGGTATGGCGTGGTTTGTCGCGGCGATTTGTTGCTATCCGGGCAACGTACAGGACACGGCTGTTTGTACCCTATACCAGAGTGCTCTTTTAGTTTCGGTGACCGGAATTCTGACACCGGGTGTAAAATTTTCATGTGCACCGTAAAAGACTACTGAGGGTTTTGGCGGGGAAAAATCAGCTGATGTGTGTGTAAAATCGTTAATATATAAATCATTACACACTCGTTCTGGATAAACATAGCGCTAAAATTCTTTTGTGTACTATAACTTTGTTCTGTGTTCTATTTTTGATTGCATTTTTATTTGTTTAAAATTATATTTGACGGAGTTACAGACTTTTGAAAACAGCGTCATCATTTGAGGAAATTCATAACAGAAGTAATCTATTTATTAATGTAATATATAAAAATCGGCCCATTCATATGAGTTTATAATTATATAGACTTCTCGATGGGAAGCTAAAGATTATTTCCACATACTTTTTTTTTGGTTTCACATCTTGAGAATGTGTGGTAGTCAGTTTTGTGAGTTTGGCATTACAAGAACAAGCATATTGTCACCAGATTTTATAACATTTAAATCACTGTAAACGCATTCCTGATACTCGCAAATCTTAAATAAGGTTGTAAAAAAATAACTTTTTGTAAAGCCCCATCTGTTTTTGCATTTTCATTCATTTATAATGATATTTAGCTACGTATATAAGCATCAGAAAACATGTAAAGCTATAGATAGATTACTTCCACATACTTTGATCTATCTTTCAAGTCTTGTTAATCTTGTATTTATAATATGAATGTCTTTTTTTTATTGTGTGTGAGATAAGGACTGTTCCATTAGTGTTCTTTGGTAGACAATCCTGTGCACAAGACGGCTGCCAAAGAATTCTAAGTAACTGTTTGTATATCTTCTTTCATTCACAGATAAAGCATTCTACAGGGTTGTGTTAGACGTGATACTCCCAAATATACCATTATCTTTATACATACACAAGTAAACTATACTACATAACAACGAAATGGAACATACTTTGTTGCATCATATGAATTGTGCCAGTGCACTGTGCAGAGCCTGTGGCAAGAGAGCATTAACTTCCCAAACAAAAAGTTCAAAATGGAATGCACTGAACTGTTCGAATTACGTTAGTGATCTGTTCTTTGTGTTTGGAATTAACGTATCAGATGATAAACCGACAAAGCATTCGACTATATTTTGTAGGAAGTGTTACTTACCAATACAAAACGCAAAAAGGAGGCATAATGAGAAGTGTCTTGAAACAGCCAAGTTACTATCGGAAAACAGTCAGCACATCTGGAAAGACTATGACCATAATTTAACTATAAGTGAATGTCAACTGTGCAATTATTTTGCAAAGACATCTTTTGGTGTTTTAAAAACAAAAAGCTGCTCTATCCCCTGTGATTTCTTTCTGACCCCTCCATGTCTAGTCAGTCAGTTAGTTGTAGTCAGTCAGTTAGTTGTAGTCAGTCAATTAGTTGTAGTCAGTCAGTTAGCTGTAGTCAGTCAGTTAGCTGTAGTCAGGATAGCTCTGCACAGCAGGAGGTTGATGTGCCTACCCACACTAGTGATGATATTGTTCAGCT
This sequence comes from Oreohelix idahoensis, assembly GCA_024509875.1. Lineage (NCBI taxonomy): Eukaryota > Metazoa > Mollusca > Gastropoda > Stylommatophora > Oreohelicidae > Oreohelix > Oreohelix idahoensis. The sequence goes on from JAMPIV010005801.1 coordinate 522,882, forward strand.
GGAGGTTGATGTGTCAGCTCACATTAAAGGCGATACCATTATTCATTTGGAGGTGGATAACACTACTCACCCTAGCATGCCAGTTTTTGTTGCCACATCTACACCTACCAAATCAGTTATACATACGACAAGTACATCCACCTCGCCTGTCTTCAACAGCGACATCACAGTACAACAGTTACTTGCTAAGCCACCTTCACAACCACTAACACAACAGGAAGAAACCCTATTCACATCCATTGTTAGAAAAAAAACTAGAAACAGCAAAAAATAATATCATAAAATGCAAATCCAGAGAACAGCCCATTATACTACAAAAACTAATTAAACATAGAAGAGAAACATCAGTCACCAGAACGCCAACAAAATGTAAGCGATCTCAATTTCTCCACACTGTTAGGAAACATATTGTTGGAACATCAACTGACTCACTAGACCTGCAGCAGGTACATGAGAGGAGAATTTGTACATTCCACTATTTCCAAAATCGAAAGACGCACCAGCGGTATTAAAAATATAACTTCACAATTAAAATTTATAATGGAAACTCATTTGTTACAAATTTCTCCATCTGTGAATGTACAGATTCCTCCTACTAAAAAAAAAAGGAAGTGTGAATGATAATTGAGCGAAATTTTGGGGCTAGAGCAAATTATGGCAGTTGTTGCGTGAGAGTGACATAATTAACAGAGTGTGGAAATCATTTAATATGTGTATTTATTAAATACACCTATTTATTTATTAAATTGAACATTTCGTTTTACTCATGACCATACTCATTTTTATACGACCATCGTGATGTATGATTGAAATAATTGTTAGCTCTCATGTTTTGGGGAAAATTGGGTGTGTTATTTTAAGGTAATAAATGTGGACTTGCAATTTAATGTTTCAATAATTAATGTTTGACGCATGAAACCAAAACAAAACTATGATATTCATTTTCTACCTTTATATTTGTTTCATATTAATTTCATATTTATTCATTTTCTGCAGGTTTTCTATTTTTGATTTCTGTAATTTGTAATGCATGGTGATTGTGATCGTTTTAGTGTAAAATGCATTAGAAACAAACCATAACAAAATATTAAAAAAACGTAAATTTTACACTATTTCAGACTATTATATCTTCTGTTCTAATTGTGATAAAGTGTTTGTTCTTGTTCTAAAATTTACTCTAACATTTCTAGTCTAGCTTTACGCAAAATTAAAGCTGGTATTTATAATAATAAAGTAGCCTAAAAGCATTAAATAAGCCCTATCAAAAGTAAACACGGCCACAATTTTTTCTCGTTAGGAAGTTACCCACGTGACCTCTGTCACGATAGCTATAAATAGCGCGGTCAGAGAAAACTAAAAGATCGGTCGCAAACAGCCGTGTGGAGGCAGAATGAAATAACTAGCATCGAGTATAGACGTAATTGATTATGGTGTTCTTACCCAGGTCAAGGGAAGACACGAATACGAGGTCTGTCCAAAAAGAAACCGAACTTCTTAAATAGGACGCCAATGAGCCAACACAGCAGACTCGTGATAGTGCTGGTGTGTAGCGGTGACTTTGAGCTTTAGCCTCCCACTTGCTTGATCACGCCACGTGAATCAGTCATCGAGTACATGCAGTAGAGTGAAGTTGTCTCCCGTGCCTTTTGCGATTTTTACGGTTTCTTTTACCGAGACTTTTCAGATGTTGCAGCAAGCTTATGGAGAGGATTGTTTAAGCCGCACACAGTGTTACGAATGGTACTGTAGAGTAAACTTGTTGTTGTGTATTCGCCACCACTGTAGAGTGTCAGGGTTGTTATATGTGCCTGTCATGTAGACCTTGAGTGGGAGTGTCAAGTAACGCGAATGGTGTAGTAGTTCGGTGTAACAGACCTCTTGGTAATAACTCTCACACACTCTCATGTAATGCAATGACGACTTGAACTGCCTCTGACATTTCAATAGTTTAATGAAGGCACGCAAACTGGACAGCACGGATAGTCATGGACACATGTTGACATACATTCATTGGTTATTTGAATCGTGGATGATACATTCATGTAGTAGTGAAATATCATTCAACCCAAGGTAGCATTCACTGTTCTGGTAACTAATCGCCGTATCCTCTACTGACTGAACGCGTCAATGAGGATCGGTAAACATACAAAAGTCATTGGCCGAACCTTCATTTCATAGCTAAGTTCTTAAGCTGAAATATGTCCAATGTTTGTATAACACTCATAAACCACAATAGTGGGTTTTCACCTCATAACAAGATCTCGATACCACTGCCCGATAGTAGGATACATAATCTGTTCTCTTGACAGTGATCAAAAAATATGATGACAGGAATATAACATGGCCGCCTTCCTGAGTTGTCGCTCACTCACTCGTAGGAAGGTAGATATAAGCCAAAGTTAATTTATAATGTGCATATAAATAATTTCATAAAGTTTTCCATACAGCTCTACAGTAATCAAGTTAATTCACGTAGACATAACTGCTGTAGGAAAGCCTGTCATCTTCGTCGATACAAAACACAACCCTAGCGATACGAAGCACAATGTTCCATCTAGGTCTAATCGACTCGAGATCATCAAAAATAGGGTCTGGCATAACTGGAGTCCGAATCACACATATGAGGAGGATCTCTGACAAATAGACTCTTGCAGAGACACAAACTTCTCCTAGAAAAACATCTATGAATCACTGTTAAACCTGAAACAGTGCCAGCCCTGGAAAAAGCACTCAGCCATCTTAGCGACATTATCGGAACTCTTCACAACCCAGAAGGACTACGAAAACCTGCGCTAGATTCTGGCAGAAAGAATATAGTCCGACCTGAACATACAAAGGTATACAATATACGACTGAATCTACTTTCACAAGACAAGTAGTACACATGAATTCAGGCCATAAACATAACAAGCAAAATTAATCTATTTTCTGGCCCGAACAAATAAGAACGGACATGAATACAATATCCATGCGCCGGATCAATATCAAGAACGATCACTCATATCATCAAAAGTGTAAATCAATCATGAATTATCTAGCTTTACCAGAGGAAGCATTTTCATACACAAATGAATGCAAATATATATTTTCCATATTAAATAGCCATATCGTATTTTTGTAATATGTGCGTCAAAATATGCACGCAACAGGTACCAATGTTTTAAATCGGGCAGAACGTCAATCAAAGACGACCCCAAAACTGGACGGCCTTCCACGTCAACGGACGACGATCATGTTCAGAAAGTGCGTGCTTTGATTCTTGAAAATCATCTCCTAACTGTCCGTGAAGTTGCTGAAGAAGTTGGCAGTTTTATTTGAATGTCCTGAATCGTTTGAGAGAGGCAGTGCGACGAAAGAGGCCTGAAGAGTGGAGACACAAGACCTGGATGCTGCACCATGACAATGCACCCGCTCACTCGTCGCTCCTTATCACTGAATTTTTGGCAAAGCACGGGGTGACTAGTCCCGCAGCCACCCTACTCTCCAGATTTGGCTCCTGCGGACTTTTTTTTATTCCCGAAGTTGAAATCCACCCTGAAAGGTCGCCGATTTCAAACGATAGAAGAGATAGAAGAAAATTCGCTACGAGACCTACGCACCATTCCACAAAATGAATTCCAGGATGCGTTCCAGAAATGGAAAACACGTTGGGAGCGGTGTATAAGTAGAGGAGGGGTATATTATGAAGGAGACAAGTCTGATTAAGTTGTAAGCATATTAATAAATTGTTTTGTTTTAAAGTTCGGTTTCTTTTTGGACTGCCCTTGTATGTAGCCATTATGATCATATGAAAGATGAATACACTCTTCTTGAAGAAGCTATGCCAAGAAGCTTATAATTTGAATATTTAGCCAGAAACGTCTCGTTTTAAGGATCTTGCCTCCGATACTTCGTCTCCTGTACCGTTATGGTAGAGCTTCAACTTGACCAGATGTGTCAAGTTGTTAGTGTGTCCCTCTAACGCTAGGAGCTGATTGAAGCGTAAAGGAATATAAATAACTACCGCACGTAAAGAATGTTAACATGGTTACTTCGTCAGAACCATGTATATCACTAATCCGTTAACCTTGAAGTGGTAACGGTTGGTGAAGTCAGTCAACGTCCACGTTGACCATTATTGACTATGTACTTTTTCTGCCATGTATATAATATTGATGATCGTCTAGCTGACTGATGTTAACGTTATGTCTACAATAAACTATGTGTCGTCAGTAACTGTCCACTATGAGTTCAGCATCGATTTATTGCCAGTTGGTCATCCTGCATTGACCCTTTAAACAGTGTTACCGAGCTCAATTATCATCACCATACGCCAAAGCTAAACGGCCCACATCAAATTCGCGTTACAAAGAAATACGTCGGCCACATATTGTAAGCCCGACAGCCCTGACAACATCATTGTCAGAGACAGACCACTGAAGAATAACACACCGGTAACAAATACATGTTAACAATTATATCTGTGCTAAAAAATAAACAGCTTTCACTTATTTTGACTTTGAAATTACACGCGGAAAAACGTAAACATCGCATTTGTCCGTCCGGCATTTTGGATATTATGTGAACAACTTGTCTTAACACATCGTAAACAAAATGCAGTCTGATAGTGACTACAACGCATCTAGTGATGTAGATTCCTGTTCTGATGATTATTCAGAGGACTTGGAAACATCTGATGAGTCGGATGGTGAAAATACAGCTCAGAACAACTCAAATTACCAGCCGTACATGCAAAGGTAATGTTACTTCGTTACCGAAATGATAACAGCTGATTTTGAAAAGCAGTAAAACAGTCGTTTTAGTGGGCTATTGTAATTAGTATAGCTGCTTTCTGTTAGTTTTTGAAAAAAAGAAACAAATATTTCACCATTCAAACAGTTAACAAAGAACTCATGGCACCAGGAAATAAATATAAAGGGGGTCGGACGTAACCTGTGAATCAGCCGATTTTTCTGACCTCATTTGCCCTGTGTCTCTGCTTTTAAAAATTAATTTTACATCATATGACTTTATGATTGACAGTATTCCTTTGTACAGAAAATTTAATGTGTGTCAATTTTCCTGTGTACACTAAACGGTAACTTTGAATTATATTGTTGATCTGTAAAAATTAATTTTAAATTGTTCTTCTAGCAGATCTTTTGGTTATGATGGACTTGATGAAGGCCCACCTTCCAAGACTCCACCCTTTTTGCCTGAGAGGGTTCCAGGTCTGCAACTGTCGGAGGTGAGGACCAGAGAAAATACGAAGCAGTTTTTGAGGCCCATTGACTTCTTAGATTGTATTTCACTGCTGACATAGTTGGTTACCTGTGTCAGTTTACAAATGAATATGCACACCAGCATGGACCAAACAAGCCTACTGTCTTTACTGGACGGTATGATGTTACTACAGAGGAGTTTTATCACTTTTGTGCTTTGCTAATGTGTGCTGGTCTTGTACCAGCCCCAAGTATTGATCGCCTCTGGTCAAGAAAAAGTCTTTACAATGTTTTGAGAAAGACCAATAAATATTGGAAAACTTGTTTTTTCACTTTCTGGATATTGCTAGGGTGAATGCTTACATTTTATTTCAAGACTGGCAGAAAAAACACCCAGATGTAGAAGAACTGAAAAGACCAGCTAGATATGGTCAGCTAGATTTTACAGAAGAACTAATCAGGGAATTGGGGAACATAAGTTTGTATGATGATGTACCACTCGCTTCAAAGCCAACAGTTTTTTCTCGGCACACCATGAACCCAGAGTTTACAAAGACAAAAAGAAATTGTAAGCTTTGCTATCAGACTGTACAGATTGAAAGAAAAACAAAAGTTAAATGTAAAGTTTGTGATGCTTTTTTATGTTTTCATGCAGGTAGGAAATGTCTGTCTGAATACCACAAGCCTTAATAGGAAATATATAAAGATGTGTTGAGTCTTTATTATGTCACCCTCATAACTGATTTTACTTATGTGTTAGTGATCATACAGTGTTACACTAGAAATATGTCTACTGAAGTCATATTTCATTAATTTAGCTAAGATTCAGTGGAAGATTTTTTTTTTAAATATTAAAAAAAAGCCTAGTTATGTAACATTTAAAAAATTTGCATAATTTTATTATTTAATGTTGAGTTGTTTTGGAAATGTAACATATGATGCAGAAATGGTCAGACTAAAATAAATATGACTGTTGTTAATTGTACTGATAATACATTTTTTTGTCTTCATTGTGAAAATCATGTTTATAATTTTTGTGTATTTTTCCTGTTGACTCTCCTTCAATTTTTTAAAACTCACAACAATATAAATTCAAAAATATTAATTTTACATCTAAATATGGTAGTCTGTTCAATTACAAACAATTTGATGTATAACACTCTTGGGTAGACTTCAAACTAAAATGTATCAAGGAACATTAGAAGTCAGATATGTCAGAGTATGAGAAAATGATACAAAATATCAGGTCTGAAAAGAGTTAAGGTTACCTATTTTTTGTAAAATAAGATGAGATTATGGCTAATTATTTTAGTGAATAAGATGAGATTGGCTAATTATGTTTGTAAATGTGACATTACTGCTACTTCTTCTTGTAAGTAATATCAGATTATTGTTACTTATTTTTATAAAATAAGATGAGATTATGGCTAATTATTTTAGTAAATAACATGAGATTATTGCTACTTGTTTATAAATAAGATGAAATTGCTGTTACTTATTTTTGTAAATAAGATGAGATCATAGCTACTTATTTTCACACTGCAGAAGTGGAAAACGGTTCCTGTTCTACATCTGTGCCTTTCACCTCTGTTACAACCAAGTATTGAGATGGTGGTGTTGATTGTGCATACCATTTTTGGTACTGGCTATTTGTTAATGCGAATGTTCATGTATCGGTTCTTGAAGGAGTATGCGTTTAAAACCAACACCATAACTTGAACGTAGAAACAAATGGTAATGATAAACTGCATCCGAAGCTTGCATCACGAGGAGATGACATTTAATAACAGCATTTGGTGTATAGTACATGATAAATAGCATCAAGCAGCAACAATCCTGGTTTGACAGGCATGTATATAAATATGTAGTAGACGTCAACAGTCTTGACCAATACAACTAGCAACTGTGTGATCCAGTTGAGCACTACGACAAGACACGAAATATATCTCTGTGGCCTCTTAACAAATGAAGAATATACTTGGTGACTAACATTGCACCTTTACAACGACAGCACGACATGGCTGGTAAATAATATACTGGCCTAATGGCTCAAGCCGCATAACGAATGCGCTTATAAATTAGCAATGCTCACAATAGGAAGCAAATTCAGAATACGTCCACACAGGACCACGTCTACTAATGAAAGGCCACGAACATAGCTGTCTAGAAACAAGCGCGGACGCTTGCTAGCGTCACATAGAGACACTGCACTATTATACCATAGTAGTGCTGTATCATTGCTAACAAAAATCATTTATATAACTTGAAAAAATGCGCTTAACTATATCTCTTTAAATATCTGGCATATGCCTTAAAGCATAAACATGCCCTAACAACCTCACTTGAGCATAATCTGTCAGTTTCTTACTATCTAGCCACACCTAATAGCTGAGTTCCAGTGTTTACCTGTAATAATGGTGTATACCTCTTCTTGGTGTTACATATAACCAATCCTGAAAAACGGGAGTGAGTCATAGACAATTATAAACAAGCAGGAAAAGCATTTGAGGCAACAAAGATGTGGTTTTACAGAAGAATGTTAAAAATACCATGGACAGCTATAAACAATAATGAGGATGTCCTGAAAGAGGCCAATGCACAAAGGAAGATTATTTCCCATGTGAGAAAGAAGCAATCTACTTTCTGTGGGCATGTTTTGAGAAGAAGAAAGCTGGAATGTATCGTAACAACAGGAACGATTGAAGGAAAAAGATATAAGAGGATGACAAAGAAAGCAGATACCAGACAGTTTAACATCATGGCATGGAAAGAAGTGAACAACTTAATTGATAGTACTGAAGACAGGAAGTTATGGAGAGACATGATCGCCTATACCACCACAGATGGTACCTGAAGAAGAAGAAATCTTAATTGCTCCAGGTCAGCAGTCCTTGATTGGTGATGGTGTCTGGCCCAAAAATTCTTTGAATTTTCCTTACACAGGTTGTTTGGAAAGCTGGCAATTTCTCTACCAAGCAATAAAAATGTCAAAGCAAAAACAACAACTAGAAGTTACAGTTTGAGAAAACCTGTTGATAGCATTACAAGACAAGTCTTTGTTCTGGAATACCCAGGACAAGAAAAGTAGATGGAGACCAAAAAAAAACCACGGAGAAGAGAACTGGAGATAAAAATGAAATGAGTAAGTCATGGAAAGACCTTGAGCCAATGGCACAGGACAGGAAGACTTGACACAGGACAGGAAGACTTGATACAGGACAGGAAGACTTGACACAGGACAGGAAGACTTGGCACAGGACAGGAAGACTTGACACAGGACAGGAAGACTTGATACAGGACAGGAAGACTTGGCACAGGACAGGAAGACTTGACACAGGACAGGAAGACTTGAAACAGGACAGGAAGACTTGACACAGGACAGGAAGACTTGACACAGGACAGGAAGACTTGACACAGGACAGGAAGACTTGGCACAGGACAGGAAGACTTGGCACAGGACAGGAAGACTTGGCACAGGACAGGAAGACTTGACACAGGACAGGAAGACTTGACACAGGACAGGAAGACTTGGCACAGGACAGGAAGACTTGGCACAGGACAGGAAGACTTGATACAGGACAGGAAGACTTGACACAGGACAGGAAGACTTGACACAGGACAGGAAGACTTGACACAGGACAGGAAGACTTGACACAGGACAGGAAGACTTGACACAGGACAGGAAGACTTGGCACAGGACAGGAAGACTTGACACAGGACAGGAAGACTTGACACAGGACAGGAAGACTTGACACAGGACAGGAAGACTTGACACAGGACAGGAAGACTTGACACAGGACAGGAAGACTTGACACAGGACAGGAAGACTTGACACAGGACAGGAAGACTTGATACAGGACAGGAAGACTTGATACAGGACAGGAAGACTTGATACAGGACAGGAAGACTTGACACAGGACAGGAAGACTTGACACAGGGCAGGAAGACTTGACACAGGGCAGGAAGACTTGATACAGGACAGGAAGACTTGATACAGGACAGGAAGACTTGACACAGGACAGGAAGACTTGATACAGGACAGGAAGACTTGACACAGGACAGGAAGACTTGACACAGGACAGGAAGACTTGATACAGGACAGGAAGACTTGACACAGGACAGGAAGACTTGATACAGGACAGGAAGACTTGACACAGGACAGGAAGACTTGACACAGGACAGGAAGACTTGATACAGGACAGGAAGACTTGACACAGGACAGGAAGACTTGACACAGGACAGGAAGACTTGATACAGGACAGGAAGACTTGACACAGGACAGGAAGACTTGATACAGGACAGGAAGACTTGATACAGGACAGGAAGACTTGACACAGGACAGGAAGACTTGATACAGGACAGGAAGACTTGACACAGGACAGGAAGACTTGATACAGGACAGGAAGACTTGATACAGGACAGGAAGACATGATACAGGACAGGAAGACTTGACACAGGACAGGAAGACTTGACACAGGACAGGAAGACTTGACACAGGACAGGAAGACTTGACACAGGACAGGAAGACTTGACACAGGACAGGAAGACTTGACACAGGACAGGAAGACTTGATACAGGACAGGAAGACTTGACACAGGACAGGAAGACTTGATATGAGTTTTTTGAAGGCCTATGCTCATTTGGGAGCTGAAAGATAATAGTAGTTGCCCCTTCAGTAATGACTGACTATGGGAATGTGACCCTGAGGTGACAGCCCTTCAGTCATGACTGACTATGGGAATGTGCCCCCGTGGTGATAGTCCTCAGCTGCTTTTCTCCTGGTGTTCTTTTTGGTATATTCTTTTCTCTTCTGCATGTTGAGAGCTTTATTTTGCCTTCATTTTCTCAGGTGGTGCTGCAAGGAACAACGCAACTTGGTGTGATCGGCAGCGGAGGCATATTCCTTCAGTTGCATCTCTGAATACATGTTTCAAGAGCAAGGCAAAGAAGATCCCGAAGAGGGTCAGAGCTAGGATGCAGCCTTGTTTGACACCACTGCATATGTCAAAGGGCTGTGATGTGTTTCTAGCATACTGGACTGTTCCCTTCATGTCTTCACGGAATTACTTTATTTCCAGTAATTTAGTTGGCAGCCTATTTTCAGGAAGATTTTGTAGAGTCCATCCCTGCTAACCAGATCAAATGCATGTGTGAGGTCTAGAAAGGCAATATACAAAGGTTTTTTCTGCTCTCTTGATTTTTTCTGAAGTTGATGGAGAAATAGTCACGTCTACTGTTGATCTACCAGCTTGGAATTCACACTGCGACTCTGGATACATGCGCTCAGCTAACTTGTGTTGTCACATTAAGATGACTGGCGAAAACCTTACCAACAATACTAAGAAGAGAGACGCAGAGCAGAAAGATAACGAAGGAATACAATTTCTTACCAAGACTGCCCTCTGCAAAATTCATGACCCAGTCACAGGCAGAAGATAAAAGTGCATGCTGCAGATAAACCACTGGCTTGTTCTGGCCTTGTCCCTTCCTGCTCCATGTCGCACCTTGCCTCCCATTAGGGATGCGATGAAGGTCCAGCAAAAATCCATCATCTGTCTGAACTGTGTATTTTTCAAACAGGTAACCTTGACTGAGAATTAGCTCTGTCTGGTTGGGTAAGACATTAAAACACAACTGCTTTAATAAAATTATCCCCCAATGACTTGTTTAATCATTTCTGCTATATGGCCTTCTTTTGCAACAGTGATTTATCACCCTTGCTTGAACTCTTTTCTGCGTCTCTCTTTTCTGAACTCTATTCTCAACACTTTGAAAACAAAGTTCGTTCGCTCTCTCGCTGGCTCTCTCTCTCTCTCGCTTTCTCTCTCTCTTTCTCTCTCTCTCTTAGACGGGTCTAAGTTCCTTTCCCTCAAAACTTTGAAAATAAAGTTCGTTCGCTCTCTTTCAGTCCCTATTCATACAATCGTAGACTTTTCGAATACTTTATTAGTTTTGATTACATGCCCCCCTAATCAGATTATCTTTTCTTATAATATCAATTGTAGGTTCTAATGACGATGTTTGTACTTTTCTACATATTTTATGTCATGTTTACAAGTAGTTAATGTTAATATGAGTGTGCTATTTTATTTTACTTTGCAACGTTGAATTCCTTGACATTGATATGTAAAATGCATATGGGAATAAATGAATTCAGTATGAAAGGTGAGAGAAAGGAAGGGCAGAATTAATATTTCCAAATTGTGTGCCTGTGTTTTATCCTTTATCATAAAATGATAATCTCTTTATATTTGACATGGTGTAAAACCAAATTTTTTTTTAAAAAGGCAATAAAGTGTGAGTGTGTGCATGCATGCACGTGGGGGTGAAAGCTTTAAGTTCTTCTTCTTCTCTAGATCCTTAGCTGCCGCCTGTCAAAGCAGTCAGTGGCCATCATGCCTGGTGGCATCTTGTAGGGCAGCAACAAATTGCTTCCACTTTGCTTGGGTCAGTGGCCATCCTTCAAAACAAGCAAATGCTGTTCTCACTTTATTCATTCTGTTGTTGATGTTGAAAGCTTCAAGTGTTTGGGTTCAGATCTAATTTCTTCTGTATTTGTCATCAGCAACGTGAATCACTAACCCCAACTAATTATATACATTTTTGTTCTTGTTAAAATCCAATTTACTCGTAATAATTCAAGAGGAGTTATAATGGCATTTTTGGGTATCAGAAAACGAACACATTATCTAGAATTAGAGGCACTATATATCCTAATTATAACCCATCAGAGGTTGAATAGGATATTTTTTTGTCATATATATATATAAATATCTTCTTCTTTCTTTGATCCTTAGCCGCCAACCGTCAAAGCAGTCAGTGGCCATCACGCCTGGAGGCGACTTGTAGGGCAACAACAAATTGATTCCACTTTGCTCGGTTGGTGGCCATCCTTCGTACAGTGCCCCAACTCTGGTTCATTCTTTGCATCTCAGCCTCCACAGTCCTCTGCCAAGTTGTTTTTGGTCAGCCTTTTCCTTCAGGGGTCCATAGCATAGCTGTTCTTGTGATGGAATCGGGGTCTCTTCTGAGGACATGGCCAACCCAGCTCCAGCGTTTGCCAGCTATGATGGTGTGCATGTCCTCTTGCTTGCTCCGAGTAAGCAGATCTTGGTTGGTGATGGTATTCGGCCAAAAGATTCGGTGAATTTTTCTTAGGTATGTTGCGTGAAAAGATGACACTTTCGACATTTCCTTCTCTGTAACTCTCCAGCATTCCGCACCATAGAGAAGCACAGAAAGCACACAGCTCTGATATAATCTTAATTTTGTCCTTGTGCTGTACTGAGAGGACTTCCAGATGTTGTTTAGACTGAAAAAGGCTGTTCTTGCTTTGTTCATTCTGTTGTTGATGTCTTTGCTTGCTCCGCCGTCTGGTGTTACTATGCATCCTAGGTATGTGAAGGCATCTGTCTGTTCCAGTTGCTGATTCCGTACTGATTTGGGCTCAGGGTTGCTCACATTGAGCGTCATGACTTCTGACTTCTTTAGATTGATGTTCAAGCCCACCTGCTGGCTATACTTATTAAGTCTATCCGTTTTTTCCTGGATGTGTTGATGTGAATGTGCTAGTAGTGCAATGTCATCTGCATATTCCAGATCTTCTAATGTAGAAAATGTAGTCCATCTTATTCCTCTTGGACTGCCCTCTGTTGTCTGGCGCATCACCCAGTCTATGACTGTTAAAAATAGAGTGGTTGATAAGGGGCATCCCTGTCATACTCTTGTCTTCACCTCAAAGGTTAGGTTGCTCTGCCCAACGCTACACGTAAAGTTAGCATAGAGGCTTTTTATGATTGACACTATGCAGCTTGGAATTCCATAAGCCCTCAGTATTTTCCATAAACTGTCCCTATGTTTACTGTCAAAAGTATATATATATATATATATATATATATATATATATATATATATATATATATATATATATATATATATATATATATATATATATATATATATATATAACAAATATTATTTACATGAACTCCCAAGGTAAAAGTGATTTTTTTTTTTTTTTAATAGAATAACTCTATTAGGAAAAGTGATCTCATTTAATTAAATAGTCTCCCTTAGAAATAATATTTTCTTTTGATTACATGAGCATGATTAGCTAGTCAAAAGTAACTGCTTTTATAACTCATGTTAACTTCTTTAGTGGGACTTTCTTTTATATGTAAAGTTAAAGACGTCACCAAATTAGGTCTCAGCTTTATGAGGTGAGGTACCCTTCCTCACTACCTTTGCCTTCCCTAATGCAATGGCAGAGTCAAGTACCTATTTACATCTGGGCAGACTGGAGCATGATACTACCAGGTTTTGACCCTTGGGAAAAAAGTGGTCTAATCACTCTGACACTCGATGCTTCTTTCATGTGTACACTTGCATTATTTACACTTACTTACATTATTTACTGTCACTGACAAAAGCATGACTAGATAATCTGGTCCCTGTACAACTTAATCTCCTACTGCCTCAAACTCTTGTAAAATAAAACATTCCTACGCTATCCAATCATGAACTATACCCATAGGTATCATCATCATTTGCCTGCTTTGCTCCGTGGGAAGCATACTTCTTCTTCATACACTTGCAGACGTCTGATTGAATGTTTTCAAAGAAAGCAGTGGTCAACTTGAGGCTATTAGCATCTCCATAGAGTTTTTCCAGGAATGGTACAGGTGATGGCTGTATGTGCCATCTCTATTCCTCATATATTGAGCATTTTTGAAGATGTTCATCAGTCATTTTGTCAGTGTCACATTTACACTCATTGGCAGTTCAAATCTTCAGCTTGTTGAATAGATGGTTTCCCAATCCATTGTAGCCCGTGCGTAGTCTGAAAATTACCACTTGTTCTCTTCTACTGAGCTGGAAGTATGCATCATATTGTGTGTGACCTGGATGCTCTGCATCCCATTTGTTTCTGTATCTGCCAGCCTCTTCATTGCCGGGGATGTTGCAATGAGATCCATCATAATTTATGAACCATGCAACCACTGCAGCGAGTGCCCTAGCAGGAAGCCTGTATCAAAGCACTGATATGCTCTAGCTGTGGTGGTTCATGTACCAATCAGTTTTACAGGATGAGGTTACCAGCCTCCATGTATAAACTCATGTGACTCACCTTTTATGACATGCATGAAGGAGTGGTAGCCCTATTCTTTCTAAAGCTCATAAAAGACTCCCAGAAACTACACAGGGATTACAATACGACTTACAACACTCCCACTAATGATAACATGACATGGTTATCTGACCCCTGTATGACTTAATCTCTTGCTGTCGCCATCTCTTATAAAAATAAACCATTAACTCTCTGTTCAATCCTGATCTACTTCCATAAGTAACATTCACTATCCTTCAGCATCCTAAGGAGCATAGGCCTTCAACAAACTTATACCCAGTCTTCCTGTCTCATGCTGTCAGCCCAAGGTCTTTCCATGTCTGTATCAACATTTTCAATTCTGCTTCAGTTCTTTTCTCCATGTGTTTTTCAGCCTGCCTCTACCTTTCCTGCCATGGGGATTCCAGAACAAGGACTGCCTGGTAATGTTATCAACAGGTTTCCTCATCAATGTGTTGCCGGGGCCCAAAAGGGGAGCAAAGAATAGTAACACTGTAACCTACCAAGCATGTCATAACAGGCAACTAAGGAGGGCTGGCTATCCCATCCTGACGAATATAAGCTGGCTATCCCATCCTGATGAATATCAATATCTATGGGTTTGGGGCTGGCTATCCCATCCTGACAAATATAAGCTGGCTATCCCATCCTGACGAATATCAATATCTATGGGTATCATCATCATTAGTTTCCTTTGTGCTTTTTATGGAACATGGAGCCACCACTACAGCTGGTTCCACAGGAAGCCTACCTCAAGCAGTCACATGCTCATGCAGTGGTGGTTTCTGTGATATTGTGTTTGACAAGATGAGGTTGCCAACCCCATGCACAACCTTGTATTAGTCACCTTGTACGACAGACTTGAAGAAGCAGTAGTCCTATTTAATTCTTTGTCTCTTCTGAGACCCCTGGGAACTACACGTGGCAACATCCAAAAGTAAAAAAAAGGTAAAGGAACCCGTTACACGCCCATTGAGGCATATTGGGAATATGGTGTTAGGCCCATATTATCTTGACCGTCGGCACACTAGGGGTGATGTGGTCGGCATCACGCCGGCCGCCTTAACCTTCCCAGAGTTGCTCTGGTACCCATTTGGGGCTGGGTCGACCCAGGAGCCGTTTGTGGCCTAAAAAATTCCCGCCTCATCTGGGGATCAAACCATAGACCACTGCGCTAGGAAGCCAGTGCACTAACCACTATGCTACCGCGGCTCCCATCCAAAAGTAAGGCTCTCTTAAATTCCTTACCAAATTTCTGTTTTCATCAGGATCATTGTAATGAGAAGGAAATGAGAACGCTGTGTTCCAGCTCTCTGTGAGTGTCTCTCGCTCGAGTGTCAGCAAATCCTTCACATGTCCACCTTTCGCATCAGCTCTGTTACTGTACTGTTGCTGTGTGAACTTCGTAATAAAGTCCTTCTCGTGTGTACATGTTACGATGACCCAAAGAAAGACAGCTGAAATTGTGAATAATGGCTTGGTTCCCACCATTTTTGTATTATCTGAGGTATACGTGGATGATATTATTATTATTATTATACAAACAATTTTCAGTGGGCTAAATTCATTAAAAGAGTGCGATAGAATCACAGAATAATAGACACTGCCATGTTACACAACTGCATATCGGTACACTGGCTTTGTCACCTGCACTTATTAAAACACAGCCACTACCATTAGTCTTAACCATAACACTAACACTGTTTTGAGTTTTTTCCAACAAACACTGAGGCCATACATTAAAGAAAACAAAATAACAACAATAAGAAAATACCAACTTGCTGCCCAAAAAATGCAAATCCATATAAAGATATCACTGATGTACTTCCATTCAACCAGACTCATATTACTCTTACACTATGCACATTCATAACTAACAGTAATGAAAACCTTGCCAGTAATGTAAAAACTCAAATTGGCACTGCGAACATAGCTACAGCCATATGGGAAACATCACAACACCTGTCAATTATTGTATGATCAGCCAAAAGTGCTACTCACATTCATGACAGCACATTAACTTATGGTTCAAATATTACAATTAGTGCTGCGTTCTTTAACGATTAAGTAATTGGTAACAAAAATGTTTTAAATCAATTAATTGATAAAAACAAATTTTAATAGATTATTCCATTTTTAGCAATGTTAATGTTTTTTTTACTTAAATGCGAGAGCATTTGCTATCTTAAAAATTGTGATATGGAATTTGGCAAGTATGATCAAAAATAAGAAACTGTTTGGTTTTAACTTTTCAGTATTTTCATTATATTTTTATGACGATGTTACCTTATAGCTATAACAAGTAAAATAAAAAAAAGTCCCTAGAAATTTAAAAAAAAATTATTTATGATTTTTTATAATTTACCAAATTGTTCAAAATCGATCGATTAATCTTCAATTAAAGAAATTTGATTAATCAATTAAGATTATTTTAATCAATCCCAGTCCTAAGAATAATATTTACAGGCTACAAGTCATCATAACTATAGAATAAAAGTTGACATTAGACAAACAGCATATGACAAGAACATAATTAATATATAATGGTCAGTAAAAGTATATTACAACAATAATAAAATACAATCACACACAAGTAGAAATATTCAGTTACCGTATATCAATAAATCAATAATACACAAAGGTATGTTTCAGGCACTCGTGAGAAAGTAAGCAGTAGAAGAGTAGACAACAGAAAAACAACAGAAGTGATAGGCTTACCGGGAATCAAACCCAGGACCTTCTGAACAACATCACCGCCAAGCTACGAGAGTGAATCATTACTATCCTCTCTGCCAACTAGGCACCATAAAAATAGTGCTTCATGGACAGAGGTCATTAGCACGATCTCTCTACATGACCAGGATATGTACCTAAGGACGACGCAGGCTAATTATAGACCCAATCACTTCTGCAGTTTTCCCATTTAACAGTATAGGCCAGATTACACGAGACAAAGATCTTAATACTGTCTCAAGTAAATGATAGAAGAATGAAAATAGTACAGAACACAGGGTAGGTTTGGTACTGTATAAACATTTAAACTAATAAGGAGGGGAAAAACGAGGCCTGTAAAGAGTAAATAGATCATTAAATAATACACAAAGGTACGTTTAAGGCACGCGTGAGAAATAAAGTAGAAGAAAACTAGACAACAGAAGTGATAGGCGTACTGGGAATCAAACCTAGGACCTTCCAAATGACACTACCGCCTAGCTACATGAGCGAATCGCTACTATCCTCTCTGCCAACTAGGCACCTCAAAAATAGTGCTTCATGGACAGAGGTCATTAACAGGATCCCCACAGGTAACCCGGATAGTACCTTATAGAAAATAAAAGACAAGGTACGATGATGCTACAAACAAATGATGGCAACTGAATAAACTTGCTACAGGTACAGGCTGGCACATGGCAAACTCATGCTGTAATAGCTATAATACATTGATTTTACTGAGGTTTGTTCATAAAACTTCTAACTTCGAACTGGCTCGAAAGGAGCCAACTGATGTAGCACTAAACTGAACATGAAATACGTGATATGTAGAAACAGTGACTGCTTTATTTATAACATTATCATTCTGTCATCAGTTTCAAAGTATTGATCATAATAAATAACTTGACATAAACAACATATGACTCAGAAATCATCTGATCATCCTGACATTAATTTCCCAAAAATTCAAATAGGAATAACCATTATCTTTTTACTTGCATGACTTATAATTAATAGTCATCCATGCATAGACCGACACTTATGGAACTATGTCAGATATAACTTATTCACGGTACACATCCTTCACACATTAACGTCCGCAGGGTAACACTTCCAAAACTCAACTGATTACTTCTCTGCTATAAACAACATATGTCACCACATAACAATACGAGCCCATCCATACTGATACATTTAAAGCGACAAATACTTTTTTTTTTTTTAAACAAAGTATCCTTTTCAACCCTTGATAGGTTATAATTAGGATATATAGCGTAATAAATTCAAGACAATATAGTAACTTTTTCCCCCACTCCCCCTCTACTCAGTCCAAATAGAGTAAATCAAAACCAAAAATTGTGTATGTGACCTACCCTTTCCAAGAAACAACAAACAATAGAAATAAAAAAAATGAACAGGAAATAAAAAAACAAAACAAAGTAAAGTCTCTCATAATCGCCCTGTTATTAATAAGGTGAAATGGAGTGAGAAAACCCAGGGGTGTTTGAGATTACACCAAATCCACCATTTATCTGCCATCATCCACACAAGCATCCCATCAGACAACCCATTTTCCTCACACATCATTGATCCTTATACATTAATTTTACTTCTTGTTATATACTGTTTTACTATATTGTGCAATTCTCTAGGTCTATCTATTCTCAACACCTGTTCCACAGTTATGGATGAATTGCATGCCTGTAAATAATCTAATATTGGTTTTCTCTGTTGTTCATACTTCCTACATTTTAGTAGGAAATACTCTATATTATTATTTATACTTTCAAATGAGATTTCCCACCGTTGTACAAAATTTATTGTAGCAACACTATAAAAAAATTGCAGAATTATATTCTAATTATAACCCATGAGGGGTTGAGCAGGATATCCTTCTTCGTCAAATACATTTTAAAAGGTCACAAGATGTGCGGAAATATCACAACTCTTTCTCCCCCCATACAAAATTTACTTCTAATTTTACATTAGTAATATATATTACCAGACCTGTCATCATCATCAAGTACCATGCCTAGTGGCTTACGTTATCATGTCATGTCGTCTCTCCACAACTTCCTGTCTACAGTACTATGTATCAATTCTGTTGTTGACGTCTTTCCATGGGACAATGTCAAACTGTCCAGAATCTTCTCTCTTTGTTGTCCTCTATCTCTTTTTCCTTCTATCTTTCCTGTTGTCATGATGTACTCCAGCTTCTTTCTTCTCATAACATCTCATTGTAACATCACCGGCAATGAAGTGGCTGACAGAATGGCAAAAGAAGGTTCACATCTACCTCAGCCTGATGCAAGCATAACTTTTGAGGAGGCAAAGAGTTTTATCAGAATCAGATACAGAAACAAATGGAATGTAGAACATCCAGGGCACACACAGAATGATGCTTACTACCAGCTCCACAGAAGAGAACAAGTGGTAATCTTCAGACTCCACACTGGCCACAACAGATTGAGATACCATCTATTCAACAAGCTAAAGATAGGAACTACCGATGAGTGTAACTGTGGCACTGATAAAA
Source organism: Oreohelix idahoensis (assembly GCA_024509875.1). NCBI lineage: Eukaryota > Metazoa > Mollusca > Gastropoda > Stylommatophora > Oreohelicidae > Oreohelix > Oreohelix idahoensis. The sequence goes on from JAMPIV010005801.1 coordinate 542,458, forward strand.
TGACTGCTGAACATCTGCTTCAAAGTTGCCCCTTATATGTGGTACAGAGAAAGTGCATATGGCCGACACCAGCTCCTTTCGTGGAAAAGCTTTACGGGGATTCAAATAGCCTCAAACTGACTACTGCTTTCTTTGAGAACATTCAAGTGGACGTCTGAGAGTGTACGAAGAAGAAGAAGATAACATACCTGAAGAAAGTGCATTGCTTGCTAGATCTTTATTATTCCTTAATATTCTTATTATACTTTCAATAAGTCGTAAATATTCATTTTTGTTCTTATTAGATACTTTGCAGCTTTCCTGCAAGAGGACCAGTTGCTGTGTTGGCTCCATGTTCCCTCAGGAGCACAAAGAAAAATGATTATAATGATGATATATCCTAATTATAAACCATCAGAGGCCTAAAGAGGACATTTTTAACTCTGAAATGACGAGAAGCCAGTATTCGGGGCAAATTGTCCCAGTTGCTCGTGATGGCAGGCCATTTTTTTTAGGGGTGATATTTTTGAAGTAAGTTTTTTTTTCATTTTGTCCCAGTTTTATATTATCAATCCTCACTAAATTTCCTTTTTTTTATACCACACTTGAAAAATAAAACTTAGAAAGAAGCAATCCTTATTTATATTAACACTATCCCAGCATTTCTCAACCTATTTCCTGCAAGGAACCCTTGAAATAATTTTCAGATCACAGGGAACACCTGCATAAAAATTATTTTATCTACAGCTTATGGTACCTTAGCATCATCAGTAAGTTAGAAACATAATAATCCAATGAAAACTGCCAATGCACTTTTGAGGAGAGAATAACCTTTTGTGTGGATCTGTTTATTTTGGCCAACTTATTACTCTCTTGTGTGTGATTCTCTCTCCCCACAAAAGATATCAACTTTAATGTAAGTCTGCAGTATAGGTAGAAGAAACTTCAGTTTTTCCTTTTTTAAATTTCCTAATTGATTTTTTTAACCTTATCCAAGTAGACCTAAAAGTCTTATCACAAATTTCTACTCTATCAGATGCTAATGAAATATGGTATGTGCAAGAGTGAACACAGTCCTAATGTGCACTGCCATATGGAATGCTCGGTCAGTACCCACCACTGCAAGCACTAACATTGGTCAACGTGCAAAAGTTAAAAAAAAGGTTTTTTTTTCAGTCATGATCTCTTGCGGGAACTCCTAGTGACTTCTTTCAGAAATTTAGGGTTCTGTCGGATGCCAGTTGAGAAACCGTGCTCGATGACAACTCATCAAGAAAGTGGGCTATCGGAATCCATCTCCCCTGTTGTAGAATACCCTGGGGATGACTATGTCAGCGTTTAATTGATTCTCAAAAAATCTTGAGATGATCTTTGTTGTAATAGTTCACGCATATAAGTACGACCTCTGATGACTGGTTTCCAACCATCGTTGTTGTCCGCTGTCTTGACTGCACTCAGTCTGCTTAACTTTCAACAACTGTACGCATGGAAAAACACCACATATACAAGATGGTCCGAACACTTGCATATTTAATTTTTTTCCCCCTCAGTAAAATATTTGTCCCACACAAACATTTTAAGAAAATATGAAAACTAAATTTAACTATTAACATATTAACCTCGTAATATACTTTTTGTGAACCAAAACTATTAAAATGTCAATTAATGAAAAGAATTATTTGTTCCGAACTATTTATATTTTGAACAATCAAACCGTAAATTCTAAAATTCTTCCTATTCAAGGAAGTTGTTATTAACTCTTTCAGTCCCAAGCAAAAAAGTGGGTTTGGCCCAAGCAAAAATGGCCACCCCAGTGCGTTTTTATTGTTGTTGTTTAGAAATAATTTTTTAAAATGTTCATATGCATAAATAACTTTGTTGTTGTATATGAAACTGAAGGTAATTGGATGTACTTTACTCTTGTGCTACAAGTATAAAAGCTTTCATTGAAAAATGATTAGTTATTCAAGGTAAAATGGAGGATATGCGCTTAAAAAAATCGCTTTAAAAATCTAAAATAAATATCTCAAAACAGATACACGTTCACTCTTAAACACGTGCGGCATTTAAGAGAATGTACTTGCAGTTGGAAATGACTTTGTGGGTAGTTATAATTATAAACAGTCTCAAACAGAGGCACATATACTAAAGGCTTTCTAAAGTCGATTGGGCCAAGCGCGTCTAACCCCTGAGCCTTTATAAAGTCGATTGGGACTTAAAGAGTTAAAGAAACACAAAACATATCCATATCTTATTCGCCACTGTTTGAGTGAATGTTAATATCAGGCAATAATCTCCATTATTAATCATTTTAACATGGTCTGCAACCAGACGGTACGTCAAGGCCTAAAATCCCACCCCCTGCAGACCCAAGTAGAACAGTCCCAACTAAGATGGTTTGGCCATGTCTGCAGAATGGGAGAAGATCGGCTACGACGACAAGCATTGGAAACAAAGAGCAGGGATCCAGACCCCCAGGACGACCCAGAGTCCGCTGGGAGGACAACATCAGACAATCTTTGAAGGACCGAGGACTACAATGGAACCAGGCCAGGAGGAAGACAGCCGACAGGATAGTCTGGCGCTTTTTCTTCCAAACCTCTACACCTCACGGTAGAAGGTGAACGACTAAGTAAGTAAATTAATCATTTTAAGAAAGTGTGTCCCTAATTTAAATATGGATTGAAATGATGTTAACAATTGCATAGCCAAATGGTCTTTATCAATTTTAATCCCCACTTTCTTGCCATGGCTTTTTCTTTTATTATCATCATGCTCATTAGTTTTCTATGCACATTCCTTAACCTGGGAGGAGCATACCTGCCTTCCATTTTCATCCGACCCATCACTCGATTGATCCAGCTTTTAACTAATTTGGTCTCTCAACAATTGCTACATTATTAGTTGTACTCTCTTGTTTCTTCCTAACTGCTACTTGTGTATTCTTATAGGGTGCATCACTTTCAGTAGAAATCATCTTCCTTATTTTCTTCCTCCAATTCAGTGCTAACTGAATTTTAGAATTTACAATGGTTCTGATTTACCAGCTCTGGAGTCCTGGGTAAACTATTATTTACTCCATTTTCCTACATAATTTCCTTGTCACTAGTTTCTGGGAATACATAACCATTTTCTATATTCATGGTGTTCTCAATTAATTTACTGTCCTCACCACTATCTGGGGGTATATCTTATGTGCCTCTTCGAACAGACCTATCACTCTTTCCTACCCTTCTATTCCCAATTGTCAGTGTCTAGAATTATATTATGGGTGTGGCGTGTGTAGATGACAAACAACGCAAGGGGTACGAAGTAACACGACACCACTTGTACAGTTCCATGACATTTATTCACATGATTCCACGAGTCCTGAATATCAATTACATTGCCAAGCACACTGACATTATACTCAGGCTAATATTGCCTGTAGGAAATAACTAGCTACTCACAGACTGGCTTCACTCACGTCCACAGACCGTACATAAAAAGTCTTTAAGTGCGGCATACACCCCTCGCACCTGTAAAACAAGATCCAGGTGTGAATCACTTATTCCAGTGATTGGCGGCTTGAAACATCACCATACATATTCTCTAAGAATTTCTTTCAGGAGGAACAATCAACTTCGCCTTACTCCACAATAGCTTCAAGGCGGGACTAACTCATCGCATTAATATGTTCTCCACGAACAATACCAAAATTCCTCCAGGAACACTCCTAGGTGGGAAACACGTCACCTATAACATAACCACCATTTCTACTTCATGAACACTAACAAAGTTCCTTCAGGAACATCCTAGGTGGGAAACGCATCGCCTATACAACAATAGGTATCACCTATAACATCATCACTATATCAATCACGACAGTGGTTTCCCCACTGTCACACAATACGAGCACACAGCTCGACCACAAATCACAAACTCCCCCCAGTCACATTCGGGTACTCTCTCAGCCACCCAGACTTGTTCACCAAACACGCTTTCTCCATGCGCACGCACAAGTCACAATATGCTGACATCAAGTCAGGCATAAGCTCAATCCCTGAGTTAAACTTAAACAAATATTGACAACAACAGTTCAGTGATTAACACCAATCACTATCATCATCCAAACTCATGAAACTGCCATGTGACAGCAGTAATGGTATATGCAGTGCCGTCTTAAGGCATGGGCACACTGGGCAGTGCCTAGGGGCCCAACAATTCTAAAGGCCCCATGCTGGGATGCTGCCATATTGTTCATAAGACATCTCTTGGCAGAGTGGATAATTACTCGATCTCTCGCTTGAAAGGCCTGGGATTCAAATCAAACATGACGTGGGTAAGTTGTCGAGATTTTTGTTGAAAGTACCATTAAATTATAAATCTATAGGTTTAATTTTATTGACCGTTTACACTTTTATTCCCGTGGGTGGGTAGGGGCCCAGTGCATTGATTTGCCTAGGGCCTACAATGCTGTTAAGACGGCCCTGGGTATATGATCACCATTTCTTAACTGCTGTGCATGGGTGTTAATCACATGCGCTAACTTCTCATTCCAAATCTTGTAGGAGGTGTTGGACACTCTTCAGTGACTTATACACTTCAATCCATCTATTATTGAACTTTGTCGTTGGTTTCGATAATACACTCGATCTCCAGGTTGGAACTCTTGTAAACTGGTGTTCTTATCTGCCTTTCTTTTCTGTTTTTCAAAAGCCTTTTTCATATCTCATCACTAAATAGTATGCTTTCATTTTCTCTTGCAGTGTCAAACTTGATCCTGTCCAACATTTACAATAATAAGACACGAGATATGATGCCAGTTTTGCATATTGCAACTGAACATATTATTTGGACATGAAAACAATATATATCCTAATTATAACCTTCAGAGTTGAACAGGATATTTTTCATCATAAATCTAACTTACTAAAAAAAAAATAAAAAAAATGAGAGCTCTTTACAGATACAAAGTGAAAGCAAACAGCATGGAAGAATAAAACCGCAAGCACACTGCAAAGATTCAATCACACTTAAACCGACACTATTACAATGATTATAATCATAATATAAAATAACTATCTGTACTGTGTGCATCTGAGACTGCAGTGTGTCAATATTTATATTTTTCTTCTTCTGTCTAAGTGTACTTATTATGTAATGAGTATTTCTAAGCTGCTCTATACAAACTAAAAATTCTTAGCAATAAGAAACTTCTTAGACTGCAACTAAGAATGGGCTATTTTAGAATAGAAGAACCTTACTGTGCAGAGTGCCTAGAGAAAAATATGAGAGAGCATTTCCTGTTAAAATGTAGGAGGTATGAACAACAGAGAAAACCAATATTAGATTATTTAGACATGCAATTCATCCATAACTGTGGAACAGGTGTTGAGAACAGATAGACCTGGAGAATTGAACAATATAGTAAAACAGTTTATAACAAGAAGTAAAATTAATGTATAAGGATCAGTTATGCAAGCCTTCATTTTAGTTTGTTTATAGTTTGTTTGTTTTTGTTTTTTATTCATTTGTTTTTTATTTTTATTGTTTGTTTGTTTCTTGAAAAGGGGAGGTCACACACAAAAACATTCCTACAAATTTAGTTTTTACTTATTCTATTTGGACTGAGTGGAGGGGGAAGAAGGTACTATATTTGGGTATTGGAAACCTGACTTTATTTACTTGAATTAGTGCACCATATGTCAAGTCAGTCCTATTGTATGGCTCTGAGACACCGAGAGCAACAAAAACAACAACTAAAAAGCTACAGACTTTTATAAACGGGTGCTTGTGTAGAATAGAAGGACTGAAATGGTATGACAAAGTCACAAATGTGGAATTGATGACAAGAACCAGACACGTGCAAGTGGAACAAGAGTTGAGAAGAAGACGCTGGCGATGGATAGGAAACACATAGAGGAAACCTGTTGATAGCATTACAAGGCAGTCCTTGTTCTTGAATCCACAGGGAGAGGCAAAGGTAGACCAAAAAACACATGGAGAAGAGAGCTAGATACAGAGGTGAAAATGATGAGGAAAATATGGAAAGAACTTGAGCGGATGGCACAGGACAGGAAGACTTGGCATGTGTTTGTTGAAGGCCTATGCTCCTCGGGGAGCTAAAGGGTATTGATTGATTGATGTCCTAATTATAACCCATCAAGGGTTTTACTTTAATAAAAAAAATATATGTAAACGTTTATCACTTTTATATTATTTAAATTATATTCTCGCCAGAGAAATTGAAACAAGATGTCAAAAAGCCAGCTTAGAAACTTACCAACTGTCAACACTACTCAAACAACGGAATATCATGGTTGAAATGAAGAACAGTGTTCTATACAGCATTAAAAAAAGAATTCAAATACTCAGTAAAAAGGGGTATGGGTTAGATATCATAAACATAACCCTAACCTTAACTCTTAAAGTCCAGAGCAACGCTCTGAGCGTTGCAAAATTCAACACGCCGTGCCAGAGCAACGCTCACAGCGTGGTTTTTAGTTTATCACGCATAAACCTTAAAAATCGTCCGTTTAATGCAGTTCATATATTAAAACTCGTAGAATGACTTTCGCTATTATCTAAACAACTAATTTGACTGTAGTTAATCAGAACATATGCGTGTTTTGATGTTATTATCACAATTTTTGTGAAAATTTGCGTGTTTGCGTTTTTCGTTGTTATTGCTAGAGAAATATGTCACGCTTTATATTTACGTTTTCTAAGTCTCCTAAGCAAATAATTGTGTCAAACTACTTTGAAACATTGCTGATGATTGTTTGGTAGTCACAGTTTGTTGTCAAAATATGGAATCTGTGCAGAAAAGCTAGACACACTAGGTTTAGTTGATGAGTAGGCGTAGTCGTATTCTGGCCGATCAAAAAGCAACAAAACTAGACCTACCGTAACACCTAATCACTAGTTCTTGGTAGAAGATGAAGCTAGGGATACAATTAAAACATTAAACAAGAGTAAAAAAGTTTTTATATGACGTTATTCTTCTTTATTTGTTTGAAAATTACGTAATGCACGATTGCATAATTTATATTTTTCTTACAAAGGACCACGGAAAAACTGGTGTGAATAACACTAAATGTACTAATTGTGGCCATAAGCATGTTTTTTTTACTTGTATATGGATTAACTTGATGTTTGAAGACTAAAAAGAAAGTTTTATTGTCAACAACAGTAATTTGTCTTTGGTAAGATTGTATTCTACAGTCAACTTTTTAGCGTTTTTCAATTTTACATGCAAAACGTTTTAAGTATACCGAACATACTTGTGTTAATACTACCAAAGACATTATATATTACAATTCTCTATCCATTTCCCTACAGTTTGGTATATAATCCCCATCAAGGCCAGCTCCTTGACGTGGAGATGGGGCTCAAGTACAGCCATCAGCGGCTGAAAAACCAAGACTGGCCAGGCCCTCCTAGACTCGAGCAAGACCACAGTCTGCCCTAGCAAGTCAAGGTGCTGAAGACGGAGGCAACCAGCCAAGAGGCGCACCACAGCAATCAGGATGCCACGCATTAGCGCTATGGGAAGTATGCCTATATCTGCAAAACGTTATGGCACTCGCCCTGTGACGGACACCCAGGCAGGCGCAGTGCCGGGCCCTCTGCCTCGGAAGGGCCCAACCCCTACTACTGGGGGTCCTTCTCAATTGCCCCGGGGAGCCAGGAGGCATGAGAATAGAGCTACTGGCCAAGCAGCCCCGAATATGATATATTGAGGCAAACCCACTGGCCCAGAGAAACAACGCTGGAAGCAAAACTATATGGACCCCTGTATGAACTACAAAAGACAGTGAAGTTTATACAAGAAACAACATTGCAGATATAGACAATATATTTCAAGCGAACGAAAGAAGAAGAAGAAGAAGAAGGTATATAATAAGTAGCCTACATGTTCAAAGGAAAATTCACACAAAAATTTAGACTGAAAGATTAACACTTCACTCTATAAAATTCTGCCCACAATAAAAGTCTGGCACAGCGTGCAAAATAACTCTGGACTGAAAGAGTTAACGACGATGGCAACTTACTAGGATGACATAGCAGAACCCGACCCACTGTTGTTGAATTAAACCGAATATCAGTATAGAAACTAAACAACAACTGATAAACAGTAGGCCTACATTTTTACCAACTTTACTATCAGTGTCAAACTTGATCCTGTGCAAGACATAGGTGAGGAAAATCCCATCATGCGAGATATAAGCTTGAGAGGTAGGCCTACCGTAAATATTAATGGTTACCAGGGCATTCACGAGAAATGATGACATCTGAAAAATTTAATAGGCCTACTTCCTGCATCGAACATACAGAAACAGAAAAAAATAGTCATGCCATCTCATCAGAATGGAGCCCCATCAGTTACTACTACGATCCTACCACATCAGAAGATCTGGATTTTGGGCACAAGGACGACGAAGAGGCAGGCAGACAGATATATAATATTAGGCCTTCACAAATCCTACAACACAAACTCACATTAGGCTAGCCAACGCAACACACTTGTTGTTGTTGATTTCGTCTACTATGTTGCTGTAATACCCTGTTCAACCTGAAAGTTGGTTATAATTGGGGTATATAGGGTGGCTCGAGAACGACAACTTTAGCTCTCCACGACAAGAGCGGACAGAAACAGTATAAGTACGCTATATTATATTTAACAGCCATTAAATATATTATTATTAACAAGTTTGTCAAACTTTCTATAATAATGATTGCGAGCTGTAACTTGTTTACCTTCTGCAATTCAAAATTAGAATCATGCAGACACAACACAGGGGAATGAACTCTCACGACTGCATGTTTGTCGTGATATAATTATTCCCCACATATTACTTCCGTTGTTTGTAAACAGGACTTAGAAAGCAGACACAAAAGGCACATCCCCTTTCCGAAGAATCAGGTTAGTTGGGGTAGCAGTTACCATTGATGCGTAGTCCTGTGTCATAGTATCTATCAGTAAAATAACTTGGAGAGTTAAGGTGAAAATGGTACGTTCCAGCTGTATACACTACGGCTTTGGGCTTACTATGCCTGAGCGAGTAATCCGAGCTAGTAACTGTAGGCCTCGTTGAATGTGATTCATTCTGTCTTTACGTTATCTTTCAGTTCCCAGTGGAGCATACTATACTACATAAACCTTGAACAAATACACACCAAGCCAGTAACGTACCCCCTCGTTCTTTGCTATTCTGCTCAAGGTCTTTTCATGTGTTCTTTTATCCCCTTCTTGCCTATCTCTGATTCCCTTCTCCATGTGTTTTTTTGGGGGGTTAAAATTAAATACAGTAAGACGTGTTCATCGACGTCATCCAGATATGTTGCCCACGTCGTTAGGGTTATTGTTAAAGGTTAGATATAGGATTCTTAACACATTAACTACCGCAAGCCGCTGTCAGCGGCTCACAAAATAATCACATTTGGACCGCAAGCTGCTCACAGCGCCAATCTAATTTTAGTAATAAAACGAATGAAAAATGTACTGAAACACTCTCTGATCTGGTTCGAGATTTTAAGTTGCCACCGGAAAACAAATTCCCAAAGCATGGTTGTTACAGAACACTGGAAAATTGATATTATGTTCATATTTTTCAGCATTTTGGGTTAGTTACCAAATTATGTAAAACTGTTTACTGTGGCAACTAGTGATAGGACTACAAAAAATGCGCGTACATCTCGTCTAACGGCTGAATAGGATAGAAACATGTTTCAACAATTGACTGATAGATCTAGCGACGAGGACAAGAGTGAATATGGTGTGCACTTTGATTGAAATTGTGATTTTGATAGAGATGGGGCGCAAGCAGTTATAATTGTGAAAATATTGCAAGTCCTCGGCCATCGGAGGGCCGTTAAATAGCAACAACCTCTATTAGAGTTACAACCGGTGTTTATTGTAATAGATCTACTCTAGAATCCTAGAGCAGAGACTCCGACACCTAGCTGAGCCACAATTGGATGAGGTCCAGTGTGGATTCCGAGCAAACCGAAGTACTCAAGACCTAATCTTCACACTCAGACAGCTGAGTGAAAAGGCCCTTGAGTATAAGAGTGAGATCCATCTTTGTTTCATAGATCTGGAAAAGGCGTTTGACAGGGTCCCCTGGAGCAAACTTTGGGACTGTTTGGCAAGGAAGAATATTCCAGCACCTCTGATTCATGCTATACAGAGCTTCTACAAGTCTTGCAGAAATTATGTGAGGACAGCAAACCATAAGTCAGAAGAGTTCAGGACCACCACTGGTGTAAGACAAGGTGATATCCTATCACCTTACCTCTTCATACTCCTTATGGACGATGTCATCAAGGCATGTAAGGAGAGAACAAGAAAGTATTCAGTGGGGTACTGGAAGATGAGACAGGTCTATATTTCAGAGCTGGCATTTGCTGATGATGTTGCCCTGATTGCTAAATCAGAGGCACATCTCCAATCCAACCTGCAAGTCTGGAAGGAAGAGCTGGAGAAGAGAGGGATGGTCATAAGCAGCTCTAAAACAAAATCCATGGTGATATCACGAGAAGAAAGAAAACATCAGATTAAGTTGGGAGAACAGGTCCTGGAGCAGGTCAACCACTTTAAATATCTCGGAGCTATTATAGACCGAAAGGGAGGCATCAAAGAAGAGTTGGCCACTCGAAAAGCAGCGGCTGGGAGACTTTTTCAGGCCATAAATCGTGGATTCCTCAGCAAGAAAGAGGTTGGTAAGAAAACGAAGATGGCTGTATACCGCTCCACCTCTGTCCCAGTCTTGACATATGGATGCGAGTCGTGGGCAATGACTACAACCCACAAAAGCCAGATCCAAACCTCAGAAATGAGGTATCTGAGGAAAGTGGTTGAAGTAACAAGAAGAGACATGGTCCGCAATCAGACGATCCGTCAAGGCCTAAAATCCAATCCGCTGCAGACCCAAATAGAACAGTCCCAACTAAGATGGTTTGGCCATGTCTGCAGAATGGGAGAAGATCGGCTACCACGACAAGCATGGGAAACAAAGAGCCAGGGATCCAGACCTCCAGGACGACCCAGAGTCCGCTGGGAGGACAACATTAGACAATCTTTGAAGGACCGAGGACTAGAATGGAACCAGGCCAGGAAGAAGACAGCTGATAGAATGGTCTGGTGCTCTCTCTTCCAAACCTCTACACCTCACGGTAGAAGGGGAACGACTAAGTAAGTAAGTAAGTTTATTGTAATAGTACATTCATTTATCTTTAAAATGACATGTAATTCATAAAAATCTGTAAACAATTACGAAAACTACAGCTTACTTTGTGCAAACACCTACAGGATGAAAATGGGAAAAAAATTTAATTCGGCCACAGTGTGTTTTTCAATTCGGTAGTTAATGTGTTAACCTGTACCTATTTTCACTGCGTTTCTGAATTATTTTTTTTTAAAGCTGTGTCGAACAGATTTCTTCATTTCAACATTTTGGTTTCTATGGTTGAAATGAAATAGAGGGGGGCATGTGTCCGATTTCACCCAACTGTCTATTAGTCTGACTGCCAGTTAAGTCATGTAATGGATTGATAGACATTCATCCCACTGTTCTTCATTTCACATTTTTTTTTACTTTAAACATAACTATCTAAATGTATAGACAATACATGTCCTCATTATAACCAATTAGAGGCTGAACAGATATTTTTCTTCTTTAATTAAAATCTTTAAAGATCTTTTGAGGATTCCATAACGCACAACCTCCCTTTTCAAAACAAAAATATAAACAGCACAAAAAGTATGAAGAATCTACTGTTTAACAAAAAACCACACACACACATGTAAAGACGTTATTTCTTACTACACCTGTAGTACACCACTGTAAAGTATCAGTCTGTCTGCTCTGTAAGGAAGAGTGGTGTGTTGTTGAGATCAGGCATGCTCCAGTCTACCCAGCTGTAAATGGGTAACTCACCCTAGTCCTGAGTTAGGGAAGGCAAAGGCTCCAGGGGAAGCAGGCCCTAAACTTGGTCACTTCAGCCGACGCAGGATGGTGTATGTATGAAGTAGTAGTGTAGAGTGTGATTACCGCGAATGGTGTACTGTTCGTGTGCTGACCAATATAATCACTCATACACATGTGTCTACAAGGCACCAATGCAGACTGCTGGAATCTTAGTTTACTCAATTTATTCAGACGTACACACTGGGACATACGAGTACATCAGGCTTTGTTGACATAACAATTTGTAGGTATACATAGCAGATCTGAAGTCATGACACATGCAGAAATAATGGGTAGTACATCAAAGTTCAATGTCACGATACATCATCTTATGAAACCACGAAAAGGGGGTTTCTAGCGGGATTGAGATCTCTCTGTCACTGTCCGATAATAAGATAAATAATCTGTTCTCTTGGCAGTGATCAAAACAGACGATGACCGAAATCCAACATGGCTACCTTCCTGAGTTGTCGTTCACTCATTCATAGGAAGAATATCAGCCAAAGTTAATTTACAATGGATATATAAAGGATTTCATAAATGGATCCATGCAGCACTACGGTGATCAGGTTAGTTCACGTAGCCATAACCGCTGCAGGAAAATCTGTCATCTTCGTCGATACAAAACACGACACTAGCATATCGAAGCACCCAAAAGTCAAGCTAGGCCTAACCGACGAGAGATCATCAAAAATACGAGCTGGGTTTACCTGGAGTCCGAATCATCTATATACTGACATAAGGAGAGTCTCTAACACAAACTATCGTAGAGACACTATCTCCTCCAGAAGAAAAAACCACTTCGTAAGACATTTTTTCTTGACGAAGGGACCAGCTCTTGAAAAAACGTACCCCACCATTCTTAGCAGTACATCGGAACTCATCACGACTTGTTAAGACAACTCATACTTCCGCTAACAAGAATCTAGTCCCTCATACCCATCCAAAATATACAATATAGGACTGATTCTACTTGTACTAATAATATGTAATACATATGAATTCAGGCCATAAACACAATAAGCAAATTAATATATTTTCTGGCCCTAAAATTAAGTACAAACGCAAGCGTACTATTCTTGCGCTGGATCGATATCCAGACCGATTACTCCTATAATCAAAAGTGTGAATCAAACATGGATTATCTCGCTTTTACAATAAACAGCATTTTCATACACAGATGGATGCATGACTATATTTTTCCCATATTAAATAACCATATCGATTTTTTTGTAATATGTGCGTCAAAAATATGCACGCAACAGATTACCACACCCCTCGGGAAAAAAAAAAAAAATGGTACATTTTTTTTTTGAAATACATCTAGGAGCAACATACAATAGGCTCACAACGCACCAATAACAATGCGCAGATGATAAGCATAAGTTTTATGACCTTAGAGAAAGCACTTCTCTAAGTATTAATATTTCCAGAGAGGTGTCACCAACGCATACTACAATATTAGCAATGACACAATTTCCACATTAGTTTATACATAAATTCCATCTAAGATATCTTAACATCATGATCATCAAAGACGAAAAAACATTGAAAAAATCAGCGGTGAATAAATATCCATGAACCGCTAAGTAGTGTTACAATCAATATATGATATATTACATATGTGTACACATTTCAACATAGAAACAATTGTATCAAAGCTGTATAACAGTTATGAATCATGTGGGCATCTAGACAAAATATCTGCCATCACATTTTCTGAACCACGGATAGCTCGCACCGAAAAATGAAATGGCTGTAGAGCAATCGCGTATCGCGTTGATCTCGCGCTCTTCAGATTTTTACTCTGAATAGCCGTAAGAGCTTTCTGGTCAGTTTCCACAATCTTCTTCTTCTTGCGATCGCATCTTTGATGATTACACCGTCAGACGAGTTCTCATGATGAATTCGACTGTTGTTTGAAGTTCCTCTTTAACTCCATATAGCTTTGAGTTTAGTGTTTAGTCATTGGGCCAGTATATCTTTCTTAACTGGTCATACAGAGGACAGTCCTGTAGAACATGCTCAGCAGTTTGTTCGTTTAATCCACATGTGCACAGTGGTGAAGCAGACAATCGTAGCTTGTGCATGTGTTTATTCAGTTTGTTATGCCCTGTCCTGAGTCAAAAAATAGTTGTCTGTCCCTGCCGGTCGAGAGTGTGATAGTCGTCTTTGGGTTGGTTCTGTTCTCTTCTGATAGTCTGGATAGCTCTCTTTTTCTCAAAGTATGTGACTTCATTATCTTCTTGTTCACATTCTCCTCCCTTTTTTGCAAGTTTATCTGCCTTTTCATTTCCGGGTACACCACAATGAGATGGTACCCACTGAAGTATGGTTCTCTTTTTGGCAGCTACCTTGTTTAGTTCATTTCTCAGATGCGGGAGTTTACCACCCTTGAGAGCTTGCAGGACAGACAGTGCATCTGTGAGGATGACTACCTGGTGGCAGTCAGAGTTGGTGTTATAAATCATATTTGCAGCTTGCTCTAGAGCTTGAACCTCAGCTGTATAGTTGGAACAGAATTTACCAGTGGGAATGTGCCTAGTCTCATAGTGGTTGTCAGGATATGAGATAAAGATACCGGCACCTCCATTCCTAACAGCATTAGTTGCTGATCCATCTGTATAGGCATGTATCCATGATTGATCGGGATAGCTTTCTTGGATCATACTCAATGTAGCAGTTCGTTTTTGCAGATCATTATACTCACATCCACTTGTGAGACCACTGACTGTTGTATTAATTTGGAGGGCACTGCTGGCCTGCTCCCATGGTACAGGGTATAGGGTGGGCTTCAGTGGTGTTGTCTTCATGGATAGGTCTTCTTGATGCTGTCTTATAAGTCTTTTCCCCCGATGCACAAAGCTGCTACGCTTTAGACGTCCCAATGCCAGATCATCTAGTCTTGCCTTCATTGGGTGCATTGGCATACTGTTGTACTTTTCCATCTGGATCATGGTTTTTGTGTCTCTTCTATGGGACAATGTCTGTAATCCAGCAACCTTCTGCATCTCTGTTATTGGTGTAGTTTTCATGGCTCCTGTAATGAGCCTGAGAGCTTGATTTTGCACCTTGTCCAAAGACTGCAGATGTGAGTTAGCAGCTGATGACCATGCTGCTGAGCTAAACTCTAAGTGTGGTCTTATTACTCCATTATAAATCTTCTTTAGATTTCGTTCATTTGCTCCCCAGTTGGTACCTGCTAATTTTCTGAGTATGCCTAGTCGTCTTCGGGCCTTTCCTTCTGCATTTTCAATATGCTTATTCCATGTAAGCTTTTGGTCAAATGTCACCCCAAGATAGGTGGGGTAGCTTTCTTCCTTGATCACGGTTGTCCCTAGGTGTATGTTAGCTGATTTGTCCTTGGGGGCGAGGGAGAACAGTGTTGTGGAGGTTTTGTCTGTGTTTATTGTGATAAGCCATTTCTCTGCCCATGACACTAGCATGTCTGCTGCCCGCTGCATTCTATAATTTGCTGTGGTGACATTTTCATCAGCGCACCAGAGTACTAGGTCATCTGCATATAAGGCAGCTTTAACTCCTGCAGGGAGATCTTTCACCAGGTCATTGATGTAAACAAGGAAGAGTGTTGGGGAAATTACTCCTCCTTGAGGTACCCCCTGATGGAGCAACACTTTTCTGCTCTGCAGACCGTCAAGAGTGACTCTAGTTCTCCTGTTATGCAAGTATGACTGGATCCATTTCATCATGTTGCCTTGGATTCCACTTCTCCTAAGTTTTGCAATGAGGCCATCTTTCCACACCTTGTCAAAGGCCTGCTTGAAGTCGACCCAGATCGTTAGGACCTTTTTCTTCTCCTGGAAGGCATCTTCTATTGCTTGAGACAAGTAAGTAACTTGGTCTTCTATACTGTAGCATTCTCTAAATCCAGCTTGTTCCGGCACCAGGATCTGCTCAGACTCTAAATACCATTTCAATCTGTGGTTGACTATTCGCTCCATAGTCTTCCCAACACAGCTTGTGAGACTGATTGGCCGGTAACTTGCAGCCTCGGTCTTACATTTCCCTTTCTTTAGTATGGGTATTGTGATGGCTTCTCTCCATACTTGGGGTACCGTTCCTTTCAACCAGCTGTGGTTGAATATCTCAAGCAGTTTTGTCTTTGCTGCTGAGCTCAGATTTACTAGCATTTCGTTGCTGATTTTGTCTGGGCCGGGTGACTTTTGAAACTTAAGCTTGGAAATAGCCTTCTGTAGTTCTCCTAGTGTGATGGGTTCCCTCATTGGGGCAGGAGTATCTGTCTGTCCCATGGTTGCCAGTATTTCTTTTCTTATCTCTCTCTGATGGTCTATGTTAATGGGTAAGTTGCTTTCTGAACTGTATCTTCTAGCAAACAAGTCTGCAGCTTGTTTTCCTCTGAAAAGTTTGCCACCTTCATCCAATGTGATAGTCTGCCTTGGTGAGGAATGCTCTTCATTTAGAGACTTGACTAATCTCCAAAGTTTCCTGCCGTCTTTCTCAAGGTTCAGCGATGCCGTTTTAGTTCTCCAGCTTTTCCGCTTTTCTTCTAGCTTTGTTCTCTGAAACTCTGCTACAGCCTTTTTCCATTTGTTGTGAGTTTCAAGTGAAGGCTGAGACTCTGCGTCCTTTCTAGCCTTGTCCATAGCTTCCTGACGTTCTTGGAGTGTGCTGGACCAGTATGGTATGTAGTTACGCCGGCATCCTTTGGGAATGGTTTCTTTTGCAGCTTGTAGTATGCATCTGTTGAAGTCTTTTACCACTTCATTAATGTCTCTGTTCTGTACCTTGAGGGTAGACAGCAGCGTGTTCACCTGATGCCTGAATAAACCCCAGTTGGCTTTTTTGTAGTTCCATCTTGTAATGGCTGGGCCTGTACTGAGAGTTGCACTCTGGACTGTAAGAAAGATTGGGCGATGGTCGCTTCCCCCTAGTTGGTCTCCTACTTCTCTACTAATAGATCCAGCTATATCTGGTGTGGAGAAGGCAAGATCTGGTGTTGAGGTTGTGTGCCATCCTCTGGAGTAGAAGGTAGGAGTATCTGTGGCATTATTGACTAGGATTAGGGAGTGATCATCTTGCCAAGTTTCAACCTCTTCACCTCTGTGATCCAGATGGTTATAGCCCCAGCTCTGGGAGTGGCTATTAAAGTCTCCAACTGCTATAAAGTTGGTGGCTGGTACCTGTATAGAGCTGAGACTCAGGGGTTTGTTGTTCGGACAGTAATAGTTCAGGAGTTCTATTTCCATCTTGTCTACCTTTATCTGCAGCAGCTGATATTCTGCTCCATCCATGAAGGTTTTCCTTTCGTGTGCAGGAATGTTATTCCTTACAAGAGTAAGTACTCCTCCTTTTCGTCTATCTTGTCTGTCGGATCTGAAGCATTGATATCCCCTTATTTTAAAGGTTTGATCTGCTTTCAAGTGAGTCTCTTGGATACAGCAAACACTGACTTGCTTCTCATACAAGATGTTTTCCAGCTCTGTCTTTTTGCTGTATCCAGCCTGCTTGCTGTTCACTCCCTCTGCATTCCAGTGCATCATGACAAGTGGCACTCTGGGTTTCTCTTTTTCTGTTTTGTTTTGGTCAGTAGTTCTCCTCCGCCGTCTGTTGACTCCACAAGACGGTCTAGAGGGTCCTCCAGTAGCTGAGGGTGGGCTCTGTCGAGGCTCAGAGCCCGGCACTGCACCTGCCTGGTGGAGCTCCACAGGGCGAGCACCAGAACGAGATTTATTTGACGGTGTACTCTCCATAGAAAAAAAAAAGCGAGTTGCATGATACTGTGGTTTCCGGTGCGCCTTCTGGCCCAGTATCTACGACTTTAGCACCTGTTCAACGGGAGAGTGGGCTCATCCCTAATCTGTTTATGTTCCCAGTAGTAGACTATTCGCAAGCAGCCTGGGGGTGTCACTGCTCTGCGCGGACCTTGTTTACCGAGGCGGCGTCCGAGCTCGTATGGTGAAAATATGGTTGCGTTATCTTCAAAATAGCCCTGTCTTTCCCGTGGCTTTTCTGCCATCCTGCAACTTTGAGTTAGGGAGTTCTGAGCTCCAGTCTCTTTCCCAGGCATTTTATCCTGGCCTGGCACGCATACAGAGGACCCCACTTCTGGTTCTAAGTTAGCAGTTGGGGATAGGTGGGGTAGCACACTGTGCATTCCCCGTCATCCAGGGGGCTCTCCAACTATGCAGAGCTTGCACAATGCTGTGCTCTGGTTCGGGGCTCTCCCAAGGAATCCTCACGTCCTGCACAGAGCCACTTCCCGATACCCACCACCTGCCAACCCTCCATTGTAGAAATCTCCTGCATGCGGCCATCCAGTCAAGAGCCAGTATTAAGTCTGGTGCCCAAGTGATCCCCCCAAGCTCAGTGTGCAATGCTGGGTTCTCATCATGCTGCAACACAGGAGGGATTGTGATGCTCAGCCATCTCTCTCAATTCTGCACCGATAAGTGACATCGGGGACTTAACTTTGCCTCAGTACTGGGAGGCCCCGTTTCCGGGTACACCACACACAGCCAATTGAGGCAACGGTCGCCATGGGCGTGATAGACGACAAACAGTGAAGAATGAGGCAAGAAAGCATTTAACCCATGAAGTGGGGGTGGATTGGTGCAGACCAGAGCATGTACCACTCGCCGGTGGGTTCTGCATCTACACCTATAGGGTTCCACCCACTCCTCAGCCCTTTTAGTCTGGCCCCTCACCCAGGACCTGTCCGGCTTGGGTGACCCTGCCAGGAGTAAAACTCCCGCCGGCGTAGCTCCCGGGATCATTGAGGCGCTCAAGCTCTCCAACCACGGCAAGGTAGGCTTACATGTGGAGAGTTTCCACAATGAAATGCGCGCCCAGAAGAAATCTTTGTAGTTTAAGGATTGACCAAACCATAGCCAATAATTCACGGTCTAGGACCGAGTAATTCTTCTCTGCGGCATTTAATTTCCGAGAAATATACATCACAGGATGCAGAGTTCCAGAGTACTCTTGCATTAGTGCAGCTCCAATCCCGATGGATGAAGCGTCACTACGAAGAATAAATGTCTTATCCTTAGAAGGTAATACTAGGATAGGTGAAGTAGAAAACATAGTTTTAACCTTATCCAAAGAGGATTGACATTCTTGAGTCCAATGGACTACATTAGGAGACCCTTTCTTTAGCAAGGAAGAAAGAGGTGACATAATGGAGGACAGATTCGGTATGAATCGTCCATAAAATTGTATTAGACCTAAGAGACTTCGTACTTGCTTTTTAGTCTTAGGAATAGAAATGTTAAGTATCTTACTTGTATTATGGTCTTCTGTTTTTAGGAACCCATGACCAACACAGTGTCCTAAGAAAGATATTTCGCTAAAACCAATACATGCTTTCGATGGTTTCGCTGTCAGGTTATGCTCGCGTAAGATAGACAATAGTTCATTTATACCATTATAGTGATCGTTCCAAGTATCGCTGAAAAGACAGATGTCATCAAGATACGCAATGACATCTGAGCGATGAGATAGGATTCGACGCATCATGCGTACAAATGTAGCAGGGGCGTTCATAAGACCGAAAGGCATGAAATTCCATTGGAATAGACCCCTAGGCGTCGAAAAAGCAGTAAACGGTTTGGCGTGTTCGGATAGTGGAACTTGCCAATATCCCTTAGACAAATCGAGTTTAGTAAAGAAGTGAGAATTCGATAGTCTCGTAAGTAGCTCTTCTAGTAAAGGCATAGGTTCAGCATCGAATTTAGTCACTTGATTCAATTTGCGATAATCCACGCAAAGACGTGTGTTATTGTCTTTTTTCCGTACTATAACCATCGGCGAAGAATATGCTGATGTGGATGGTTCAATAATTTTTAACTCTATCATCTCATCTAACTCTTTCTCTACCTGTGCTTGGAAATGTATCGGGATAGGATACGGTCTGACTCTTATAGGACTATGGTCAGTAAGAATAATGTCATGTTGAATGACATCCGTTTGACCAGGAATGTCAGTAAGGACATCCTGAAATTGTTCTAACATAGTAGAAACTTGTTTCTGCTCTCCTGGAGATAATTCTGGAGAAATTGCAACATCTTTCCATGATTCATTAGAGTGAAGAGGAATCATTGGAAAAGGTAAATTTACATCCGAGAAACTCGTTTCCTCATCCTGTATTACTGACAGAGATGAGTACTGTCCATGTTGGACTGGAAAATCGTCCGTTGCCTGGAAAACAGGTTGTAAATAATCAGGACGTTCATGGAATTCCGTGAGCATGTTGATGTGGAAGGTTTTACGCTTCCCGTCAATATCGACGATATAGTCAACATCGGAAACCTTTGATATTATATCGTACGGACCTTTCCAAGAAATGAGAAGTCTATTTTCCCTACAAGGTAGCAAGACAAATGCTTTGTCACCTGGACAAAGTTGACGCAAACATCTCTTTTTTATTGGCAAATTCCCTTGCCTTCTGTTTCGCAAATTCAGAAGAAGCAGTTGCCAATTTGCATGCTTCAATAATCTTGTGTCTAAGTGCGATGACATATTCATAAGAGGATTTTGTGTCATCGACAATATTATCAGCAGTTATAAGATCATGAAGTAAGGACATAGGACCTCACGGTTTCGCGCCAAAGACAAGTTCAAAGGGAGAAAATCCTGTATGTTCGTTGGCGACCTCTCTATATGCAAAGAGAGCCGCGGGTAAAACCCTATCCCAATCCTGAGGATGATCTTCTGTTATCTTACCTAGTAGGTTTTTCAGAGTTCTATTCAAACGTTCCACCATCCCATTGGACATAGGATGATAAATACTACTCAGCGATCTCTCTATCTTCAGAGTCGACATTACTTGAGACATGGTATCCGATATAAGTTGGGTACCATGGTCGGATAATATTTCTGCTGGAAACCCCAGACGAGAAAATATTAACCAAAGAGCATCTGCGACATCAGCAGTAGTTATGCTCTTTAGAGGAACAGCCTCCGGCCAACGTGTGCACATATCAACACACGTCAGAATAAATTGGTGTCCTCTAGCAGACTTTATCTTAAATGGACCAATGATGTCTATCGCCATTTTTTGAAATGGCCGAATGGGAATGTCTGCAGCCTGAATAGGTGCATCATGGCGTGGACCTCTGGATTTAATCTCTTGACATACTTTACAAGATCGACAATAGATTCGTATGTCCTTATTCACAGCAGGCCAAAAGAAAGATTGAAGAACTCTAGCTTTAGTACGGGAAAAACCCATATGTCCAGCACACTGCGAATCATGAGCGTGCTGTAAAATTTTAACTCTCATATTTTTAGGCACAAGGATTTGAGAATGAATGGACTTAGCGGAGTCTTGTACCATACGTACAAGTACGCCATTCTTCATCGTAATCCAAGATTTACGATTTGTATCCTTATTCGGATCACCTTTTGTTGCCAGAGTAAAGAATTTCTTTAGAGTAGGATCATCTTCCTGCTGTTTAATAAAGGAATCGTGTGAAATCTCCAAGGGATCATCTTGGATCTGCGCATCATTATCTTCAGAATGTGAAGATTGTGGCATATTGAGAGCTTGAGCCCTAGTGATTACTGCATTAGCAGATTGCATATTAACATTTTCCCAATTAGAGATTTGCTGTGGAGTGCATTCTTTCACTCCATGAATGCGACCGATGATAAGATCAGCGATCGGATTCGGCAAGAGACATGCTTGCACCTCTCCTGTAAAGAACGGTGTAGCAATATTGATAATGGCAGTGGAGTACTTCTCCAATGTGCCACCAAATGTTACACATTTGACTATATTGCCCGTAGCTCGAGAAGGATTTACGAGTGATTGCCTCACTCCAATGGTAGTGCACCCCGAGTCGAAAAGAACTGATACCGGAGTACCATCTATTAGGCCCCTATTAAAGACAAGAGCACCCCTTCCATTATGCACAATTGACGCATGGAGAGCGGGAAGTGGGTGACCGCAGCTTAAAGTAGAAACTGTGGTTGGATCGAATAATGTTTTGCATTGCGAACACTCAGATGCTCTAGCAAAATCGAAAGCGGAATTTGCTACACTATTGGAGTCTTTTTTATCATTATTCTGATTATCGGTGTCGTGGAACTCCTGTTGTGCAGAGTTAGCCTGGTAATAAGATTTACCATGTCTTTTGTGTTGTGATCTACCTCGGTTATAATTGTCTCTATAATTATTATTGCCTCTGTTATAACCCCTATTTGGGTTTGAATCATAATATTCATGATCATAATCATCATGCTCGTTATATTGAGTATCCCTGTAATATTGTTTCTTTTGTCTCCATGAAGCACTTGGGTAGTTCCTATAGCTACTCCCTTTCCGAGAATTTCTAACATTATGGGTACCCCTCGCGTGTCGAGGACTATCAGCCCGATTCCAGTTCTTCGAAGAAGAACCCTGATTTGAGTGGTTATCTTGGTTTTGATACTTATTCCAATTAACCTTTTTATCAAATTTATTTTTAGCTCCTTGGAATTTGTGTGAGTAATTCTGATTATATTCTGTTGCCGAAGCAACTGGCATACTCTCTTTAATGTTAGAGTTACTAAGAATCATGTCAGGGTGTGCCGTGGCATACTGGTCACAATATTCTTCCATTTGCTTTATTGTACTAGGTTTACGCTCATGTAAGAACTCTAGGAATGATTTATTTACAGAAGACATGACCTTGTCTCTTAGCAATAAATCTGTAAGACCATCAAATGTTTTCTCTGTTTTGGATAATTCAATCCATCGTGAAAGTGTAATTCGTGCTTTTGAGATGAAATCTGAGAATTCTACACCTACCTCAGGTCTCATTGTTTTAAACAAAAGACGGTAACCTTCCTCAGACAGCTGATATCTCTTTATCAAAGCTGCCCTAACAGCATCATAATTGTCTTTGTCGGCCTCTTCAACAAAATATAACTTACTCAGAGACTCCCCTTTTAGATTTTCAGACAACTGATTCACATACTGTGATTTGTCAACATTATGAGATCGACAAGCCCGTTCAAATCTAGAAAGCCAAAATGTTATGTCATCACTGGTAGGGTTAAACGCTGGTACTTTGACCTTGTACACAAAGGGTTTACCATTACCACCAGATGCCTGATTAACATTACTCATACATGTCAATTTTAATTTCTCTAATTCAAACTCATGTTCTCTTATTGCTTTTCTCTCTTCAGCTTCTCTATCTAATCTTTTCTGTTCTGCAGCAGCTTCTAGTTTTTTCTGTTCTGCAGCAGCAGCAACTTCTAGTTTTTTCTGTTCTGCAGCAGCTTCTAGTTTTTTCTGTTCTGCAGCAAATCTCCTTTCCTCCACTTGCATCTGCAATTTCTTAAGTTCAGCAGCAGTATCAGCTTCTTTTTCTAATCTTTTTTCTTCAGCTAAGGCTTTCCTTTCTTCTGCAGCAGCTTTTTTTTCTTCTATTTGAAGTTTTCTCTCCTCAGCCGCAGCTTTTTTTTCCTCAGCAGCAATTTTTTTTTCTTCAACAGCAGCAGCAATTTTTTTCTCTTCTGCAGCTAATGCTTTGTCATATTGAGCAACAGCCCATTGTTCTAAGTCTTTTCCAGTCTTATCAAAAGATTTTCCTAGTGTAATGAAATAATCTAAGGTAGACATATTGTCTTCTTAAATCAGAAACCTGAAAAGTAAATAAATTACTCTCTTTGTTAATGGGAGACAAGTCTATACCTTAGACTTAGTCTTAGTCCAAACTTGTATGGTTTACAATAACCAATGATAACTTGAGTACCTGTGGACAACAATAATTGTATCTCAAATACTGTGGGGACAAGCCTTACAAAGGTCTTGTATACCTCACTGTAATCAAAGATCACTTGAGTACCTGTGGAAAAAAATATTTCCCTTTACCAATAACTTTGGGAGACAAGCCTTACAAAGGTCTTGTATACCTCAATGTAATCAAAGATCACTTGAGTACCTGTGAAAAAAAAAATATTTCCCTTTTCCAATAACAATCAGAAAGTACTGATCTGTACTATACTATCAGTGTATACCACTATACGTCATATGTCAACTAAAGACATTACAAATGACAAACAAGAAAAGACAATCTGAAAACATTTGCAGAGATCAAATTAAATTAAATAGGGGAAATGAAAAAAATGATCACAGAACCTGTGATGATAACTGCCATAAGATAACAAGACAAATAACGCTACAGTGTATAAACATAAGGGTGTAAAAAACTGAAATGAAAGGAAAGATGAGACCTACAATTATACAAACAAATCAAACAAAACTAAGGAACACAAAAAATGTTACAAATACAAATATGAAACAGTCGTCACAACTAACCAAATATTTGCAAACTATGTTGCAAGCAAATTTCAATTAAGAAATTGCTCCCTATCGAACGCCAGAACAAGACCAATATTACTCGGTATTTCCTGTTCTAGTCACACAGAATATAAACTAATTTAATACACAACAAATAACATGTAAGCATAAATAGCATATAGCATACAATATCATTTTATGTCATGAATGGAATGTGTTGCCAGTATAGTGTTGTAAAGTAGGCACAGTTTATTTAAATAATACTAACTTGCCACTTTATTCAGTAATAGACTTAAGCTTAAACTACTACACTGTCAATTTTTTCTCTGTTGAGCATATGAAGATCCCACGATGAACTATGCACTTTATTCAGCAACACTGCGATTCTTCTGTACATTGAGAAATGTCAACAATATTGCTCCAGATATTTTCTACACTTGATACCACTGTCCTGTGTAATACTGTCTGTACAGCGAAAAAAACTGTCAACAAGT
The DNA here is from genome assembly GCA_024509875.1 of Oreohelix idahoensis. Lineage (NCBI taxonomy): Eukaryota > Metazoa > Mollusca > Gastropoda > Stylommatophora > Oreohelicidae > Oreohelix > Oreohelix idahoensis. Next base: position 567,156 of record JAMPIV010005801.1, read on the forward strand.
GCTGACCTAGATACAGCATCCTATCGGTAATACAGGTCAAGCTGTCCTACTGGTGTTGATGTGTTCAAACAAATGTTCTTTCAGCTGTAAACTGTGATTCTCAACACAAAAACTGCGTAAGCTGGACCCAGGAATCTGGCTCGCCACTGTAAAGACGTTATTTCTTACTACACCTGTAGTACACCACTGTAAAGTATCAGTCTGTCTGCTCTGTAAGGAAGAGTGGTGTGTTGTTGAGATCAGGCATGCTCCAGTCTACCCAGCTGTAAATGGGTAACTCACCCTAGTCCTGAGTTAGGGAAGGCAAAGGCTCCAGGGGAAGCAGGCCCTAAACTTGGTCACTTCAGCCGACGCAGGATGGTGTATGTATGAAGTAGTAGTGTAGAGTGTGATTACCGCGAATGGTGTACTGTTCGTGTGCTGACCAATATAATCACTCATACACATGTGTCTACAAGGCACCAATGCAGACTGCTGGAATCTTAGTTTACTCAATTTATTCAGACGTACACACTGGGACATACGAGTACATCAGGCTTTGTTGACATAACAATTTGTAGGTATACATAGCAGATCTGAAGTCATGACACATGCAGAAATAATGGGTAGTACATCAAAGTTCAATGTCACGATACATCATCTTATGAAACCACGAAAAGGGGGTTTCTAGCGGGATTGAGATCTCTCTGTCACTGTCCGATAATAAGATAAATAATCTGTTCTCTTGGCAGTGATCAAAACAGACGATGACCGAAATCCAACATGGCTACCTTCCTGAGTTGTCGTTCACTCATTCATAGGAAGAATATCAGCCAAAGTTAATTTACAATGGATATATAAAGGATTTCATAAATGGATCCATGCAGCACTACGGTGATCAGGTTAGTTCACGTAGCCATAACCGCTGCAGGAAAATCTGTCATCTTCGTCGATACAAAACACGACACTAGCATATCGAAGCACCCAAAAGTCAAGCTAGGCCTAACCGACGAGAGATCATCAAAAATACGAGCTGGGTTTACCTGGAGTCCGAATCATCTATATACTGACATAAGGAGAGTCTCTAACACAAACTATCGTAGAGACACTATCTCCTCCAGAAGAAAAAACCACTTCGTAAGACATTTTTTCTTGACGAAGGGACCAGCTCTTGAAAAACGTACCCCACCATTCTTAGCAGTACATCGGAACTCATCACGACTTGTTAAGACAACTCATACTTCCGCTAACAAGAATCTAGTCCCTCATACCCATCCAAAATATACAATATAGGACTGATTCTACTTGTACTAATAATATGTAATACATATGAATTCAGGCCATAAACACAATAAGCAAATTAATATATTTTCTGGCCCTAAAATTAAGTACAAACGCAAGCGTACTATTCTTGCGCTGGATCGATATCCAGACCGATTACTCCTATAATCAAAAGTGTGAATCAAACATGGATTATCTCGCTTTTACAATAAACAGCATTTTCATACACAGATGGATGCATGACTATATTTTTCCCATATTAAATAACCATATCGATTTTTTTGTAATATGTGCGTCAAAAATATGCACGCAACAACACAATTAGAAGTCTTCATTTACCATATATTTCCCAAATAGTTCTCACTTTTCTCTGATGAGACAAAAACAGAATAGGGCTAATATGGTTCTCAGACATGTCATACAAGGTGACTAATATAAGGTTGTGTATGGGGCTAGCAACCTCATTATATAAAACAAATTACCACATAAACCACCACTGTAAGAACTTGTGAATACTTGGCACAGGCTTCTTGTAGGGAACCAGATAAAAGTGGTGGCTACATGCGCAGCAAAGAGCAAAAGGAAAATGACAATAATTTACCATGTATGCTATGAATAACCAGAAGGGATGGTGCCATAAGCATGGTGGAAATTGAATATACTATCTAGAATTGTTGACTCTATATCCTAATTGTAGCTCATCTCTTTCCTGAGTATTCTATCCTGGCTTGGCGTGCATTTGAAAGGGTCTGCACATCTGGTTTCAAGCTAGATAGGGGAGGGAGGTATCTTTTGCATTCCCCACCATTCATGGGGGCTGTCCATATATGCAGGACTAAAATGCTGTTCTGGGTGGATTTCCCAAAGAATCATCACCTACTGTACAGGGGTAGTTCCTAGCTCCCCTCACCTTTCATCTATTCCTTGTGAGATCCTCCTGCACGCAACCAACCAGGAAAAAGCTGCAGTTAAGTCTGGGGCTCAGATGGTTCCACCAGGCTTAGTGGGCAATCCTTGGTTCTCTATATGTTTCATAACAGGGGGAGTAGTGATGCTGGGCCACTTGATTCCTGAAGCTTTGGTCAGGCAACAGACGTCTCACTATTAACTTACTGACATTGTTTGCAGTGGGAGGCAGAACAAACATATTTAAGTCTCCTGTGTACCATGCTCCTACTGATTACTGATTTTTTTTAACCCCCTCAGGCTTGAGTTCCAATTCACAAGATTTTGTATAAATTTGGCCTTCAAGTCATAGTTTTTTTTCACTTCTGCCAAATTAGAGCATAATGGAATCTATAATATTCTTAAACAGGGTATTGCAAAAGTCATCACCTAATTGGTTTAGCTTGTAAATTTTAAATCAAAACAAGAAACATAGACTCTAATTGGGAATAAAAATTTGTTTCATGAATGAAATTTGGGGCTGAATTTGTATAATCTGCAAGGAAAGACAATGAAACTTAGTTTAAACATGTTACACCATCTTCATGTGGTATCATGACTTTTGGAACACCCTGTATTTAGTGCACAGTACCACTTATATTACCCATGATGGTTTTTTCTCTGTATTCCATTGTCATTATTTTCTTGAATAGTGGCTTTTTGTACATTATGTATTGTTACTTTAAATAGTGACAAGTTACTGTAAAATTATTGTTGCTATTTCTTAGGTTCTGTTGAAAAATGGCAGAAGATCGAGAAATTCTCAGAGAAGTGTGGGAAGGGAAAATTCCTGTCTGCTTTGAACTTGCAAAGGAGGAGATTTACACAGTGGAGCATCCTGATCCATTCTTTGTAAGTCACAGATTGTGTCTTGATGTTGTATGTTTCCTTGTTTCTTAATGTTGAGTGTTTCTTTGTTTTTTTTACGTTATGTCTGTTTCTTATGTTTTGTGTGTTTCTTTGTTTTTTGATGTTGTATTTGTTCCTTTATCTGCTGTGTTTCTTTGTTTCTTCATGTGTTTTTTTTCTTTGCTTCTTGATGTTGTGTGTTTCTTTGTTTCTCAATGTTGTATGTTTCTTACTGATGTGGTTTTCATGCACGCATTCTGTAGCCATTCTTGATAAGGATTTACATAAACTGTACAGATGTCTTTTTATATGTATATATTTATCTATCTGTATGTGGGTGTGTATGTGCATGCACTCATTTATTTATGTGTCCTGTGTATATGAAGATAGTAGCATGGATGTGCATGTATGCCATTTAAACAGACTAGTCATTGTGTGGGTTTTTTCACCATATGTTTTCTGGTTTGCCTTTATTTGTTTATTATTTGCCTTTGTGTTATTTTAGGTACCTAATTTGAAAACTTTGTTTAAAAACAACCCAAATAACCAGCCAAAAGCAGCATTAGTTACATCTGCTAGTGTTTTATTTTGTCTGCACCTAATTGCTTCAAAAGTCATCTTTCTAGCTAGTTAATCAAGAATGTATGTTACCATTATGTGGCGTTTTGGGAAACATGACCCGAGTATGTTTTTCCTGTGTGTACTTTGCCCTCACATGCAAAAATAAGTCATGGACAATTAGTAAACAAGCAAGGAAATCCCTGGAAGCCACAGAGATGTGGTTTTACTGAAAAATGTTAAGAATACCATTGATGTTAAAAAGTGTATCGAGGATATCCTGAATAGACCAGTGCAAACGGGGATACCATATTAGAAGGAAGCAATCTATGATTTTATTTTGGTCGTGTTTTAAAAAGAGCAAAGCTGCAATATATAGTGACAGTAGGGAAGACTGAAGGAAAATTTTTTATTTATTTTTATTTAAAAAAAAATAAAGTTTTTGCGAGTCGGTTATATTAGGGCGCATGTCCAAATATAAAAGACCCTTAAGTCTGAACGACTGCTCTATATTCATTACTGAAGGAAAAGAAAGATAGAGGATGACAAAGAGAGAAGATAATGGATAGTTTAACATTATGGCATGGGAAGAAGTCAACAGCAGAATAGGAAAAACGGGCCCGGGGACAGGAAGTTGTGGAGTGACATGATTAGCAGTGCCAGCTGGTATGGTATGTGAAGAAGAGGATAACTTTACCCTCAGCTGATTGGGGGTCTCTGAAGAGACAAAGAAATAACTACAGCACTCTCAGGATCCCGTTACACGCCCATTGAGGCATATTGGGAATACGGTGTTAGGCCCATATTTTCTTGACCATCGGCTCACTAAGGGTGATGTGGTCAGCATCACACTGGCAGCTTTAACCTTTCCAGAGTACTGCACTCTCAGGCATGTTTTAAAAGGCAACTAATGTGAGGGGGCATGGGTCTGGCCATTTTTTACAAAACACAGTGCCACAGAAATCACTGCTACTTGAGCATGTGACTGCTTGGTGCAGGTTTCCTGTAAGAGGACTAGCTGCAATGGTGGGTCCATGCTCCACAAGGAACACACAGGTCAATGATTGTAAAGCAGATTTCTATTTGTTAACGAGCCACTGGTTTTAAGACTTAATGTTTCTCTTGTCGCCCGACCTTACTTACATCAAAACAGAGTTCCAGAACTTCTTTATTTTATCAAACTACCAGCTCTAGGAAGTAGTTCGTTTGACAGCCTTCTTTTTACGGGATTTATATTACCAAGAATTATTTTTTATGTTTTTTATTTTGTTTTGTTGAACTCAGCAAAGAGGTCCAAGATTTTGTTGTTTTAACACCTTACTTACTTAGTAATTCCTCTTCTACCCTGGTATGTAGAGGTTTGCCAGAGAGAGCACCATACTATCATATCAGCTGTCTTCCTCCTGGCCTGGTTCCATTCTAGCCCTTCAGAGATTGTCTAATGTTGTCCTCTCAGCAGACTCTGCTTTAAATTGTTTTAAGCAGTTTCCAATTCTTCTTTTTGTACCATCCCAGCTAGTGTAGGCGATCATGTTTTTCCACAACTTCTTATCCCCAGCACTGTTTATCAGTAATGTAGTCAGTCCACACCACAATGCCAAACTATCCAGTATCTTTGTCACCCCCTATCTCTTTTTCCTTTAATCTTTCCTGTTGTCACGCTATATTTCAGCTTTCCTCTTCTAATAACGTGTTCAGAGAGAGTGGATTGCTTCCTTCTAATGTGGGTAATGAACTCCTTTTTGCACTGGCTACTTTCAGAACATTCTCATTACTTTTTTAAGCTGTTTATAGCGTTCTAAACATTCTTCTATAAAACCACATCTCTGTAGCTTCCTAGATGTTCATGTTTTTTCATGTATTGTCAATGACTTGCTTCCATATGACAGGATTGGCTCTATGTAACACTGAAGAACTCTTCTAAGATTTCCAGTTCCATGACTTAACTTATTTCACCAAGTTTTATGTTCAATGCTTTTTTAAAATATTTTATATTTTTAAACCCAGCTTCTTGTTCTAAGAATGTAGTTGTTTTCCCCTGGCTTGTATGTTTTGTTTATTTTAAATTATTATAAAACTTTGGGTTCCAAGATTTAATTATGTGTTCCAGCTACTGGTTTCAAAATTGAAGTATTTCACCAGAATATATTTTTTTCGTGCACTGGCTTCCTAGCTCGATGGTCCATGGTTTTATCCCCAGTTGCTGTGAGATTTTTTAGACCACAAATGGCTCCGGGGTTGACCCAGCCTCATGAATTGGGTACCAGAGCAACTCTGGAAAGGTTAAGGCGATCAGCGTGATGCTGACTACATCACCCCTAGTGTATCGTATGGTCAAGAAAATATGAGCCTAATATCATATTCCCAATATGCCTCCATGGGCGTGTAACGGGATCCTTTACCTTTTTCCTACATTATTTTGGACTTAGAATTTCAGGCCTCCTTCACTAGTTATAAAACTTTAGTGTTTGTTTCCCCACTAATAGTTCCTAAATTTGTATTTTCCTCAGCTATTGGTTCCAAGACTTAGTTATTTTCCTTTGCTGACAGACAAAGTGTTAAGGCATATGGTGAAGCATGTTGCACCAGACAACCACGGAGAAATCTGGCTGGAATATGAGGGACAGCCTCTGAGATGGTGTGTATGTACATAAGTGAATTTTATTTGATGAATTTGTGGTAGAAGCCAAATAAATATTGTAAGAGCAGGGGGGAAAGAAAGATGACTGAAGGTTGCATAAACTGATGTGATGTATGAACAAATGAGAAGATGAGTGGATGACTTGAATCTAGAATGAATTTTAACTTGTAATCTTTATACACCAATACCTTTCAGCTCCCTAGGGAGCATTAGACCTTCAACAGATCCATGCCTAGTCCTCCTGTCAAGTACCATCTACTCAAGGTATTTCCAAGGTCAAGTACCATCCACTCAAGGTCTTTCCAAGGTCAAGTACCATCTACTCAAGGTCTTTCCAAGTCTTCTTTATCCCTTTAATTTTTGTCTGCAATTCTCTTCTCTCCAGTGTATTTTTTTTAATCCCTTCTACCAGTTACCCTTGGGATTCTAGAACAAAGACTGCCTTGTAATGCTGTCAACAGGTTTCCTCAGTGTGTGTCCTCTCTGTCGCCAGCAAATTCTTCTCACCTCATACTCCACTGACACATGTCTGTTTCTTGTCATCAGTTCCACATTAGTGATCTTGTACCATTTGAATCCGTCTGTTTTATGCAAGTCTGGAAGTTCTTGATTGTCGTTGAAGTTGTTTTCCATGTTTTAGAGCCCTAATGTTTTAGAGTCATAATGTTTTAGAGCCATAATGTTTTAGAGCCATAATGTTTCAGAGCCATAATGTTTTAGAGCCTTTCAGTATGACTGAAAGAAAGAAAACAGAAGCGAAGTCCCTCAGGTTAAAGCAACTACATAGCAAACAGTACAGTCAGCTGGACAAGGAAGTTAAACGCCAAACCTGAGCCAACAAAAGGAATTTCCTAGACGATCTTGCAAGACAGGCAGAAGAGGCAGCATTGAGAAACGAACAATGCACAGTATACAAAATAACAAAAATCATCAGTGGAAAACGAGGTGCAAACAATATTACATTAGTAAGAGATAAGCAAGGAAATCTCATCACGACAGCAGAGGGACAGGAAACAAGATGGGCAGAGCATTTCAGAGAAACTCTGAACAAGGAACCACCAGAGACACAATTGAATGTTCCTGAGGCAGAAAACGATCTAGATGTTAATACAGACATTCCATGAAAAGAAGAAATCATCACAGCAATCAAAGGGTTAAAGAATGGAAAAGCTCCTGGCCATGATAACTTAAATGCAGAGCTATTTAAGACAGACCCTGAGCTAGCAGCAGAACTATTAGAACCACTGTTTGCACAAGTCTGGAAAACAGGGACAACACCATCAGAGTGGAACAAAGGAATAATTGTCAAATTGCCCAAGAAGGGAGATCTTGCAGACTGCAATAATTGGAGAGGAATCACTCTTCTCTCAGTTCCCAGGAAAATACTAGGCAGGATAATTATACAGAGAATTTCAAAAGCAGTAGACCACAAACTGAGGAAAAGCAGGATTTAGAAAGAACAGAAGATGTGTAGATCATATATTTACCCTCAGGAACATTATAGAGCAGTGCTCAGAATGGCAAAGACAGCTGTACATTAATTTCGTTGATTTTGAAAAGGCTTTTGACAATATACATAGGGAAAGTTTATGGAAAATACTGAGGGCTTATGGAATTCCAAGCTGCATAGTGTCGATCATAAAAAGCCTGTATGCCAACTTTACGTGTAGCGTTGGGCAGAGCAACCTAACCTTTGAGGTGAAGACAGGAGTACGACAGGGATGCCCTTATCAACCACTCTATTTTTAACAGTCATAGACTGGGTGATGCGCCAGACAACAGAGGGCAGTCCAAGAGGAATAAGATGGACTACATTTTCTACATTGGAAGATCTGGAATATGCAGATGACATTGCACTACTAGCACATTCACATCAACACATCCAGGAAAAAACGGATAGACTTAATAAGTATAGCCAGCAGGTGGGCTTGAACATCAATTTAAAGAAGTCAGAGGTCATGACGCTCAATGTGAGCAACCCTGAGCTCATATCAGTAAGGAATCAGCAACTGGAACAGACAGACACCTTCACATACCTAGGATGCATAGCAACAGCAGATGGCGGAGCAAGCAAAGACATCAACAACAGAATGAACAAAGCAAGAACAGCCTTTTTTAGTCTAAACAACATCTGGAAGTCCTCTCAGTACAGCACAAGGACAAAATTAAGATTATATCAGAGCTGTGTGCTTTCTGTGCTTCTCTATGGTGCGGAATGCTGGAGAGTTACAGAGAAGGAAATGTCGAAAATGTCATCTTTTCACACAACATGCCTAAGAAAAATTCACCGAATGTTTTGTTCGAATACCATCACCAACCAAGATCTGCTTACTCGGAGCAAGCAAGAGGGCATGAACACCATCATAGCTGTCAGACGCTGGAGCTGGGTTGGCCATGTCCTCAGAAGAGACCCCGATGCCATCACAAGAACAGCTATGCTATGGACCCCTGAAGGAAAACGAAAGAGAGGTTGACCAAAAACAACTTGGCGGAGGACTGTGGAGGCTGAGATGCAAAGAATGAACCAGAGTTGGGGCACTGTACGAAGGATGGCCACCGACCAAGCAAAGTGGAATCAATTTGTTGTTGCCCTACAAGACGCCGGCAGGCGTGATGGCCACTGATTGCTTTGACGGTCGGCGGCTAAGGATCGAAGAAGAAGAAGAAATAGGACTGACTTGACACTTTAATTAAGGTTCTGATTTTTTTATTGGACTTTTTTCCTTTTAATTTCCATATATTTCCAGTGCCTGTTTTTATTATAATTATTAATATTTTGACATCACTGTCTGTATTGCTGCCAAGATGTATGTATGAGATTATACGTATTGTATGGATGTTTCTTCAGGTGCAATTTTATATCATTTGCTGCTTTTATTCTCATAATCTTTGTTTAACTTAATAATAAGAAGAAGTTAAAGTTTCATGTCATTTTTGGACCATGTAACTCCTTGTCCATGCCACAGGCACTACCCTATAGGCGTGTTGTTTGATTTGTATGGACACCAGAGTGAACTCCCCTGGAAACTTACAGTACATTTTCAGGTAAATAAAAAATTTACAAAGTATTGTAATGTAATGGCTTTGCCTACATTATCGAGTCACCTGTTTGGCTCTTCATTAAAACATGTACATACAGTCATCTTTTTAGCTGTCAGTTAACATATTTACTTGAAGAGTCATCTGTTTGGCTGTCAGCTAAAATATTTACACGTAGAGTCATCTGTTTGGCTATCAGTTAAAATATTTACTTGTAGAGTGTTTGGCTATCAGTTAAAATATTTACTTGTAGAGTCATCTGTTTGGCTGTCAGTTACAATATTTATTTGTAGAGTCATCTGTTTGGCTGTGAGTTAAAATATTTACTTGGAGAGTCATCTATTTGGCTGTCAGTTAAAATAGTTACTTGTAGAGTCATCTATTTGGCTATCAGTTAAAATATTTACTTGAAGAGTCATCTATTTGGCTATCAGTTTAAATATTTACTTGGAGAGTCATCTATTTGGCTATCAGTTAAAATATTTACTTGTAGAGTCATCTATTTGGCTATCAGTTTAAATATTTATTTGTAGAGTCATCTATTTGGCTATCAGTTAAAATATTTACTTGTAGAGTCATCTATTTGGCTGTCAGTTAAAATATTTATTTGTAGAGTCATCTATTTGGCTATCAGTTAAAATATTTACTTGTAGAGTCATCTGTTTGGTTATCAATTTAAATATTTACTTGTAGAGTCATCTATTTGGCTATCAGTTTAAATATTTACTTGTAGAGTCATCTGTTTGGCTATCAGTTTAAATATTTACTTGTAGAGTCATCTGCTTGGCTTTCAGTTTAAATATTTACTTGTAGAGTCATCTGTTTGGCTATCAGTTAAAATATTTACTTGTAGAGTCATCTGTTTGGCTATCAGTTAAAATATTTACCTGTAGTGTCATCTGTTTGGCTATCAGTTAAAATATTTACTTGTAGAGTCATCTGTTTGGCTATCAGTTAAAATATTTACCTGTAGAGTCATCTATTTGGCTATCAGTTAAAATATTTACTTGTAGTCATCTATTTGGCTATCAGTTAAAATATTTACCTGTAGAGTCATCTATTTGGCTATCAGTTTAAATATTTACTTGGTGAGTCATTTGTTTACCTGTCATCATCATAATTAGTACCTTTCAGCTGCCCATGGAGCACAGGTCTTCAAAAGACACATGCCAGGCCTTTCTGTCCGGAGCCATCTGCTCAAGGCCTTTCTGTCTGGAGCCATCTGCTCAAGGCCTTTCTGTCCGGAGCCATCTGCTCAAGGCCTTTCTGTCCAGAGCCATCTGCTGAAGGCCTTTCTGTCTTTTTTATCCCTTTTATTTTTGTCTCTTCTCTTCTTCTTATGTGTTTGGTCTCCATCCGTTGCTCTTACCGTGAGGATTCCAGAACATTGACTGCCTTGTAAGGCTGTCATCTAGTTGTCATCATACTTGTCCTGTTTATGCCAGTGTCCTTCTCCTCACCACCCAGTGTTTGTCTGGGTCTTTCCGTTAGTTCCACATTAGTGACCTTGACATACCATGTCAGTACTTCTAATTGTTCCTGGGGGTTGTCTTATGAGACAAAGAAAGAATAGAACTACTACCCCCCCCCCCCCCCCCCCCCCCCCCCCCCAGGCATGTCGTACAAGGTGGTCAATATAAGGTTGTGCATGGGGCTGGCAATCTCATCATGGAAAACAAATTGCCACAAAAACTGCCGCTGTAAGACCATGTAAATGCCCCGTGCAGGCTTCCTCCAAGGGGACCAGCTACAGTGGTAGCTACATGCTCCATTAGGAGCACAAAGGAAAATGATGATTCTGTACAAGCACCAATTTATAAAAGTGTTTTATTCTGGTTGTCAGTTACACTCCATGTTTTGAAGCCATACAACAAAACTAACTTGAAATCTGAGTTGAAGATTCTTCATTTTGTGTTGGACCTGATTTCTTTTGATTTCAATGTGTTTCCTAAGTCATTGAAAGCTTAGTTTACTTACAGATTCAAGTGATTGCTTGTACTTGTAGATTCATATATTTACTTATCATCATAGTATGTACTTATCATCATCATACATAGTTTCATTTTCCATGGAACATGGGGCAGTAATTGTAGCTGTACACGTATTTATTTTTTTTAGCTATCCTCTTCATCTAGGTCTTGGTTACCTGTTCTACTCCATTTTCTCTTTGGCATCCTCATTGTTCTCTTCCCCTGTGGGTTCTAGTTGATGGCATATCTGATTATCCTATCCTAGATTTACTGTTATCATTAAAAGATTAGTCAGCAGCCAGCCTTAAGTATTAGTCCCCATTGATTGGCCCAAACATGGATAACAACAACTAAGAAGTTACATAAATTGATAAGTGGGTTCTTGAGCACAACAGAATTAAAATGGTATAACAAGAACATTACTGTGGAACTGATGGGTAAAACAGATAGATACCATTGGACCCAGAGATGAGGAAAAGGCATTGATAAACGTGCTGAGAGCATTACAAGGCAGTCATAGTTCTGGAATCTGCAGGGTAATGAAAATAGAGGTAGACCCCAACAAATTTGGTGAAGGGATTTAAGCACATGACACAGGCCAGAAGAGCTTGACCTGAACTGCTGCTGATGATTATATTTTAATATTTTTCTTTAGATTTATATACAAAGTGTCTCACAAAAGTCTATACATTCTTTATTGTATTATATTTGTTATACCTTAAAAAGAAAAAGGACAAATAAAGTATATAGCTGTTGCTTAAAGAGGTTCAGGAATTAATCCAAGGGGTCAAAATGTTGCAGACAGCTATTCTGCTTATAACATTTGTTTATATTTCCTGAAGAGTATAGAACATAATGAATTAGAGACTATTAAAGAGAGTGTAGATTTTTTTAAACACCATCTATGTATTTGAAGAACCTTCTGTTTAACGTAGATCCACGTATTTTGTGTCGATTTATCTGTTTGCTTGAACATCCCTTTATGTACCAATGGATGCATCTGTTAACTCTTTAAGTCCCAATCGACTTTATAAAGGCTCAAGGGTTAGACGCGCTTGGCCCAATCGACTTTAAAAAGCCTTTAGTATATGTGCCTCTGTTTGAGACTGTTTCTAATTATAACTACCCGCAAAGTCATTTCCGACTGCAAGTACATTCTTTTAAATACCGCACGTGTTTAAGAGTGAACGTGATTCTGTTTTGAGATATTTATTTTAGATTTTGAAAGCGATTTTTTAAGCGCATATCCTCCATTTTACCTTGAATAACTAATCATTTTTTTAAGCGCATATCCTCCATTTTACCTTGAATAACTAATCATTTTTCAATGAAAGCTTTTATACTTGTAGCACAAGAGTAAAGTACATCCAATTACCTTCAGTTTCATATACAACAACAAAGTTATTTATGCATATGAACATTTTAAAAACTTATTTCCAAACAACAACAGTAAAAACGCACTGGGGTGGCCATTTTTGCTTGGGCCAAACCCACTTTTTTGCTTGGGACTGAAAGAGTTAACTTGTAGACTCATGTATTTTATACTTGTAGCTTCATTTAATGAAACATGTTTTGAACCTTTAAGCTGCTACCTCCACAACAACCGCAGCTGTTCCTTACTGCCAAAACAATTTGAAATGTCAGTCTTTTATGACTTTATCTCTTAATTTCTATTACAATGGTTTTAACTCAAGAGTTTAACACATTTTCCATTTATATGCAGAACTTTCCAGAAGATGAGCTGCTGCACTGTTCCAACAAAGAGGCTGTTGAGTCTCACTTCATGTCAGTCATAAAGGAAGCAGACGCCTTGAAGCATCGTGGTCAGGCCATTAACAGCATGCAGAAGAAAGATCATAAGACATTATGGGCGGGATTTATGAATGGTTGGTTGATGAGCTCTGATAATGAACATTTGTATCCTCTCAAAACCAGTAACCTGTTGGTGAATGTTTATGTCTTGAATGCCATCATCATCTTCTGTTTTGCTGTCTGTGGTGCATAGAGCCACCACTGCAGATGGTCCCTTGTATGGAGACTGCACAAAGCATTGACATACTCTTGCAGCGGTAGTTCCTTTAATGCCATAATAAACATTTGTATCCTGTTAAAACCAGTAACCTTTCAGCATATAAACTAGAGAAACATGTATAAATCTTTTAGGGTTAGTTTTTTTTTTTTTTTTTTTAAAAGGATAAACGGTAATGCATCTTAATAGGACAAAAGATAAAGAAAATTGCCTACATTGTTGCCACGAGGCCTTCATCAGGGAAAGGAAAGATGCATTACCTTTTTTTTTCTCGTTATTTTTAAAAACCTATCCATCACCACATCTTATTGCAGTCCTCATCTTCTTATCAAACCTTTCATTCCCGTTTCCCTTTTTGCTCCTCGAGTACAATGGATCCACAACTGCAGCTGGTCGCTCCTATGCAGCCTCCATCAAAGCATTCAAGTGCTGTAATAGTGATGGTTTCTGTAACAATTTATTTTAAGTGGTGAGGCTGTTTCTAAACCATGCATAACATTGTGTAAGTCACATCTTATGACATGTCTGAGAGAGTAGTCCCAATCTTTGTTTGTCTACTCACTGGAACTAACAATTAATGATCGCCTGTTAGAGAATGACACTGCAGTAGGCGAATCATCAAGGATAAGACTCATTTTGACCTTTGACCATACAGTAAAATACTTTAGGCATTTAAAATGGACCAGTGAATTTCTTTGACTCATGCAGACGCGACTATACAAAATCATGTACTTTTTTTTTAAAGGATAATAATACACATAGAGAAAGTAATTATGATGTTTTTATAGTAGGACTATGACAATTTTGGCACTGGTATGTGGGACATTGCAACACAGTCTTATGCTTTTAGCTGCAGACGTCCAAAACATCAGCTGTATTGCCAGTCAGAGTTAAGCTTATCACCCTTCAGCACCCCACATAGCATAGGCCTTCAGCAGACTAGTATAAATTCTTCATGTCCCGCACCATCAACTCTAGGCCTTTCCATGTCTTCTTATGCTGAGCTGTCATGAAAATGGAATGGTGATGACAACAAAATGGACAGATAATAATATAACATAATATAATAATAATAGCCCCTTCAGTCGAAACTGACTATGAGAATGTGCCCCTGAGGTGACAGCCCTCCGCTGCTTATTTTCCTGGTGTTCCTTTCGATGTTTTCTCCTCACTTCTGCTTGCTGTGAGAGCTTCTTTTCACCCAGTCTGGGGTGACACCATATATAGACAACTTGGTGCGATCGGCAGCTTCATCCTCCCAGATTGCTGGATTTATGTCCAGTGCCCTCATGTCTCTCTTGCACACATCTTTGAACCTGAGCTGCGGTCGCCCAACTAATCTTTTGTCATTTGCCAGTTGTCAGTAGAAGATATCTTTTGGGATGACCATCTTCCATGTGGCAGACATAGCCAAGCCAGTGTAGTCTGTGCTGTCTAAGCAGTGTATTGGAGTTTCCCCAAACACGCGATGTGAGGTGGGCAAAGGTAGCTGCAGCTTTGCCAATGCGGCTGTCAATTTCTGTATCCAGAGAGAGTTTGCCATTGATGGTAGACCCCAGGTATGTGAAGTGGTTGCACCACCGCTAATGCATCGTTATCGATAGTGATAACTAGTGCAACATCCACATCCAGATGATGATAACAAAATGAGATGAGGATGACAATGAAACAGAATGATGATGGCAAGGAAAGTGCATTTATAATGACATTAAGGGGGATTACTGATGACAAAAAATGACTTAAATGATGACACTGAAGTGGATTAATGATGATATTGAAACATATTGATCACAATGAAATGGATTAATAATGACAAGGAATGGAACATGTTTGATGATGATACTGAAACATTAATGATGGCAATGCAAGGGATTAATGATGACAAGGGACGGTATTGATTATGATTTTGCAACATTGATGGTGACAACGAAATGGATTAATTATAATACTGATGAAACCATTGTTAACGACACAGTACTAGTGCCACATGACTGTGCTGATTTTTCTAATATTTAAAAGTCAGAATGGCCATAGAGTTCCTGGAGGTCTGTGAAGAGCTACTGACAGAACAGGCCTACTACACCTTGAGGCATGTCATACAAGGCAATAAATATGAGGTTGTGGAAGTGGCTGGGGGGAACCTCATATTGTTAAACAAATTATTACAGAAAACACCTGTACAAAGGTATGTGAGTTCTTGATGCTGGTTACTTGCAAGTGGACTAGCTGTAATGGTGGTTCCATAAATACTTACTTAGTCGTTCCCCTTCTACCGTGAGGTGTAGAGGTTTGGAAGAGAGAGCGCCAGACTATCCTATTGGCTGTCTTCCTCCTGGCCTGGTTCCATGGTTGGTTGTTCGTCCATCACGGGTGATGAAGACCACTCTGTTCATCCAATTATTTAAGAATATGTTAGGTTAGTCTATGGGTACGAAGGTGACTGAAGAGCCCGATGCGGGCCTGGAAAGATCTTGGACAGTGTGGGCAGGGAATGTTTGCTTCATGTGAAGGTTTTATTTCACGGTCCTTTCTAGCTTGTCTCCGCTGTTCTGCTGCTGCTCTTCTGGATGATTCGCATGCTGCTGCACCTTTACGAAGAGATGTGCGCCAAGCAGTTCGGTCTTGCGCAGCAGCTTCCCATGTGTCTGGGTTTATGTCAAAGGTTTTCAATGACGTCTTTAACGTGTCTTTGAAGCGCTTCTTTTGGCCACCATGGGAGCGTTTACCCTTCTGCATCTCACCATAAAAGAGTATCTTTGGCAGTCGATGGTCTGGCATGCGGACTACATGACCTGCCCAGCGAATTTGTGACTGCATCAGAATAGTATCAATACTAGGGATACCAGCTCTGTCAAGAACGGCGGTATCCGGGATCTTGTCTTGCCATTTGATGTTCATTATCTTCCTGAGACAGACTGTATGGAAGTGGTTTAGCTTCTTTACGTGGCGCCTGTATACAGTCCATGTTTCACATGCATATAGCAGCACTGGAAGCACCGCAGCTCTGTATACCTTCAGCTTTGTCTGTAGACTAATGCCACTTCGATGCCAAACGTTGGTGTATAGTCTGCCAAATGTGCTGCTGGCTTTGGAGATCCTGGTGTTCACCTCATCATCAATGACAATGTTCTGGGATAGTGTGCTACCAAGGTATGTGAATCTGTTCACAACATTCAGTTTCTCACCATTAACCTTGATGACTGGCTCAGTATAAACTGTGCCAGGAGCTGGTTGGTACATGATTTCTGTTTTCTTCGTGTTGATGGTAAGCCCAAAGTTGGCGCAGGCTTCGGAGAATCTATCCACACTATGCTGCAGATCAGCCTCTGAGAAGGAATTGAGGGCACAATCATCAGCAAACAGAAGATCTCTGATGGTGTGTGATTTGACCTTGGTTTTTGCTTGAAGCCTCCTAAGGTTAAGCAATTTTCCATCAATACGATAACTAATGTCGATTCCTGTGTCCCCGTCTCTAAAAGCATCAGTCAGCATAGCAGAAAACATGATACTGAACAGAGTCGGTGCAAGTACGCACCCTTGTTTAACTCCATTTGAGACGGGGAAAGGCTCTGATAGCTCACCGTTTTCCTGAACTCTAGCCTGCATTCCATCATGCAGTTGCTGCACTATTGTGATAAATTTCTTTGGGCAGCCGTATTTTGCCATGATCTTCCATAGACCCTCTCTACTGACCGTGTCGAACGCCTTTGTCAAGTCGATGAAAGCTGTGTACAGGTCACAGTGCTGTTCTTGGCATTTTTCTTGTAGCTGTCTTGCAGCGAACACCATATCTGTGGTTCCACGTTCTTTCCGGAATCCACACTGACTTTCAGGTAAAAGACCTTTGTCAAGATGAGCCGTAAGGCGATTCAAAAGGATTCTGGCGAATATCTTCCCAGCGATTGATAAAAGAGAGATGCCTCGATGATTGTTGCAGTCTTGGCGATTACCTTTACGTTTATATAGATGTATAATTGAGGCATCTTTGAGAGCGTGTGGGATGGTTTCACTCTGCCACATTTGCTGGAAGATCATATGAAGTTTCTCTATCAGAACTGCACCGCCATCTTTATAAACCTCAACAGGAATTGAATCGGAGCCAGGGGCCTTTCCACTAGACAGTTGACGAATCGCTTTTTTAGTTTCCTCCAGAGTTGGTACATCATCTAATGCTTCATTTATAGGAATTTGGGGCAGGCGGATGATGGCTTCGTCGTTAATAGATGATGGCTGGTTCAAGATATTATTAAAATGTTCAGCCCAGCGTTGGAGAATTTTTTCCTTGTCTGTAATTAGTGTTTTTCCATCTGCATTAAGGAGGGGAAATGATCCTGATGATGTTGGACCATAGACCGCTTTGAGTGCAAGGTAAAAGTTTTTCAAGTCATGGCTGTCAGCAAAGCCTTGGATCTCATCTGCTTTATTACTCAGCTGTAATGGTGGTTCCATAAATACTTACTTAGTCGTTCCCCTTCTACCGTGAGGTGTAGAGGTTTGGAAGAGAGAGCGCCAGACTATCCTATTGGCTGTCTTCCTCCTGGCCTGGTTCCATAAATACGAAGGAAAATGATGACACTATCTATCTTTATGACTTATTATTTGTTGTACTGATGTCCACTATTTTGCACTTTTCTTATTAATAGTTCAACTTAATTAGTTATGCTGTATTCCAAATTTAAAAAAAAATCTTGCCTGTGTTTTCTCAGATAAGTTTGACCAGTTTTGGTCTGTAAACAAGAAACTGATGGAAAACAGCGGGGAAGAGACTTTCAGATACATTCCATTTAGAATATACAAGGTATGTACTTATTAGTTCTAACATCTTTTTTTATTTTCCTTTTTTGCTCCGATTTCTGTTCCCTCTGCCTTTCTTGTACATATGTGATCACAGCCAGAAGTAGCTGGATAAAGTATGTTATGGTTAAGCTCCAGATTTAACTTGGAACCACTAGTGCTACTGTCTGCGCACCTTTATGTAGTATTGATCATCTGCATGCTTGTCTTTTGTAGTTTTTGTCAGGATTCAATTCATTCATGATATGGGACAGGAAGACTTGGCATAAGTTTGTTGAAGGTCTATGCTCCTTGGGGAGCTGAAATGTGATGAATGTGACAAAACGGGTTGGCCCTATCGATCTGTGTTTCTCTCCGGCAGTATCAGTACATTTGTGGTACTGATTTTTTGTATGTGCTGTCAATTATTGCACTTTTCTTTCTTTCTTCGTTATTTTTCTGCTTGTGTGGCAAATATTTTGTAGGTGCAAACATTTGTTCACACTCCTCTCTGTGATGTCACTTGTTTGGTACCCAGTCATCCTAGCTTGCAGTGAGCAACTGAGATAAGATAGTCGCCCGCCTGTTTAGATTGAACCGCTGATAAGATGGGCAGACACGGAGTTTTGGTGTACTCATATGACAGATAACGAGATTACTGTCTGTGTGACACATGTGGGCAGACAAATGTGACATAATAGCTTCCAGGCCGACATGTTATGACAACATTACTTTCTAATAAGGTAATAAGTATTACAGCTTCCCCATGTTTTCATGTGTGTCTACCGATCTGCCTGTGAGAGTGTATGCAGGACACCAGATATCCATATATGGTAATATGACATTTGCAGGCACGCACTTTATTTCGCGTGGGACTATTTTGAAAATATCACACCCAATCTGCATGATTTGAAATGACTGGATCTTTCTAATTAGATTCATAACAACAATGCATGGGAAGATAGGAATATAGTCTGACCATTTCGCAGTTTTATTTTACTGTGAATTTCATGCTCGTCAAGACAACATCAGACCTTGCCAGAGTGAAGATTAGATTCATAATTCCTTTTTTTAACTGGACCTTTTATTGGAGAACCAAATAAGACTTACAAAGCACAGGAAATCTCTACATTTTAAAAAGGAACACAGGGACTAGGAAACTGAAGAAACACACAGAGTCAGAGGGAATTGAAGTTAAAATTAACGACACCTCAGACGCGTTAAGAGGCTGATTCAAGTCTCTTTTATTCATCTGAGCAAAAAGTCTGCGAGTCAGGATTGGCGTAAGTTGTAATTTACATTTCATATTTTATTACTAACATGTGAACTAACATATATATGTATATATTACCATGTGAAGTTTAATGGGTGAAACTCGCTATTGGATGTCAAAGTCATTTGAGGCTGGCAACCTCAATGTATAGAATGATAATTCATGAATCACCACTGCACGGGCTGGTGATTGCTTTATTGCTAGTTTCATAAAGAGAACTAAAAGCATAAAGTAATCCCAGGTTCCCTATGGAGCAGGGAGGGAAAGATGAAAGAAATGATGTACATTCTAAATATAATACTTACATTTTCAAAGCAGTGTAAATGTCCCTATAAACATAGTCACTTTAAAATTAATGTAAGTTTTCAAGCTGTAAACCATTGTAAATGTCTATGTGAAAATATTCATTTTAAAGTAATGGAAGTTTCAAACTTTTCAATCAGTGTAAAACATAAATGAAAACATATTCAATTTATATTGTGAACACTTTTCAATCAGTGGAGATGTGTATATAAACAGACTCTATCTGTTATTAACCTTTTCATTTGAATATAAAGTAACTATGAAAGCTATTCTATTTAATTGTAAAGAAAGTTTTATCCCAAGGGATTAAATTTAATTCTCATCGAGGGTAAAGTCTGAGTAATTGGGATGGTGGTATGGGAAGTTAGGAACCCATAGCTATGGGGTGGAAAACGCTATATTCAGAAGAGCGTTTTGTTCTATTCTTTTACCATAGTTATTGGTGGTACCAGCAGAAAGTACTATCTCTGGAACAAGAAGGGAACCTTACGAAGAACACACGTGGTAGACTCTCCTTGACATTTCTGGGAAACGAGCTACCCCCGACAACCTTGATCAGAGACGAGCACGAGCAGAGTGAAAAGAACCAACCCATAAGAAGGAGCAGAACTGTCATTGGCAGCTAAGTTCAAATATATGCTGCCACTTGAACTTCTTGTAACATCTCACATTTCCTAAAGACTGTGACGATAACTTTTCTTGATCCATAACTATTCAAATTATTTTCCAACTGTTAAAATCTAAAGTGATTATTAAATTTTGTTATTTGTAATGTTACAAATTTAACTTTGATTAAAGTTACTGCATGATTGTCTCAGTCAGATTACTACACACACTCTAAACAGAGCTATACTAAAATAATATAATTCCACTGAGTAAATCAGGGGTGGGGGCTTAAACGAGCTGAACTTAAGTAGTGCTTAAATCCTTCACAAAAGCGTCAGCAGAATTACAGAGTTAACATACTCAGCCAAAGCAGTATTGTTCTCGCTTATTCTGAATATCTTGTGAAGACTCCCTTTGTAATAGAAGTGTCATCACCCTTCAATCTACATCTCTGCCAGGAGTAATCTTGTGCGAATGTAGAGACCTTTGAAGCCTATATTAGATACTCTTGAGTTTTGGCCACTGTTGGACCACTACTGCAAAGCAGGGGAGGCAATACTATCACAATGAATAAACCAGAGACAAGAAGATGTGAAAGACATGATCACCTTGTAGAGTACTTGAAAGAAGAAGTTAGATTTAGTGAAAATGTTTTTGTTTCTTATGTACCAATATAAAACCAAAGTAAAGCCAATATGAGTTAGGCAGATTATTGTTGCCAAAGACAAATTAGATTGACTGGGACATGACAGACCTGTGTAGTTCCCAGAAGTCTCTAAGGCGACAGGGAATGAACAGGATGATTGCTCCTTCAGTAAGAGGTGACTAATGTGAGGTTGTGTATGTGGTTAGCAACCTCATCTTGTGAAGCTAGTTGCTACAGAGTCAACTGCTGCAAGAGCACATTAATGTTATGGTGCAAGTTTTCATGTAATGAGGCCAGCAGCAGTGGTGGCTTTATCATCCATGAGGAGCAGTAAGGACAATTATGATAAAAACATGACAGAAAAAAAAAAAAAAAAAAAAAAAATTTGTAAGTCTACAGTGAAGAACAAACATGTGAAAAACGAAATTAAAGTAAAATTCAGTGTCAGCGTCGGTGTTTGTCTGCCGATCAAGGGATACTTCCCTTTACTATGCAGTGTTGCCATATATTTCCATAGAGTATGTCCAGGAATTGCACTGGTGACAACCACATGTTCCTTATCTGTTCCTCATGTGTTTGGCTGAATTGCAAACAATGTTCAGCAATTAATTTATTGATGCTATACAAGGGGATTGACATAAGTCTTGGGCCTGACCATGAAGGAGTCACAGGAGGAAGATGAAACTTGGCACATTTAAAGTTCATCATATTTGCACTGAATGTGTAAAGTACGCGTTTGTTTCTTCAATGGGTATTCCCGCTACGGTGCACGGTGCAATGTACCCTATTGACCGGATCTGCTGCTCCAAAGATTTGACAAAACAATGGAAAAGAAGGAGGCCAGAGCCCTGATAAAATTTCTGATGTTTCAGGGAAAAACACCTACAGAAATACACAGGGAGATGGAACCAGTGTTTCGTGATTCTTGTCCTTCATATACTTTGGTAAAAAACTGATGTCAACAGTTTAAGTGCGGCCGCTCAAATGTTGCTGATCTGCCAAGATCTGGTAGACCAGCCTCAGAGTGCAATGATGAAAATGCAACAAGAGTGAAGAAAATCATTGACCAGGATTGAAAAATGACAACTGTGGAGATAGCTAGTAGAGTAAAACTAAATGACAGAACAGTTTATAGAATTTTACACAACAGACTGAACATGAGAAAAGTGTGTTCACGCTGGGTTCCGCGACTGTTGACACGTGAACAGAAGCAAACGAGGGTAAATTGCTGTCAACAGTTGCTCAAAAAGTGTCAGTCAAAAATTTTTTTGGAAACCATGGTGACAGTAGATAAGACTTGGGTACACCATTATGACCCCGAATCCAAAATTGCCAGCATGCAATGGAAAACCCCGGGCTCCCCAACACCTGTCAAGCCGAGGGCGCAGAAATCTGCAGGAAAAGTGATGCTGACTGTTTTTTGGGACGGCAAAGGTGTCCTTTTGAAAGATTATCTTCCTCATGGCAACACAGTTAATGGACAGTACTATGCAGATCTTCTTACAAAACCAAGAAAGGTTGTGACCAGGAAACGAGGGATAACGCGCACTCAAAATCTTCATTTGCTTCAAGACAACACGCCCTCTCACAAAGCACGGCTTGTGCAGCTAGCAGCCAACGATTTGAATATTGAAATTCTTCCAAACCCACTATATTCTCCAGATTTGGCTCCATCAGACTTTTTCCTATTCCCAAATCTTAAAAAAAAACAGCTAAAAGGAAATCATTTTGACAGCGATGAAGAGGTTATACTGGCATGTCTTCTTCTTCTTCTTGCGATCGCATCTTTGATGATTACACCATCAGACGAGTTCTCATGATGAATTCGACTGTTGTTTGAAGTTCCTCTTTAACTCCATATAGCTTTGAGTTTAGTGTTGAGTCATTGGGCCAGTATATCTTTCTTAACTGGTCATACAGAGGACAGTCCTGTAGAACATGCTCAGCAGTTTGTTCGTTTAATCCACATGTGCACAGTGGTGAAGCAGACAATCGTAGCTTGTGCATGTGTTTATTCAGTTTGTTATGCCCTGTCCTGAGTCGAAAAATAGTTATCTGTCCCTGCCGGTCGAGAGTGTGATAGTCGTCTTTGGGTTGGTTCTGTTCTCTTCTGATAGTCTGGATAGCTCTCTTTTTCTCAAAGTATGTGACTTCATTATCTTCTTGTTCACATTCTCCTCCCTTTTTTGCAAGTTTATCTGCCTTTTCATTTCCGGGTACACCACAATGAGATGGTACCCACTGAAGTATGGTTCTCTTTTTGGCAGCTACCTTGTTTAGTTCATTTCTCAGATGCGGGAGTTTACCACCCTTGAGAGCTTGCAGGACAGACAGTGCATCTGTGAGGATGACTACCTGGTGGCAGTCAGAGTTGGTGTTATAAATCATATTTGCAGCTTGCTCTAGAGCTTGAACCTCAGCTGTATAGTTGGAACAGAATTTACCAGTGGGAATGTGCCTAGTCTCATAGTGGTTGTCAGGATATGAGATAAAGATACCGGCACCTCCATTCCTAACAGCATTAGTTGCTGATCCATCTGTATAGGCATGTATCCATGATTGATCGGGATAGCTTTCTTGGATCATACTCAATGTAGCAGTTCGTTTTTGCAGATCATTATACTCACATCCACTTGTGAGACCACTGACTGATGTATTAATTTGGAGGGCACTGCTGGCCTGCTCCCATGGTACAGGGTATAGGGTGGGCTTCAGTGGTGTTGTCTTCATGGATAGGTCTTCTTGATGCTGTCTTATAAGTCTTTTCCCCCGATGCACAAAGCTGCTACGCTTTAGACGTCCCAATGCCAGATCATCTAGTCTTGCCTTCATTGGGTGCATTGGCATACTGTTATACTTTTCCATCTGGATCATGGTTTTTGTGTCTCTTCTATGGGACAATGTCTGTAATCCAGCAACCTTCTGCATCTCTGTTATTGGTGTAGTTTTCATGGCTCCTGTAATGAGCCTGAGAGCTTGATTTTGCACCTTGTCCAAAGACTGCAGATGTGAGTTATCAGCTGATGACCATGCTGCTGAGCTAAACTCTAAGTGTGGTCTTATTACTCCATTATAAATCTTCTTTAGATTTCGTTCATTTGCTCCCCAGTTGGTACCTGCTAATTTTCTGAGTATGCCTAGTCGCCTTCGGGCCTTTCCTTCTGCATTTTCAATATGCTTATTCCATGTAAGCCTTTGGTCAAATGTCACCCCAAGATAGGTGGGGTAGCTTTCTTCCTTGATCACGGTTGTCCCTAGGTGTATGTTAGCTGATTTGTCCTTGGGGGCGAGGGAGAACAGTGTTGTGGAGGTTTTGTCTGTGTTTATTGTGATAAGCCATTTCTCTGCCCATGACACTAGCATGTCTGCTGCCCGCTGCATTCTATAATTTGCTGTGGTGACATTTTCATCAGCGCACCAGAGTACTAGGTCATCTGCATATAAGGCAGCTTTCACTCCTGCAGGGAGATCTTTCACCAGGTCATTGATGTAAACAAGGAAGAGTGTTGGGGAAATTACTCCTCCTTGAGGTACCCCCTGATGGAGCAACACTTTTCTGCTCTGCAGACCGTCAAGAGTGACTCTAGTTCTCCTGTTATGCAAGTATGACTGGATCCATTTCATCATGTTGCCTTGGATTCCACTTCTCCTAAGTTTTGCAATGAGGCAATCTTTCCACACCTTGTCAAAGGCCTGCTTGAAGTCGACCCAGATCGTTAGGACCTTTTTCTTCTCCTGGAAGGCATCTTCTATTGCTTGAGACAAGTAAGTAACTTGGTCTTCTATACTGTAGCATTCTCTAAATCCAGCTTGTTCCGGCACCAGGATCTGCTCAGACTCTAAATACCATTTCAATCTGTGGTTGACTATTCGCTCCATAGTCTTCCCAACACAGCTTGTGAGACTGATTGGCCGGTAACTTGCAGCCTCGGTCTTAAATTTCCCTTTCTTTAGTATGGGTATTGTGATGGCTTCTCTCCATACTTGGGGTACCGTTCCTTTCAACCAGCTGTGGTTGAATATCTCAAGCAGTTTTGTCTTTGCTGCTGAGCTCAGATTTACTAGCATTTCGTTGCTGATTTTGTCTGGGCCGGGTGACTTTTGAAACTTAAGCTTGGAAATAGCCTTCTGTAGTTCTCCTAGTGTGATGGGTTCCCTCATTGGGGCAGGAGTATCTGTCTGTCCCATGGTTGCCAGTATTTCTTTTCTTATCTCTCTCTGATGATCTATGTTAATGGGTAAGTTGCTTTCTGAACTGTATCTTCTAGCAAACAAGTCTGCAGCTTGTTTTCCTCTGAAAAGTTTGCCACCTTCATCCAATGTGATAGTCTGCCTAGGTGAGGAACGCTCTTCATTTAGAGACTTGACTAATCTCCAAAGTTTCCTGCCGTCTTTCTCAAGGTTCAGCGATGCCGTTTTAGTTCTCCAGCTTTTCCGTTTTTCTTCTAGCTTTGTTCTCTGAAACTCTGATACAGCCTTTTTCCATTTGTTGTGAGTTTCAAGTGAAGGCTGAGACTCTGCGTCCTTTCTAGCCCTGTCCATGGCTTCCTGACGTTCTTGGAGTGTGCTGGACCAGTATGGTATGTAGTTACGCTGGCATCCTTTGGGAATGGTTTCTTTTGCAGCTTGTAGTATGCATCTGTTGAAGTCTTTTACCACTTCATTAATGTCTCTGTTCTGTACCTTGAGGGTAGACAGCAGCGTGTTCACCTGATGCCTGAATAAACCCCAGTTGGCTTTTTTGTAGTTCCATCTTGTAATGGCTGGGCCTGTACTGAGAGTTGCACTCTGGACAGTAAGAAAGATTGGGCGATGGTCGCTTCCCCCTAGTTGGTCTCCTACTTCTCTACTAATAGATCCAGCTATATCTGGTGTGGAGAAGGCAAGATCTGGTGTTGAAGTTGTGTGCCATCCTCTGGAGTAGAAGGTAGGAGTATCTGTGGCATTATTGACTAAGATTAGGGAGTGATCATCTTGCCAAGTTTCAACCTCTTCACCTCTGTGATCCAGATGGTTATAGCCCCAGCTCTGGGAGTGGCTATTAAAGTCTCCAACTGCTATAAAGTTGGTGGCTGGTACCTGTATAGAGCTGAGACTCAGGGGTTTGTTGTTCGGACAGTAATAGTTCAGGAGTTCTATTTCCATCTTGTCTACCTTTATCTGCAACAGCTGATATTCTGCTCCATCCATGAAGGTTTTCCTTTCGTGTGCAGGAATGTTATTCCTTACAAGAGTAAGTACTCCTCCTTTTCGTCTATCTTTTCTGTCGGATCTGAAGCATTGATATCCCCTTATTTTAAAGGTTTGATCTGCTTTCAAGTGAGTCTCTTGGATACAGCAAACACTGACTTGCTTCTCATACAAGATGTTTTCCAGCTCTGTCTTTTTGCTGTATCCAGCCTGCTTGCTGTTCACTCCCTCTGCATTCCAGTGCATCATGACAAGTGGCACTCTGGGTTTCTCTTTTTCTGTTTTGTTTTGGTCAGTAGTTCTCCTCCGCCGTCTGCTGACTCCACAAGACGGTCTAGAGGGTCCTCCAGTAGCTGAGGGTGGGCTCTGTCGAGGCTCAGAGCCCGGCACTGCACCTGCCTGGTGGAGCTCCACAGGGCGAGCACCAGTACGAGATTTATTTGACGGTGTACTCTCCATAGAAAAAAAAAAAAGCGAGTTGCGTGATACTGTGGTTTCCGGTGCGCCTTCTGGCCCAGTATCTATGACTTTAGCACCTGTTCAACGGGAGAGTGGGCTCATCCCTAATCTGTTTATGTTCCCAGTAGTAGACTATTCGCAAGCAGCCTGGGGGTGTCACTGCTCTGCGCGGACCTTGTTTACCGAGGCGGCGTCCGAGCTCGTATGGTGAAAATATGGTTGCATTATCTTCAAAATAGCCCTGTCTTTCCTGCCATCCTGCAACTTTGAGTTAGGGAGTTCTGAGCTCCAGTCTCTTTCCCAGGCATTTTATCCTGGCCTGGCACGCATACAGAGGACCCCACTTCTGGTTCTAAGTTAGCAGTTGGGGACAGGTGGGGTAGCACACTGTGCATTCCCCATCATCCAGGGGGCTCTCCAACTATGCAGAGCTTGCACAATGCTGTGCTCTGGTTCTGGGCTCACCCAAGGAATCCTCACGTCCTGCACAGAGCCACTTCCAGATACCCACCACCTGCCAACCCCCCATTGTAGAAATCTCCTGCATGCGGCCATCCAGTCAAGAGCCAGTATTAAGTCTGGTGCCCAAGTGATTCCCCCCAAGCTCAGTGTGCAATTCTGGGTTCTCATCATGCTGCAACACAGGGGGGATTGTGATGCTCAGCCATCTCTCTCAACTCTGCACCGATAAATGACATCGGGGACTTAACTGTGTCTCAGTACTGGGAGGCCCCGTTTCCGGGTACACCACACACAGCCAGTTGAGGCAACGGTCGCCGTGGGCGTACTGGCATGTGATGACTGGTTTAGTTTGAAAAATAGGGTGTTCTACTCCCAAGGTCTTTTCAAGGTCAAGCAGAGATGGCAGAAGTGTGTCAATTCAGACGGTGGCTATATTGAAAAGGAATAAACGCTATACAAAATTTCAGCTCTCTGTGACATGTCCTTCATGGTCAGGCCCAAGACTTATGTCAGTCCCCGTTTAGTTTGTCAGCAGTTCCTATTTATAAATAATGTGCTATTTATGCCAGCTATGCAACCTGTTGTTGTTGTTTAACTATGGCTGCTGAGCTTCTCACTCTTTAGCAGCCAATACCAAGACTCCTTGGTAATATCTACACTGTAGATCTAGACTTTTCCTGTGGCTTTTCTGCCATTCCGAAACGTGTTGAGTTGAAGTCATGAGCTCCAGTTTCTCCAGCTTGGCATGCATTTAAAAGATCATCACATCTGGTCCCAAGCTAGGAGTAAGAAGCACGTAGCCTACTGTGCATTCCCCACCATCCAAGTGGGATCTCCAGCTATGCAGAGCTAAAATACTGTATTCTGGTTCTGGGCTTTCCCAAGGAATTGTCACGTCCTGCACAGAGCCACTACTCATCTTACCCTGGTCTATCACTGGGTCCATAGTGAGATCCTTCTGCATGCAGTCAACCAGGTCAAAGCTGAAGAATTATGCCTGGGGCTCAAGTGACTTCTCCAAGCTTAGTGTGCAATGCTGGGTTCTCAACAAATTTCACCACAAGGGGAATCCCGGGAAATGTGTGGATGATTTCAAGAGTCAATGAGGATGTAATTAGCCTCACAGACATAGGTTTACTTCCAAGTACATATGATGTAGCATTGTGCATAGCTGGTGATCATATAAGGATGACTCCAGATATGCCTCCATGCATATGCGACCAATAGAAATGAAGTATTTGAAAGCATATTTTAATTAACATGATAGGAAACTCTATACAGAGAGATACAAGAGGAGGCAATCTGATCATCAGAAGTGGTTCCCCATTCAGTCAAGTGTTTTGGCCCTTTAATCTCCTTTACACTCTCCCAAGTGTCAGCCTCCTATTGTCTTGTGCAGAGAATTGAACCCACTCCACCTTGGTTGCCACCAAGAAGTGTGTGAGATCATCATCAGGCAGATCAGTCTTCTAACATCATATATGTAGAAACAGAGTGCTGTTGGGATATATATATATATATATAAATAATAATAGACCCTTCAGTCATAACTGACTATGGGAATGCGCCCCTGAGGTGACAGCCCTCAGCTGCTTATTTTCCTGTGTTCCTTTCAATATTTTCTCCTCTCTTTTGCTTGTTGTGTGAGCTTCTAATCTGAGGTGGCGCCACAGGTAGCATCGCCACTTGGTGCAATCAGCAGCTTCATCCTCCCAGGTTGCAACATTTATGTCCAGTGCCCTCATGCCTCTCCTGCGCACATCTATGAATATCAGCTGCGGTCGCCCAACTGTTCTTTCACCATCTGCCAGTTGTCTGTAGAAGATATCTTTCAGGATGCGACCATCTTTCATGCGGCGGCTATGGCCAAGCCAGCATAGTCTGTGCTGTCTAAGCAGTGTATACATGCTTTGAAGGCCAGCACGTGACAACACCTCGACATTTGTCACTATCTTTCCACGAAAGGCCTGCCGAAGATGTGGCATAGACACCGTAGATGGAAGGTATTGAGCCTTCTTTCTTGCTTAACATAAGTTGTCCATGTCTCGCTACCATATAGATGTGTGCTGGTGACGCAGGCGTTATGTACCACAGCTTTGGTCTTCGTCATGAGTTTGGAGTTTCCCCAACCATGTGACGTGAGGCGGGCAAAGGTAGCTGCAGCTTTGCCAATGCGACTGTCAATTTCTGTGTTCAGAGAGAGTTTGTCATTTATGGTAGACCCCAGGTATGTGAAGTGGTGCACCACTGATATATATATATATATATAGTAATTCACACACAGAGAGACAAACTGGGCTATTTGAATTCCATTTTGCTCCTTATAAAGTGTTTTCTTGCTACTGTTCTTGAAAATATCTGGCAACACTGCATAGTAAAGGGAAGTCACTCTTGATCACAGGATGAACGCCGATGCTAAAACTAAATTTTACCAAACTTAGGCATTAATACAAAAGTCACAGCAACATACATAGAATAAGAATATGTAATATACTTGTATGTACGTATATAGCACCTAGAGTGTACCTACCTATATGAACTACACACAAATAGTAATTTTCCTTCACAGATTGATAAATCATCTTCGCCGCAAGCAGACCATGTAACTATACAAAAATTGTTCAAGCCAGCAGAAGATGGTGGTGAAAATCTTACATTGAGACATCTTCTGGAGATTGCTGTCCCAGAGTTGACTGAGACAGGTTGTAACTTTATGTTTTGGACTTTACGATTTTCTTAGTGAACTTTAATTATTCCCTAGTATGTCACATTTTAACAAGTCTGGGCCGGTGGCAGTCTTTTTATTCTTTAAGGGAAGTTATGAGAGTTGGCACCTGGAATGCTCTAACATTAAACAAACTAGGGGAAACTGCACAAGAGGCAGCAGAAATGAGAAGCTATAAAATTGACATTCTCAGACAACAAAACAAGATGATAGGAAATGCAAAAGAAGAATTACATATTTTGGCAACAATATAAACAAAGTTGGAGGAACACACAGTGAAATCAAAATAGGCATACAGAAGGCAAGAGGTGCTTTCATGGCATTGGAAAGTATAATTAAAACAGAAATCAAGTTCAACAACAAAAATAAGAATCTGCAACTCAAAGGTCAAGGCTGTCCTCTTGTGTGGCTCTGAAACATGGAGAACAATAAAAATGACAATCAGAAAGAAACGTATTTTCATAAATGGTGGGGGTTGAATAGAACAGGAGGATTGAAGTGGTATGATAGTGGTGGGGATTGAATAGAACAGGAGGATTGAAGTGGTATGATAGTGGTGGGGTTGAATAGAACAGGAGGATTGAAGTGGTATGACAGTGGTGGGGGGTTGAATAGAACAGGAGGATTGAAGTGGTATGACAGTGGTGGGGGGTTGAATAGAACAGGAGGATTGAAGTGGTATGATAGTGGTGGGGGTTGAATAGAACAGGAGGATTGAAGTGGTATGATAGTGGTGGGGGTTGAATAGAACAGGAGGATTGAAGTGGTATGATAGTGGTGGGGGTTGAATAGAACAGGAGGATTGAAGTGGTATGATAGTGGTGGGGTTGAATAGAACAGGAGGATTGAAGTGGTATGATAGTGGTGGGGGTTGAATAGAACAGGAGGATTGAAGTGGTATGATAGTGGTGGGGGTTGAATAGAACAGGAGGATTGAAGTGGTATGATAGTGGTGGGGTTGAATAGAACAGGAGGATTGAAGTGGTATGATAGTGGTGGGGGTTGAATAGAACAGGAGGATTGAAGTGGTATGATAGTGGTGGGGGTTGAATAGAACAGGAGGATTGAAGTGGTATGATAGTGGTGGGGGTTGAATAGAACAGGAGGATTGAAGTTGAATAGAACAGGAGGATTGAAGTGGTATGACAGTGGTGGGGGGTTGAATAGAACAGGAGGATTGAAGTGGTATGACAGTGGTGGGGAGTTGAATAGAACAGGAGGATTGAAGTGGTATGACAGTGGTGGGGGGTTGAATAGAACAGGAGGATTGAAGTGGTATGACAGTGGTGGGGGGTTGAATAGAACAGGAGGATTGAAGTGGTATGACAGTGGTGGGGAGTTGAATAGAACAGGAGGATTGAAGTGGTATGACAGTGGTGGGGGGTTGAATAGAACAGGAGGATTGAAGTGGTATGACAGTGGTGGGGGGGGTTGAATAGAACAGGAGGATTGAAGTGGTATGACAGTGGTGAGGGGTTGAATAGAACAGGAGGATTGAAGTGGTATGACAGTGGTGGGGGGTTGAATAGAACAGGAGGATTGAAGTGGTATGACAGTGGTGGGGGGTTGAATAGAACAGGAGGATTGAAGTGGTATGACAGTGGTGGGGGGTTGAATAGAACAGGAGGATTGAAGTGGTATGACAGTGGTGGGGGGGTTGAATAGAACAGGAGGATTGAAGTGGTATGACAGTGGTGGGGGGTTGAATAGAACAGGAGGATTGAAGTGGTATGACAGTGGTGGGGGGTTGAATAGAACAGGAGGATTGAAGTGGTATGACAGTATCACTAATGTGGAAGTGATAGAAAGAATCAGAGAAGTGCCAGCGCAACAAGAGATGAGATAAACACTCTGATATGTGATTGGACAGAGAAGTGCTAGCACAACAAGAGATGAGATAAACACTCTGATATGTAATCGGACAGAGAAGTGCCAGCGCAACAAGAGATGAGATAAAGACTCTGATATGTGATCGGACAGAGAAGTGCTAGCGCAACAAGAGATGAGATAAACACTCTGATATGTGATCGGACAGAGAAGTGCCAGCGCAACAAGAGATGAGATAAACACTCTGATAAGTGATCGGACAGAGAAGTGCTAGCACAACAAGAGATGAGATAAACACTCTGATATGTGATCGGACAGAGAAGTGCCAGCGCAACAAGAGATGAGATAAACACTCTGATATGTGATCGGACACACACTGAGAAAATCGGTTGATAGCATAACGAGGGCTGTCTTGTTATGAAATGCTCTGTAAGGTGGAAAAAATGAAATGATGATGATGAAATTTCCAACTGTCATGTGACCAGTCTTTTTCAGCTATCACTTCTGTCACACTATTCACCTGTTGTTGTTGTTGTTTAACTAGGACTGCTGAGCTTCTCTTTAGCAGCCAATACCAAGTTGAAGACTCCTTGGTATTATCTACACTGTAGATCTAGGCTTTTCCTGTGGCTCTTCTGCCATTCTGAAATGTGTTAAGGTGAAGTCATGAACTCCAGTTTCTCCTGCTTGGCTTGCATTTAAAGGATCGTTACATCTAGTCCCAAGCTAGCAGTAAGAAGTGCGTGGCATACTGTGCATTCCCCGCCATCCAAGGGGGCTCTCCAAACTGCACTCTGGTTCTGCCCCCTCCCCCGTATCTGCGGCCCTGCCTAGGGCTCAAGTGACTTCTCCAAGCTTAGTGTGCCATGCTGGGTTCTCAACAAGTTTCACCACAAGGGGAATCCCTGGAAATGGCTTGATGTGCTTGGAAGAGTTAATACAAATTTCCATTCAGTTATGTTCTGCAGTTTATTGTGTTATTTATTAAGTTACATTAAAATTTTAGGATTTTTAACTTGATTAAATGCACAGGGAAAAGACAAAGATAATGAGATTAAATGCAAGAAATGATAACAAGATTGAGCTTGTCTCAGCAGCTGTTAGGCACAGTGGGAGGGACAGACAGTGATATCAAATAAGATGACAAAAGGCAACGGGAGCTTTCATTTCATTGGGAAATATATGGAAATCAAGAGAAATCAAGTCCAACACAAAAATAAGAATCTTCACCTCAAATGTGAAGTCAGTCCTATTGTATGGCTCTGAAACATGGAGAACAGCAAAAACAATAACCATAAAGTTGCAGACTTTCATAAATGGTTTCTTAGAATAGAAGAAACAAAATGGTATGACAAGATCACTGATGTGGAAATGACAAGAACCAGACAAGTACCAGTAGAATAAGAAATTAATAGAAGATGATGGCGATGGATAGGACACACATTGAAGAAACTTGTGAATAGCATTACAAGACAGTCCTTATTCTGGAACCCCCAGGGTTAGAGAGGCAGACGTAGACCAAAAAACACATGGAGAAGAGAACTGGAGACAAGTGAAAATGATGAGGAAAACATGAAATGAGCTGATGACGCGTGACAGGAAGACTTGGCATGTGTTTATGGAAGGCCTATGTTCCTTGGGGAGCTAAAGGGTATTGAATGATTGATTAAAATGCATTTGTGGTTTAAATAACGATATCATTCATGCATTCCTGATTTAATTCATTCATTCAATTTTGGTGTCATTCATGGTTACATATATATATAGTTTTAATCATGTATTTGTTTTAATTTCTTGGAACTATGTGTTATTAACAGGAGCGACTACCAGAAAGTTACAAACTTTCATAAATGGATGTTTGCATAAAATAAAGGATCCCGTTACATGC
Source organism: Oreohelix idahoensis (assembly GCA_024509875.1). Classification (NCBI taxonomy): domain Eukaryota; kingdom Metazoa; phylum Mollusca; class Gastropoda; order Stylommatophora; family Oreohelicidae; genus Oreohelix; species Oreohelix idahoensis. The sequence continues at coordinate 600,599 of JAMPIV010005801.1, forward strand.
CCATAGTGGCATACTGGGAGTACGGTGTTAAGCCCGTATTTTCTTGACCATGTGACACACAAGGGGTCATGTGGTCAACATCATGCCGGCTGCCTTAACCTTCCCAGAGTTACACTGGTATCCAGTTCAGGAGGCTGGGTCAACCCCAGAGCTGTTTGCGGTCTAAAAAATCCCACCTCAACTGGGGATTGAACTATGGACCAGTGAGCTAGGAAGCCACTGCACAAACACTGTGCTACCACGGCTCCTTTGCATGAAATAGAAGGATTCAAATGGTATAACACAATCACCAGTTTGGAACTGTTGAAAGGGACATAACTTGACAAATAACAAGGTGATTATATTTAACAAGGTGGTTATATTTAACCAGTTTGGATGAGCGAACACTTAAGCTATCCTGACAATTTCTTACTCCACCTCCAAATGGTGGTCCTGGAAACAGCTGCATCATTGCAGTCTGGCCGAGAGAGTAGGGATTGAAGAGGGAAGGCAAACCCGGTCCCAAAAAATGCCACGCTGAAGTCGGGTGTGTCGGCCGAAAGGCGCAAATATCGCAGTTTTGCTGTAAATAGACACAATGCAGCCAACGTCCTTTTCAGGATGAACGAGGAAGAACTACTGTTGAAAAAAAATTCAGATAGATACCAGTGGAACAAGAGGTAAGGAGAAGATACTTGTGTTGGATAGGATACATACTGAGGAGGAAACCAGCTCATAGCATTACAGGGCAGTCTATGTTGTGGAACACCCATGGTAAAGTAAAATAGAGGGAGACCAAAAAACACATGGATAAGGGAATTGGATACAGATGTGAAAGGGTTAAAGAAGATATGGAACACCTTGAATGGATGGCACAGAACACCTTTGCATGAACTTGTTGAAAGCCTGTACTTCCCTAGGAGCTGAAAGGTAATAAGAATAGATTACTATTATTCCTTGTTTTTAATCAGTTGTCTTTCTGGTTAAATATAATCACCTTGTTATTTGTCAAGTTATGTTCCCTTGCTAATTTTCAAGTTATGTCCCCTGCAGGCGAGCTGAGTAATTATCACGTGGTGACACAAGGGATACAACCTCTCCTAGAGACGCCTGTTGTTTGGATGAGCGAACACTTAAGCTACCCTGACAATTTCTTACATATTTGTCTAGTACCTCGAGTTGAGAATGAAAGTTAGTATGTTTTAGTGAGGTATAACTGTTTTGGAAGGAACTAGTAGAAGTGAAAAAAAGAGAGCGTGAGAGAGAAAGAGCAGTGAATAATAATAATAAATGTTGATAAAAGTGGTATCAGATGTAGAAGTGAAGCTTTCTGCAGAAGTGATGATTTGATTTATGTTTGTCCTCCAGCCATCCCATCAGAATTGTCTTATCACTGATAAAGTGTGAGAGAGTTTTCACAAATGTGTTATATTTTATTGTGCCATGAGTGTAGACTTTTGATGTGCTCTCGTGCTGGGTTAAGTATTGGCAAACACACACTGACCAGGTGTTTTTATTATTTTCTGCTGTGCTTCTTGCTCTTTCACAGCCAATGCCTTACTTACTTAGTCGTTCCCCTTCTACCGTGAGGTGTAGAGGTTTGGTAGAGAGAGCGCCAGACTATCCTATCAGCTGTCTTCCTCCTGGCCTGGTTCCATTCTAGTCCTCGGTCCTTCAAAGATTGTCTAATGTTGTCCTCCCAGCGGACTCTGGGTCATCCTGGGGGTCTGGATCCTTGGCTCTTTGTTTCCCAAGCTTGTCGTGGTAGCCGATCTTCTCCCATTCTGCAGACATGGCCAAACCATCTTGGTTGGGACTGTTCTACTTGGCTCTGCAGGGGGTGGGATTTTAGGCCTTGGCGTATCGTCTGGTTGCAGACCATGTCTCTTCTTGTTACTTCAACCACCTTCCTCAGATACCTCATTTCTGAGGTTTGGATCTGGCTTTTATGGGTTGTAGTCATTGCCCATGACTCGCATCCATATGTCAAGACTGGGACATAGGTGGAGCAGTATACAGCCATCTTCGTTTTCTTACCAACCTCTCTCTTGCTGAGGAATCCTCGATTTATGGCCTGAAAAAGCCAATGCCAAGTTGAAGAATCCTTGGCATTATTTACACTGTAGATCTAGGCTATTTGATATGGCTATTCTCATCATCATGTGACGTATTCTTTCCAGAACATTGTCTCCATTACAGCTGCTCTGAACGCATCACGATTCTGGCAAGTCGACCTGTATCAGCCAAAGACAAGTTCAGACTCTCTGTGAGGTCCTGGGTCCACTGTCGTCTAGGTCGACCCCTTCCCCTTTTTCCAGGGACCATGCCTTCCATCACTATTTTTTCCAGACTAGTATGTCTTTTTATATGACCGAAAAATTTCAGCTTCCTTATTGCGATGGTATTTAGGAGCCAATATTTCTCTACGTTTAGTGAGTGCAGTACTTCTCTGTTGGTCTTTTTTTTCTGTCCAGGGTATTCTCAACATCCTTCTGTAGCATTTCATTTTGAATGATGTAATCTTTTTTGCAACTGTTTTATTGAGTATCCAAGTCTGGCAGTCGTATGTTGCTACTGGGAATATACATGGCTGTTCTACCATTCCAAAACTTGTTGGGTTGGAGTCATGAGCTGCAGTTTCTTCCTTGGATATTCCACCTAGCCTGGCATGCATTTAAAAGTTCCTACATATGGTTTCATGCTAGAAGGAAGGAGGCAGAATAATGAGCATTCCCTGCTATCTGTGGGGCTCTCTAAATGTGCAAGGCTGAAATTCTGGGCTCTCCCAAGGAATTGTCACATCCTGCACAGAGCAACTTCCAGCTGCCCTCACCTGTCATAAAATCATTGTTATATCCTTATGCACACAGTCAACCAGGTAAATGCCAGAGTTAAGTATGGGGCTCAAGTGGTTCCCCAAAGCCTAGTGTGCAATTGTGGGTTCTCAGAATGTTTGACTATGGAGGGAATCATGATGGGAGGGGGGGGGTGGGGTGGGGGGGGGGGTGGGGTCTCGGGGCGGTCACTGGTGTGTCTACTTGTTCCTTTTTTATTGTGCCACGAACCCATTTAATTTTCTGGTGAAGGCTATGGAACTATTTTTAGAAAAATATACATAAGTACATAATTTTTAATTTTAGGTTTTATATATGGACCCCCTGCAATCAATTCATGGACCTGCAAGGGATCCATTTACAAGCTTTGTACACAGAAGGAAGTCCTGATTTAGAACATTTGATCGACAGAGTGGTTAACTGACTTGCCTCTGGCAGCAAAGTTAGCGGGTTCAGTTCCTGTCATTGTCACACTCCAGTCTGCTGAGCTTTTAATGTGTACCTGACTCTGTTCTTGAGGTACTGAAGGCAAAGGCGGTGAGGAAAAGAGCTGGTCACTCTACCTTATAAAGCTGAGACCAAGTATAGTGAAGTCTCTTAACACTTCACATTGCTAGACCAAGTATAGTGAAGTCTCTTAACACTTCACATTGCTAGACCAAGTATAGTGAAGTCTCTTAACACTTCACATTGCTAGACCAAGTATAGTGAAGTCTCTTAACACTTCACATTGCTATCTGCTATGGGACTACCTTTGTGTTTTTTGTTTTTTTTTGTATTTTGAAATTTATTTGACTGATGATAATCTTACTTACTTACTTAGTCATTCCTCTACTACTGTACTACTGTGAGGTGTAGAGGTTTGGAAGAGAAGAGTGCCATACTACCTTTTTGGCTGTCTTCCTCCTGGCCTGGTTCCATTCTAGTCCTCGGTCCTTCAGAGATTGTCTAATGTTGTCCTTCCAGTGGACTCTGAGTCGTCCTGGATCCCTGGCTCTTAGCCTCCCATACCTGCCTGATGTTAATCATAAATCAGTACCCTGCAGTGGAGGACCCTGTCTGCTGATGCTTCCACCATGGCACCCCTACGACCCATGACGGGTTATGGGTTGAGATGATGATGATGACCCTGTAGCTCCCCAAGGAGTATAGGCCTTCAATAAACACATGCAAAGTCCTCCTGTCACACACCATTAGCTCAAGCTCTTTCCACATTTTCCTCATCATTTTCACTTCTGTCTCCAGTTCTTATCTCTATGTGTTTCTTGGTCTACCTCTTGCCTGACTTACCCTGGAGAGAACAAGGACTGCTTTGTAATGCTATTGACATGTTTTCTCAATGTATGTCTCATCCATCACCTTCTTTTCATGTCTTGTTCCACTGGCACTTGTCTGGTTCTTGTCATCATTTCCATATTGGTGATCTTGTCATACCATCTTAACTCTTTCAGTCCCAAGCAAAAAAGTGGGTTTGGCCCAAACAAAAATGGCCATACCAGTATGTTTTTATTGTTTTTGTTTGGAAATAATTTTTTTAAATGTTCATATTCATAAATAACAAAAGTTCATAATGGATGGCTATACTTTAAGAAAATAGTGTTTTTGAGTTGTCAAAATTAGAAAACAGCCCTAGAAAGGATCAAGAGATACGAAAGCCAGTATACTGTTGATTGGGCCAAATGGGTCTAGCGGGAAGTACAGTATACTGGCTCTTGGGGGTTAAAGAGTTAATCCTTCTATTCTATGCAAGAACTCATTTATGAAAGTCTGCAGCTTTTTGGTTGTCGTTTTTGTTGTTCTCCATGTTTTAGAGCCATACAATAGGGACAGATTTGACATTTGAGTTGAAGATTCTTAATTTAATGTTGGACTTGATTTCTCTTGATCTCCTTATATTTCTCAATGCAATAAAAGCTTCTCTTGCTTTTTGTATTCTTATTTTGATATCATTGTCCTTCCAACTTTGAATGTTGATCATAATCTAAATAAAAAGACATACATACATTTTGCTGTGCATTAGCTAACGTTTTAAAATTACTGTGACATTAAGAATATCTTGAAATAAAATGGCATTTGTTGCTGCATCTAATTGTTTCATGTGTTCAGAAATCTTGACCATGCAGAACTAAAGTTCACTTTTTGAACACAATATGTGTACATGCTAAGAAAATTTACCTCTGTATTTTCATTTTGTTGTACGAGTACAGTTTATGATAAGTTGTATGTTTACGTGGAAATAATAAATTCATTGTTGTTTAATTGTAATTGAAACTGTGTTGTCTTGATTTCTCAAATGTAAAATATTTGTTTATAAATGAGCTGGTTACCAAGTTGGCGTGAGAGGTTCACACCTAAAGAAGTAGGTGCAAGAAGTCACAGTGTATGATCTACTGAAACTATTAAGCCTGAAGGAACAGTCAGAAACAAGAGCACTTAAATGCTTGGCAAAACTGTGGAACAACCGCTATGGAATTCAGGACAGTAATTTATATACAGCAAAATTATGGATGATGAAGCAGACATGGAAGACCACTGGCAACAAGTAAAAAATGTATGGAACGAGACATGTGGAGAGGTAGTGGGACAAAGAGAACATGCACAAAGCATGGATAACAATAGAAACCATAAACACGGCAGAAGACAGGAAAAACAAGAAATCAAATTTAAACAGAAGCAAAACCAGAAGCTCCAAAACCAAGGCTCATGAAGTGTACATAGAAGCAAACAAAGAAGTAAGAAGAAACGTCAAAAGAGACAGGAGGAAGTATACTGAAGAGTTAGCAAGGTAAGCAGGGGAAGCTGCATCCAAAAGAAATATGAGGGACTTGTACAACAACACAAAGAAGCTAACAGGGAAATATAAGCAAGCAAATGGCCTCATCAAAGACAAGAATGGAAAATTGCTTAGTAATATACAAGAACAAATAAAGAGATTGACAGAACATTTTGAGGAACTTCTCAATAGACCAGCTCCTAGAAATCCCCCAGACTCCCAGCCAGCAGAAGAGGAGCTACAAATCAGCTGTGAACGACCAAGTAGAAAAGAAGTAAAGAAAGCCATAAAGCTTCTGAAAGATGGAAAAGCAGCTGGTCCAGATGGCATTCCAGCAGAGGCCATCAAAGCAGATATTGATACCTCTACAGAGATATTATACAAACTACTTGGCAAAGTCTGGGAGAGAGAAGAAATACCAGCAGAATTGAAGGAAGGTCATCTCGTCAAGGGAAATTTACAAGAGTGACAAATTATGGAGGAATAATGTTAAACAGAATCATCCTTGAGAGATCAAAAGAGTCCACAGAAAAGCAGCTGAGAGATGAGCAAGCAGGTTTTCGACAGAACAGATCCTGTACAGACCAGATACTAGATAGTCACATTGAGAATAATGGTGGAACAAAGTCTGGCATGGAATTCACCGCTATACATCGGATTTGTGGACTATGAAAAGGCATTTGACAGTGTAGATAGAGAATCACTTTGGAAATTGATGAGGCATTATGGAGTTCCCATGAAGATCATTAACTTAAAGAAGACCTATGAAGACATGACATGCAGAGTTCTTCATGAAGGACAACTTACAGAACAGTTTCGGATTAGAACAGGAATGTGACAGGGATGCCTCTTGTCTCTATTTCTTTTCTTACTAGCAATAGATTAGGTTATGAAAACATTGACATCACACAACAGAAAAAGAATCCAGTGGAGTCTTGAAACACTTATAATAATAGTCCCTTCAGTCATAACTGACTATGGGAATGCATCCCTGAGGTGACAGCCCTCAGCTGCTTATTTTCCTGGTGTTCCTGTCGACGTTTTCTCCTCTCTTCTGCTTGTTGTGTGAGCTTCTTTTTGCCCAATCTGAGGTGGTGCCGCAGATAGCATCGCCGCGTGGTGCGATCGGCAGCTTCATCCTCCCAGGTTGCTGGATTTATGTCCAGTACCCTCATGTCTCTCTTGCACACGTCTTTGAATCTCAGCTGTGGTCGCCTAACTGTTCTTTCCCATCTGCCAGTTGTCCACAGAAGATATATTTCATGCGCCGCATCTTCCATGCGGCGGACATGGCCAAGCCAGCGTAGTCTGCGCTGTCTAAGCAGTGTATACATGCTTTGAAGGCCAGCACGTGACAACACCTCGACATTTATGACTTTATCTTTCCACGAAAGGCCTGCCGAAGATGTGGCGTAGACAACGTAGATGGAAGGTATTGAGCCTTCTTTCTTGCTTATCATAGGTTGTCCATGTTTCGCTACCATATAGAAGTGTGATGGTGACGCAGGCGTTATAAACCGCAGCTTTGGTCTTCATTGTGAGTTTGAAGTTTCCCCAAACACGTGATGTGTAAGGCGGGCAAAGGTAGCTGCAGCTTTGCCAATGCGGCTGTCAATTTCTGTGTCCAGAGAGAGTTTGTCGTTGATGGTAAATTCCAGGTACCGGTATGTGAAGTGGTGCACCACTGTCAATTCATAGTTATCGATAGTGATAACTGGTGCAGCACCCACATCATGACTCAGCATATTGCTTAATTATCTAGATTTTTCAGATGGCTTGGTTCTTCTGTACCATAACCATAATCAGATACAAGACTAAATAAAAATACTCGATGAGAGGTCACAACAAGTGGATCTGAAAATGCACAGAGAAAAGTCAAAGATTATGAGAATAAATGCAAGAAATGATAACAAGGTTGAACTTGAAGAAACGCCACTAAACGATGTACTGTAGAATCGTACACATATCTTGGCAGCAATATAAACAAAGTTGGAGGGACAGACAATGATATCAAAATAAGAATACAAAAAGTAAGAGGAGCTTTCATTGCATTGGAAAACATTGAGATAGAGAGAAAGCAAGTACAACGCGAAAATAAGAACCTTCAACTCAAATGTCAAGTCAGTCCTATTGTATGGCTGTGAGACATGGAGAACAACAAAAATAACAATAAGTTACAGACATTCATAAACGGGTACTTGCGTAGAATAGAAGGATTAAAATGATGTGACAGTCACAAATATGGAACTGATGACAAGAACCAGACAAGTGCTAGTGGAACAAGAGAAGAGAATAAGACGCTGGCGATGGATAGGACACACATTGAGGAAACCTGTTGATAGCATTACAAGGCAGTCCTTGTTCTGGAATCCACAGGGAAAGAGAGGCAGAGGTTGACCAAAAACACATGGAGAAGAGAGCAGGAGACAGAAGTGAAACTGATGAGGAAAACGTAGAAACAACTTGAGCTCGTAACAAAAGGACGTGGCATGTGTTTGTTGAAGGCTTATGCTCCTTATGGAGCTAAAGGGTATTGATTGATTACAAATTATTACTTTCACGTCTGCTTTAAGTTGACAGAATGGATTAAACCAGGGGTGAATTATGAAGTTGCAGCCAAGGTGGAGTTCAATTTTAAGTGTAGGCTGATAAAAACATCTGAAGACGGCACTTGGGCGTTATGACCCACTTGGGCCCACAAATCCTTAGGTAAAGGGGACACAAGGGCTCGTCCAACATGTTGTATATGTCTGATTTGGGTGATGTTTAAGATTGGGGAGTGTTAAGTCATCATCATCATCACCACCATCATCATATTCCTGCTACCTGTGGAGTCTACACTTTCATCTAATTCACATCAGATCAATCTGCCCAGTGCCATCTATTCAAGTTTTTTACATGACTTCTTTAGATCTGTCTCCAGTTTTCTTCTCTGTGGCATTTTTTTGGTTTCCCTTTATTTATCATACCCTAGGGATTTCAGAGCATAGTATCATACCCTAGAGATTCCAGAACAAGGATTTCTTTGTAGTATTTGCTGTCAGTTGGTTTGTTCAATGCGTGTCTCCTCCAACACCATGTCTTTCCCTGACCTCTTTTACTGTTGATATTTGTCTGGCACTTTCCATCAGTTCCAGACTAGATCTTCATATCATTTTAATTTTCTTGTTCTGTGGACGCAACCAGTTTTATCTCTATAACTACTTAGTTCCCATTTTTGTTCTTAGCTTCAGAGCCATACGATAGGAATGCCTTGATATTTGAATTGAAAATGTTTACTGTTGTCTTGGACTTGATTTCTTTAAATTTCAATTTATTTCATGATGCAGTGAAAGTTCCTTTGCCTTGTGTAATCTTATTTTAAAATCTCTGATTATTTCTCCAAAGTTGCCCATTCATTTCTCTAAAGTTGTGTGTTCATTTCTGCAAAGTTGTCCATTCATTTCTCTAAAGTTGTCCGTTCATTTCTCCAAAGTTGTCCGATTTAGGCGGTTGGTGTTGATTCCCTGCGTTTGACTTACATCAACTAACTTCGTTCCACGAACTTTTGGACAAAATAGAAAGAACAAAATGCCTCTGCTAAGTACACTGAGTTGGAAGCTTAACAGGTGCATCTTCTGGTTGTCCACCCACCAATGTTAATCTCTCAGAAGAATTAAATTCTTAGCACATAACGTAGCTCAATGAATATGATTAAAATTCACCAATATTCTTCTTTGTATTAACTGGGAAATGTGTCTGGACAGCGTGAATAATGATTTGTGCCTGAATTAACATTAACAAGTTACATAAATCTCACAAAATGATATGCTACACTTGAGGCACATATGATGTAGTCATCACTCATCACTGCTCCAGCCGGAGTCTGGGGTCACCTCTGCTGTCGGGTTTCCCCGCACGACTAGCAAGAAACAATCACCAGCACTTGCTGTAGTGGTTCATGAATATTCTCTTTTCGTATGTTGAGATTGCCAGCCTCATTTATAACCACTAAGCAAGAAACTTGTCAAATTTCACATTTGTAGAATAAATTGTTTACACTTACCCCAACATTTTTGGGAATACACAATCTCCTTGCACAAATTTAGACTGGACACAGCTCTGTATTAGATGCTTCGAATCACTTAAGTCTGGAAATTAGAGTTAATTCCTCTGACGGTGGGTGTTCTACGAAATCACTGGCCTGGGGAAACGTTTGTTTCATTCCTCTATGACTTGGTCTAGGAAATTAGAGTTAATTCCTCTGACGGTGGATGTTCTGCGAAATCACTGGCCTGGGAAAACCTTTGTTTAATTCCTCTATGACTTGTGATCAAATTCCTAGGTTCCAGTCTTGGTAATTGAAGACCTGGTCCTTCTAAGTTTACAGTCTTGTATTAAAATGCGGGTTTACTTGTAAAGCCAAAGTTGCCCAATAATCGATCTGCCACTGTTAATAATGGAATTCTATGCCCGATCCTTCTCTTCTGGCTTTTTGGGAGTTGCTCGTATGAAGTTGCGAAGCTGTCTGTTCTGTGTCTCTGAGTTCGCTAGATTATATCTCTCATTCTCAGTTCAAATCACTGATTTTGTTTCCGCCGAATGTTCCAATAGAATTCATTGTATATTCCGGCTCTCACTTCAAACCAATCAAATCTCTCTAGCACTGGGTTGTGTGTTTCATTTAAAATATCCCCTCGCGTGTTTTAAAATATTAATTTTAATATTCCACGCGTGACCTCTGTCTAATCATGCGGTAATATTTCCGGTGACCTCTTATGCACAACTCATAAACACCATCTGTGAACTCATTTGATGTCCAGATGCTACCTATCGCCAATATTGTCTCTCCAGACAGATTATCGTGATAATCACACACAGGGATGGTCCCGTGAATCGATAAACGCATCTACCACCTGTGTAATCTGCCAGACAAATAGACACGGTCGACGGCAATCCAGACAGACAATCTTGGCTACCTATTCATCCTCGTACGAGACTATATTGTGTTAAACGAGGATTGTCTCCTATCAAAGGTGGCCGGCGACTGAGTCGATTGATAAGCGTATTATCGCTGACCGGTGTACTTACCTGGCGGAACGTAAATACGTCTGAGGAGTGGTAAACAAGATAAAGACAGTCCCATAGCAGATACTTCCGTAGGAGAGGGAGTGTTAGAGACTTTCCCTAACTAGATTCAGCATAGAGAGTAAAATAATGAATGAAAGGGCATACAATTGCCAAATAATAAGCGAATTGAATGGGAGAGAGAGAAAAATTAAGAAAAAAGTGATACTGCTGGAGTGGACGTGAGATCGTACAACCATATAGTCACATCCACAAACTAATTCAAATAGGTGAATTCAGTTCCAATCTCTGTTCTACTACAAGCAAAGTGTGGCAATTTGTAATGATATCAACAGGTGTCTTCAATGTATGTCATTTCCAACGCCAGCATCTTCTTCTCATCTCTTGTTCAACAGGCACTTGTCTGGTTCTTGTCATCAGTTCTACATTAGTGATCTTTTCACCAGTTCTACATTAGGGATCTTGCCATCAGTTCTACATTAGTGATCTTGTCATCAGTTCCACATTAGTGATCTTGTCATCAGTACTACATTAGTGATATTGTCATCAGTTCCACATTAGTGCTCTTGTCATCAGTTCTACATTAGTGACCTTGTCATCAGTTCCACATTAGTGATGTTGTCAGCAGTTTTACATTGGAGATATTGTCATCAGTTTCACATTAGTGATCTTGTCATCAGATACATATTAGTGATCTTGTCATCAGTTCCACATTAGCGATGTTGTCATCAGTTTCACATTAGTGATCTTGTCACTAGTTTCACATTAGTGATCTTGTCATCAGTTCGACATTAGTGATCTTGTCATCAGATACACATTAGTGATCTTGTCACCAGTTTCACATTAGTGATCTTGTCATCAGTTCCACATTAGTGATGTTCTCATCAGTTCCACATTAGTGATGTTGTCATCAGTTCCACATTAGTGATGTTGTCATCAGTTCCACATTAGTGATCTTGTCACCAGTTCCACATTAGTGATGCTGTCACCAGTTCCACATTAGTGATGTTGTCATCAGTTCCACATTAGTGATGTTGTCATCAGTTCCACATTAGTGATGTTGTCATCAGTTCCACATTAGTGATGTTGTCATCAGTTCCACATTAGTGATCTTGTCACCAGTTCCATTGTTCCACATTAGTGATCTTGTCATCAGTTCCACATTAGTGATCTTGTCATCAGTCCCACATTAGTGATGTTGTAATCAGTTTCACATTAGTTATATTGTCATCAGTTTCACATTAGTGACCTTGTCAACAGTTCCACATTAGTGATGTTGTCATCAGTTCCACATTAGTGATGTTGTCATCAGCTCCACATTAGTGATGTTGTCATCAGTTCCAGATTAGTGATCTTGTCACCAGTTCCACATTAGTGATTTTGTCATCAATTTCACATTAGTGATGTTGTCATCAGTTCTTACATTAGTAATGTTGTCATCAGTTCCACATCAGGGATGTGGTCATCAGTTCCACATTAGTGATGTTGTCATCAGTTCCACAATAGTGATGTTGTCATCGGTTCCACATTAGCGATGTTGTCACCAGTTCCACATTAGTGATGTTGTCATCAGCTCCACATTAGTGATGTTGTCACCAGTTTCACATTAGTGATCTGGTCATCAGTTCCATATTAGTGATGTTGTCATCAGTTCCACATTAGGGATGTTGTCATCAGTTTCACATTAGTGATCTTGTCATCAGTTCCACACTAGTGATCTTGTCATCAGTCCCACATTAGTGATGTTGTAATCAGTTTCACATTAGTGATCTTGTCACCAGTTTCACATTAGTGACGTTGTCAACAGTTCCACATTAGCTATCTGGTCATCAGTTCCACATTAGTGATGTTGTCACCAGTTCCACATTCGTGATCTTGTCATTAGTTCTACATTAGTAATCTTGTCATCAGTTCTACATTAGTCATCTTGTCACCAGATTCACACGAGAGACGTTGTCATCAGTTCCACATTAGTGATGTTGTCATCATTTTCACATTAATGATCTTGTCACCAAATTCACATTAGTGATCTTGTCATCAGTTCTGCATTGGTGATGTTGTCATCAGTTCCACATTTGTGATCTTGTCACCAGTTTCACATTAATGATCATGTCATCAGTTCCACATTAGTGATCTTGTCATCAGTTCTACATTAGTCACCTTGTCATTAGTTCTACATTAGTCATCTTGTCATCAGTTCTACATTAGTGATATTGTTATCAGTTTCACATTAGTGATTTTGTCATGAGATACACATTAGTGATGTTGTAATCAGTTTCACATTAGTGATCTTGTCACCAGTTTCACATTAGTGATCTTGTCATCAGTTCCACATTAGTGATGCTGTCATCAGTTTCACATTAACGATCTTGTCACTAGTTTCACATTAGTGATCTGATCTATGTAATAGAATGCTAGTGCGATTCTCAGTTTGTGAAAAGAAACAGGTAAAATTTGCGAATAGGAAGGAAATATATTTCGCAAACGAATGATGCGAAAAATACCGGAAAAATTTAAAGACAGATAATAAATTAAAAGGATCCGGGTGAGAGAATAGGAAGAAGATCTAGGCAATTTAATGATCATAAGACCTACGTGACATCCACATTAGTGACCTTGTCATCATATCCACATTAGTGATGTTGTCATCAGTTCAACATTAGTTATCTTCTCAAAATTTCTACATTAGTGATCTTGTCATCAATTCCACATTAGTGATCTTGTCATCAGTTCTACATTAGTGATATTGTCATTAGTTCTACATTAGTCATCTTGTCATCAGTTCTACATTAGTCATCTTGTCATCAGTTCCACATTAGTCGTCTTGTCATCAGTTCCACATTAGTCATCTTGTCATCAGTTCTACATTAGTCATCGTTCATCAGTTCTCCATTAGTTATCTTGTCATCAGTTCTACATTAGTCATCTTGTCATCAGTTCTACATTAGTCATCATGTCATCAGTTCCACATTAGCCATATTGTCATCAGTTCTACATTAGTCATCTTGTCATCAGTTCCACATTAGTCATCTTGTCATCAGTTCTACATTAGTCATCAGTTCCACATTAGTCATCTTGTCATCAGTTCTACATTAGTCATCTTGTCATCAGTTCCACATTAGTGATCTTGTTATCAGTTCTACATTATTCATCTTGTCATACCACTTTAATCCTTCTAGTCTACGCAAGCAACCATTTATGAAAGTCTGTAACTTCTTGGTTGTCATCTTCATCATCATCTTTCAGCTCCCCAAGGAGCATAGGCCTTAAACAAACTTAAGCCAAGTCCTCCTGTCCTGTGCCATCAGCTCTAGTTCTTTCCATGACTTCCTCATCCCTTTCACTTCTGTCTCCAGTTCTCTTCTCCATGTTCTTCAGTCTGCCTCTACCTCTCATACCATGGGGATTCCAGAACAAGGACTGTCTTGTAATGCTATTGTGAACGGTGGTTTGATTTTAGAAAAGTAAGTGAGTGTAGATAAATGGTTTGGAAAAAATGGAGTTGTTAAAAGACTGTTCGTCTTTGTTGAAGGGAAGTGATATGTATAGAGGAGTGCTTTGAGCAAAGGGAGGAAACTCCATGGTTTCCACTTAGAAGATGTAGTAGTTATGTTTAGAGTTAAGCATATTAAGTGAGTCCAAAATTGTGGTGCGACAAATTTGCATGTAAAGTTTTTGTAATAAGAATTGAAGAGAATTGTATGGTTGTGAGTCTAATCATCAAAGGGAGATAATTTGGAATTACGTCCCTTGTAAGTTTTGGTGGGTGAGCAAGAAAAAAATACGCACGAGAAAGTTGTGGTAGGATGAACACATTTTAGGAGTGAACGAAAAAATATTAGGACGGGGAAGCAGAGTCAGATTGGAACGCACTGAGCGTAAGTTAGCAAGTGTGTGCTAGAGAGATGGTAGTTTGGAAGTTCATTAGTGAGCGAGGTTCTTGATATTCATGTTTTTGGAAAACAAGCCATTTTGATGTGGTTGGCTACTGTGGTTACAGACACGCCATAACAAGAGTTATGTTCTCAAGTTGTCAAGATTTTGTGTTTTTCAAGACAGCAGGTATGATTACAGTTTTATATTGAAGATAGATTTTGTTAGATAAAACAGAGACAGACGTAGTGATCAGGTAAACTGGTAGAAAATCAACATCCCTGGCAGTGTAGGCCAGTCTTCTAGCAAGATACACCAGAAAGTCACTAAGTGAAAAGTTATAAGGATAAACTAACTTTTTTTTAAGAAGATCACCCAGGTGACATAGCAGAGGAGAAATTTGACGAGAGCAGATCAGTGACTGATATATACAGAATATGGTTTTCGGATGTTCGCTGAATTGAGGAAAATGTACGAATGGGAATTATATCAAATTGAAATGTATAAATCTATGAGATAAATTCGCAGAAGAGAGAAGCGGATTCTACTTTATGTAAATAAAACTTTGAAGTTCGTTTTACTGCTGTTGGAGTACAGTGTGTCAACAGTTAGAAACCATCAACCATCTGTACGTCTTGTCTAACAGTGCATTTCATCACTTGTTTACATTGTCTGCTCACACACGCTGACCACTGGTTAGGGCAGTGATCTGAACCTATAACATCAACACTATACGAACACTATAAAGAAATGAAAACTTTAACCCACACAATCACGGCCACACTATCAACATGTTTCCTCAATGTGTGTATTATATTCATCCCCAAGGTTTTCTTCCAATTTCTTGTTCCACTAGCCCTTGTCTGGGTTTTGTCATCAGTTCCACAATGATGATATTACATATTTGTCTAGTACCTCGAGTTGAGAATGAAAGTTAGTATGTTTTAGTGAGGTATAACTGTTTTGGAAGGAACCAGTAGAAGTGGAGAAAGAGCTGTGAATAATAATAATAAATGTTGATAAAGTGATCTTGTCATGTGAAGTCATCTCACTTCAATACTTCTATTCTACGCAAGCACCAATTTGTCATCAGTTCCACAATGATGATTTTCATCATCAATTTCTGTTGCGTTCCTTACAGAGCATGGGGCTATCATTGCAGGTTGCCCTCGTGAAGGAAACCTGATCCTAGCATTGACGCGCTCTTACAGTGGTGGTATCTGTGGCATGTTTTTACATGATGATATTGCCAGCCACATACACCACCTCATATTGGTCGCTAGGCAAATGCCTGAGGGTACAATGGTCATATTCTTTCTTTGTCTCTTTAAAGATCGCCGGGTACTAAACGGGGCATTTGACATCTTACATCAAGCAACAACAACAATAACAACAACAACAGCAGCAGCAGCAACAACAACAACAACAGCAACAACAACAACAACAAAAACAGCAGCAACAACAACAAAATTTAATTAAAAAACACTATTCTGGTTAGAAAATGTCTGCCACAGTTTTGTGTATATGAAATGTGTCTGATACGTATATGTCTTGGAGGGGCTGCTTATCTTCCTCTCTAGTAATGTTAGACGTTTATGAAATCTTAACCTCTGTAAGCCAGGAGGTGCATAAGGCATTAACTAAAAATTTAATTCAGCCTATCTCACTATGTAATGACCTCGGTCTACGTCAGTGCTTCTTTAAATATTTCAATGTCATTCACGCTCGAGTATTTATCACAAAATGTCATTCACCCACGACTAAATGTCCTTATGTTTTTGGTAATTTTCGTCTAACTGTCCCTTGTGAATAATTTTATATAATTCATTTTGTCACAAGAGGAAAAAACTTAAATTAACTCGTTTTTCGGGTGTTTATTATATTCAAGTTTTTGATATCCTAAAAATATGTAAAGAAAACTAGGGGTGACAAAAAAATTAACAGAAAAATTATTAGAATTTTGAAGTAATCTCCAAAAGAACGTTGACAATCGTTCCGCGCAGAATATTCACTCAGAGTGATTTCCTTTTAGCAGTACTGTTACGCACATAATTTTTCTAAGACTTTGTATAATTAACTTGCCTGAATTGTACACTGTAATTTTTTCTTGGTCGAAGGTAAATAACCCTTGTTTGACTTTGATTACATTTTCAATGGTGGTTACCTTCTCTTGTGTCCTGACTCGTCGGTCCATTTTTTCGATCAATGTCAGGTCATTCTCCTTATATGGTAGCATCAGTCAACCGTTTCTTGGAATGATTGAAACCAGAGTTGATGTTTTATTTCCTGTCCATATAAGGCGCGATTTCGTTATATCTTTGCCTGGTATGTCTCCTCATCGTCCCGTTTTGAGTCTTACTCAGGTGTATGCGTTCTGCGCATGTCTGTACTTAAGGAGAGTTTGAAAGGTCTTCCGCCCAGGGATTCGACAAGATGTTTTGAGCAGAGAGGACGCATCCTGCGTCTGTGATCTTTTTGATAGGGAATTGGTAGTCCTCCTGTGAGTTAGTTTAACTAACGAGGCTTTTCCCTATATGATTCGAAACGCCTGGAGGCGTATGTTTTTTGTGGTGTTGATTCCGAAGCAAGGTAATACCCTCCTTTATTGAACTCTGTGATCTACTTAGATGTTTGACATTTGTCGTTCTCTGCTCGCTTGCTGGTTACAGAAAGGAGAGGTTCTTCTACTAGGGATTACACCCCAGGTATCTTCATACCTGAGATTTATATATACACGGGTCACTCTAGGCCCAGAGAACAGTTTCTATGTTCTATGAACTTCGCTATGCCAGCGATTGCACCTACGTCGAGGTTAGACCTAGGAATGCCTGTAAAGGTCAGCTTGACCTGTACTCCTGAACGCCAGTCTCGTGCGACCAGTAATAGATTTATTTTGCACATCTGATCTGTCAGCATCAGAGAGGAGTATTGTTAAACTTATGTACATTGATGATATGAAGCTGAGGCTGTAGTAAGCTGGGATTATCTACATCAGCTTATATATATATATATATATATATATATATATATATATATATATATATATATATATATATATATATATATATATATATATATATATATATATATATATAGAAGATTCATCGAAGAACTTTGTTATGCTGAATACCATGAACTGTCGTGTCTATGACTTATGTAATGTGGATGTAACGTATCTGTCATTGTGGATCGTCAAAATAAATGATGGAAACGTCAAGAGCAGTTTAACACTTTTATGACTTCCCACGTCACATCTCATGTTTGTAGATCTGTGAAGCTACATCACATCTACACTTACAACAAGCAACAACAAACCAGACAAGACACCGTACATCACAGCCTATAATATCCCTGGTGTCTATAGGGGTGGTACTTTACTTGGCTACATATCAGCAACGGCTATTGGACTTGTACCTGCAACGTCTATAGTGGCCAGATTTGTGGCTTATCCTAAATCCACCCTTATCATTTTATGGTGGCCAAAAGCTGGTTTCATCTGGTACCAGCACTCTCGGGGATCAACAAACCCATGCAGCATATAACATCCAAGTTCGTGAACTACACTTCCTTCAAGATTCTACATCTACAATGACATATAGCAAGTTCGCTATATTGTGAAAGTACCCGGCGCTGCTCGACAGTTTGTCAATTTTGCTGATTTAGAAGGTCAAGTGCCGATCAAATCGATTTACTGCTACTGCATTTAGAGGGTCAAGTGCCGATCATTGTATGTAAGAAGGACAAATTCCGAAACTGCCATTCCTGCCCCAGAAGCTCGATTTCCTTCGTCATGGCTGTTCATGGGAGCAGATGTCGATCAAAGTTGGATCATTTATCCCCAGAATGCTGATCACAACCTGTTCTGCACCCTGCTGACGTTTGGACTTATATAAGTTAAGTGGCCTGTTTTGTTTGTGAACTGTGCCCTTATACTCTAACTGAGCCTTCTGTATTTTCACATTCTTACTGTTATATGTTTACATGTTATATGTTATTTGTATATTTATTGTTTATATTTCAGCGGGTCGGTTGGGTAGGTGACTATTATAAGGTATACCACGTCATAGAGGTCTTATAATAGCGTTCAATAGGAGCAATTTTCTTAATTGAAAATTTGCATGCAACATCTGTTGCTATTTTTGTTAGTTGTGACGAGGTGTGTTTTTTCTTCGTTGTTTTGTAACATTTTTTCTGTTCTTTAGTTTTGATTTTATTTGTTTGTATTTGTAGGTCTACTCTTTCCTGTCATTCAGTTTTATACACCATTTTTGTTTATACACTGTGACGTCATTTGTTTGTTTACCTTTTTCGCATTTGTCATCACATTCTTTGTGATATTTTTTTTTATTTTTCGCTGTTTATTTAGTTGACTTCTGCGAATGTTTTCGTATTGTCTTTGATCTTTGTTATTGTTTACATTGTCTTGGATCTTTGTTATTGTTTACATAGTTCTTAGTTAGCATTCACTATTGTTAAATATTTGCTTATGCACTATTAGCTGTGTAGTGCACTTATCATAACTAACTGGTGGTTTTTGCTTATGCACTATTAGCTGTGTAAGGCAGTTATGATAAATAACTGATGGATATGTGGTTATGCACTATTAGATGTGTAGTGCCCTTATGATTAAGAAGTGACTTGTGATATTATTATACATTTGATAATACAAGTTCTTTGTCAAAGACTTGTTTCCCACAGAGATTGGGGTAAACATTGTGATTATACAAGTACTTTATTTAAGTCTTGTTACTATTAAGGTTGAAATAATATAATTAATTATTTCAGGTTTTGGACTCATAATATTAGACATCATGTCTACACTTGAGTACTTTATTGAGCAAGGGAAAGCCCTTGGTAAGACTGGTGATAAATTAGAAGAGTATGCAAATACTCAATGGACTAAAGCACTAAAGTCTGAGGAGAAAAGACAAAAAGAGGAAAATAAAAGATTAGACAGAGAAGCTGAGCAAAAGAAGATAGATGCTGAGAATCTGAGACTGCAGATGCAGGCAGATGAAAGAAAATTCCAGATGGAAATGGAAAAACAGAAAAGAGAAGCTGAAGCTGAGAATAAAAGATTGGACAAAAAAGCTGAAGAGAGAAAAATCCAGCTACAAATAGATGCTGAGAATAAAAGATTGGACAAAGAAGCTGAGGAGAGAAGAATTCAGCTACAATTATATGCTGAAAATAAAAGATTACAAGCCGAGGCTGAGGAAAGAAAGTTACAAAGAGAAGCTGAGGACAAAAAGTTACAAAGAGAGGCTGAGGAGAGAAAAGCAAAAATGGAGCATGAAGAAAAACTCTTAGTTTTGGAATTAGAGAAGTTAAAGTTGATGAACATGGGAAATGCTAATGATCCAAATAAGGGGTCATCTTCTGATAAAGTTAGTACTTTTAAGATTAAACTACCAGCATTCAATGCTTCCAGTGACGATATAACGTTTTTTTCTGGATAGATTCGAACGTTCATGTAAAACACATAACATAGATAAATCACTGTATGTTTATCAGTTGTCCAATATACTTAGAGGTGATGCTTTGAGTATGTTAAGCATGGTAGATGAGCCTGACAAGAACAATTATGAGGTTGTCAGGGCGGTCTTGTTAAAGAAATACCAACTGAACGAAGACGGCTATCGTCTTCAATTTAAAAATACGTTGCCAGAAACTGGAGTAGAATTCTCTGAATTCATTTCAAAGATACGTCTTGCTTTTACACGTTGGGTTGAGCTGTCTAAGACAGAACATACATATGAAGCACTTATGGACTTACTACTTAGAGACAAGGTTATGTCTTCTGTCAATGAATCTTTTCTTGCTTTTCTTCATGAGCGTAAGCCTAAAAACATAAAAGAAATGGAGGAATACTGTTGCCAGTATGTCACTGCGCACCCTCACGTAACCATTAGCAACTATAGAGTAAAAGAAGATTTGCCGGTTGCTTCGGCAGCACCATATGGCCCAAATTTCATGCGTAAATTTCAAGGTACTCAACAAAATTGTAATAGAAAGAGTAACCGTAATTATGCTTAGAATCATGGCAATCAATCACATGGTGATTCTTCTTCGAAGAACTGGAGACAAGCTGATAGTCCTCGGTATACTACACCCAATAATTTTAGGCATTTCCGCAGAGGTAGTCAATATAGAGGCAATCATAACTATTTTTCGCGGAGACCTCATCAATATAGAAATGATAATGACAGTTATGGAAACTGGGATTCAAACCAGGATAACAATTACAGTAGAGAGTATAATAATAATTTCAGAGGCAATAATGGTCGCGGTAGATCTCAACATAAAAGAAAGAGATATCAACAGACAAACTCTGTACAGCAAGAGTCTCAGGGAGCATGTAAACAGGTTGATGATCATAAAAACTCTAGTGCTATCACATGTTCTGCTTTTGACTTTAGTAGGGCAAATAAATGTCCCCAATGCAGTACTTTATTCGAACCGACTACATTAACTACTTTGAGCTGTGGTCACCCTCTTCCCGCTCTTCCTGCTGCAGTTGCGCATGACGGGAGAGGTTCTCTTATCCTACATAAGGATCTTGTAAATAGTAATCCAGTCTCAGTCCTTTTTGATTCTGGATGTACTACTATTGGTGTTAGGCAATCTCTTGTAGATCCATCCTGTGCTACAGGAGAGGTGATCAAATGTGTCACATTTGGTGGCACTTTGGAAAAGTATCCTACTGCCATAATACATATTGCTACTCCCTTCTTTACGGGAGATGTCCACGCGTGTCTTCTACCTAACCCTATAGCGGACCTTATTATCGGTCGTATTCACGGAGTTAGGGAATGTACCCCACAGCAGATTGCTGTTTGGGAGGAACAAAATATTGAAGCTACCAATGCAGTGGTAACAAGAGCACAAGCTCTGGAAACACCTCAAACTTCATTAACTAATAATAATGAAGTAAATAGCCAAAATAGTCACTTGATTATTTCACGTGACTCTTTTATAAAATTGCAAGAAGAAGATCCTTCTTTACAAAAATTCTTCATTCTAGCAAAAAAAAGGTGATCCAAATCAAAATACAAATAGAAAGTCTTGGATTACTATGAAGAACGGCGTACTTGTGCGTATGGTACAAGACTCGACTACGTCTGCACATTCTCAAATTCTTGTGCCTAAGAGTATGAGATTGCAAATATTGCAACATGCTCATGACTCACAATGTGCTGGACATATGGGTTTTTCCCGTAGAAAGTCGAGGGTTCTTGCGGCTTTCTTTTGGCCATTTGTGAGCAAGGACATACGTATTTATTGTCGATCTTGCAAAGTATGTCAGGAGGTCAAATCTAAAGGACCACGACATACTGCGCCTATCCAGGCTGCTGATATTCCTATTCGGCCGTTTCAGAAAATGGCAATATATATTATCGGTCCTTTTAGGATCAAGTCGGCCAGAGGACATCAATTTATCCTTACATGTGTCGATATGTGCACACGTTGGCCAGAGGCTATAGCTCTTAAGAGCATCTCCACTGCCGATATCGCAGACGCTCTTTGGCTGATATTTTCTCGCTTGGGATTCCCCAGAGAAATATTGTCAGACCATGGCACTCAACTTATATCTGACACTATGTCACAGGTAATGTCTATCTTACATATTAAAAGGTCTCTCAGCAGTATCTATCACCCAATGTCTAATGGGTTAGTTGAGAGTTTGAATAGAACACTCAAGACTTTACTTGGGAAGATAACTGAGGATCATCCTCAGGATTGGGACAGGGTTTTACCCGCGGCTCTCTTTGCTTATAGAGAGGTCCCCAATGAACACACAGGGTTTTCTCCTTTTGAACTTGTCTTTGGCGCGCGACCGCGCGGCCCTATGTCTTTACTCCACGATCTTATCACTGCCGATAATATTAGCGATGACACTCAATCTTCTTATGAGTATGTCATTGCTCTTAGGCAAAAGATCATCGAGGCATGCAAACTAGCAACTTCTTCATCCGAATTTGCTAAAGAAAAGGCAAGGCTATTTGCCAATAAGAACAGATGTCTACGACAACTTTGTCCAGGTGACAAAGCATTCGTCCTACTTCCTTCAAGGGAGAACAGACTTCTTATTGCATGGAAAGGTCCGTATGCAATAGTCTCTAAAATTTCCGACGTCGACTATGTTGTCGATATTGATGGAGAGCATAAAACTTTCCACATAAATATGCTCTCGGAATTTCATGAACGACCTGACTATTTGCAGCCTATTTTCCAGGCGACGGACGATTCTCCAGTACCTCATGGTCATTACTCATCCCTGTCAGTTATACAGAATGAGGAAACTACTTTTTCTGATGTCAATCTTCCTCTTCCTGTGATCCCACTTCATTCCACGGAATCTTGGAAAAACGTTACCGTTTCTCCTAATCTTTCCGCTGAGGAACATCGTCAAGTCTCTTCGATGTTACAAACATTTCAGGATGTCCTTACAGTCATTCCGGGACACACACATGTCATTGAACATGACAAAGTACTTACTGACCATAATCCTATCAGAGTCAGACCCTATCCTATACCTATCCATTTTCAGTCACAAGTCGAGAAAGAATTGGATGAGATGATACGATTGGAAATAATCGAGCCATCCACTTCATCATACTCTTCGTCCATGGTTATTGTACGAAAGAAAGACAATAACATTCGCCTTTGCGTTGATTATCGCAAATTGAACCAAGTTACGAAGTTTGATGCTGAACCTATGCCTTCGCTAGAAGAGCTACTAAACAAACTTTCTAATTCTAGATTCTTTACCAAACTTGACTTGTCGAAAGGTTATTGGCAAGTTCCTTTAACTGAACGAGCCAAACCTCTTACTACTTTTTCTACACCTAGGGGTTTATTTCAATGGAATTTCATGCCTTTCGGCCTTATGAACGCCCCTGCTACATTCGTACCATGATGCGTCGAATTATCTCATATCGTACAGATGTCATAGCATACTTAGACGATATCTGTCTGTTCAGTGATTCCTGGGAAGATCACTATCTGGGTTTATACGAATTGCTGTCTACTCTTCGCGAGTATAATTTAACTGCAAAACCCTCTAAAGCCTTTATAGGATTTAGCGAGATTTCTTTCCTGGGTCATCGTGTTGGTCATGGTCTTTTAAAGACAGAGGACCACAATGTTTCAAAAATACTAAACATTTCTGTCCCTAAGACGAAAAAACAAGTGCGTAGTCTCTCAGGTTTGATACAATTTTACGGACGATTCATTCCGAATCTGTCCTCAATTATGGCACCTCTTTCTACTTTATTGAAGAAAGGATCGCCTAATCTGATCCGTTGGTCTCAAGAATGCCAATCCTCATTGGACCAGATTAAAACTCTATTTTCATCTCCACCTATCCTTAGGTTACCTACTATTGAGAAGACTTTTGTTCTTCGAAGTGACGCCTCGTCTACTGAGATTGGGGCAGCACTAATGCAGGAGTATTCGGATACTCTGCATCCGGTGATGTATATCTCTAGGAAATTAAATGCTGCAGAAAGGAATTATTCGGTTTTAGACCGTGAATTATTGGCTATGGTTTGGTCAATTCTCAAGTTACAAAGATTCCTTCTAGGCGCACATTTCATTGTGGAAACCGACCAGAAAGCTCTTACTGCTATTCAGTGCAAAAACTTGAAGAGCTCGAGGTCCACTCGTTATGCCATAGCTCTTCAACCCTTTCATTTTACGGTGCGAGCTATCCGTGGTTCGGATAATGTGATGGCAGACATTCTGTCCAGATGCCCACATGATTCCACTTAATTCTTCTGTCATATATTTCCTGATAAACGTCGAGATCTATAACAGTTCTCTACTATTATAATATATCAGCACATATGTTCTCACTTTTTGGGAATTTATAGCATAGTACCATATAATTTCCTTTTTCTGTTACCAATTTTGTTATAACGGAAGAAGGCTTAGTTAGCAATATATGGGCCTAAAGTTCACATGGCCACAATTTATATATTGTATTTTGATTAATGTATTAAGAAATTTAGCATTTATCATAAAGATTTCTGTTATTGATATTTTCGCAGCACATCATTGACGTCTGCGAGAGTATGGACATTATGTCAACCATGAAGTATGTCAAGTTCTAACCTACTTTGGAACGAGTTATGTCCACATCTTCAAGGAACATCTGTTTAATTACTATAATACATTGTATCATGATAATATTACATGCTTGTATAATGTACTTTTTGGTTTAAGATGTGTAATTCTCTAATGCGGTATATTAGTATATGACACCGCTGTTTTCATGACACTTCATTGTTTAATACTAAGATAATATATTTAATTTCATAGATTTATATGAGTATAATTTTGCTTGCATAATGATGTTGCCATCACTATGGTGTATGTTGGTGGCACCTCCCTGGAATATACGTGTACACTTAGGGAAATATTTTCTCTAAGGATGTGAGATATAATCTCACCTGTCGCTCCATGCGTCGAGCTAGCCTCATATTAGGCATTATATCCGCGCATCATACGTGCGTTAGGAGCCTGTTCGTTCTGGCTCTAGGATTTAAAAAAAAAAGTTTCATTTTTTTCCCGGGGGTGCGGTAATCTGTTACGCACAGAATTTTTCTAAGACTTTGTATAATTAACTTGCCTGAATTGTACACTGTAATTTTTTCTTGGTCGAAGGTAAATAACCCTTGTTTGACTTTGATTACATTTTCAATGGTGGTTACCTTCTCTTGTGTCCTGAGTCGTCGGTCCATTTTTTCGATCGATGTCAGGTCATTCTCCTTATATGGTAGCATCGGTCAACTGTTTCTTGGAATGATTGAAACCAGAGTTGATGTTTTATTTTCTGTCCATATAAGGCGCGATTTCGTTATATCTTTGCCTGGTATGTCTCCTCATCGTCCCGTTTTGAGTCTTACTCGGGTGTATGCGTTCTGCGCATGTCTGTACTTAAGGAGAGTTTGAAAGGTCTTCCGCCCAGGGATTCGACAAGATGTTTTGAGCAGAGAGGACGCATCCTGCGTCTGTGATCTTTTTGATAGGGAATTGGTAGTCCTCCTGTGAGTTAGTTTAACTAACGAGGCTTTTCCCTAGATGATTCGAAACGCCAGGAGGCGTATGTTTTTTGTGGTGTTGATTCCGAAGCAAAGTAATACCCTCCTTTATTGAACTCTGTGATCTACTTAGATGTTTGACATTTGTCGTTCTCTGCTCGCTTGCTGGTTACAGAAAGGAGAGGTTCTTCTACTAGGGATTACACCCCAGGTATCTTCATACCTGAGATTTATATATACACGGGTCACTCTAGGCCCAGAGAACAGTTTCTATGTTCTATGAACTTCGCTATGCCAGCGATTGCACCTACGTCGAGGTTAGACCTAGGAATGCCTGTAAAGGTCAGCTTGACCTGTACTCCTGAACGCCAGTCTCGTGCGACCAGTAATAGATTTATTTTGCACATCTGATCTGCCAGCATCAGAGAGGAATATTGTTAAACTTATGTACATTGATGATATGAAGCTGAGGCTGTAGTAAGCTGGGATTATCTACTTCAGCTTATATATATATATATATATATATATATATATATATATATATATATATATATATATATATTTATATATATATATAGCTGGGATTATATATATATATATATATATATATATATATATATATATATATAATATATATATATATATTATATAAATAATATATATATATATATATATATATATATATATAGTATATATATATATACCAGCATATATATATATATATAATAATATATATATATATATATATATATATATATATATATATATATATATATATATATATATATATATATAAGATTCATCGAAGAACTTTGTTATGCTGAATACCATGAACTGTCGTGTCTATGACTTATGTAATGTGGATGTAACGTATCTGTCATTGTGGATCGTCAAAATAAATGATGGAAACGTCAAGAGCAGTTTAACACTTTTATGACTTCCCACGTCATATCTCATGTTTGTAGATCTGTGAAGCTACATCACATCTACACTTACAACAAGCAACAACAAACCAGACAAGACACCGTACATCACAGCCTATAATATCCCTGGTGTCTATAGGGGTGGTACTTTACTTAGCTACATATCAGCAACGGCTATTGGACTTGTACCTGCAACGTCTATAGTGGCCAGATTTGTGGCTTATCCTAAATCCACCCTTATCAAGTACTTTGTGTACTGTCACATTACTTGAGGTGCAAAACGCAAAGACAAATATAAACAAAATAAATTTTGTAAAAAGGGCGAGGGGCGGGCTGTTACAGCTTGAGGTTTTTCGTTTGTTATAATTAATGTTTTATAAGAACCCCTCACTGACGGACTGACTCACAGACTGATGAAATATTAAATTTCAAACTTAATAACCGACTGATTCATGTATTGACTGACGGACCGAGTGACTGACTTATGTAATCCTGATGATTTGCTGATGGACTGTATGACGGACAACGTATAGACTGCTATTTTGACGGACCGACTTAGGGACCGATGTATGAACAGATTGATTGATTTATTGATGAACTGAATCTGATCAACTGATCAATCTATTGACTGATAGACTGACTGATGAACAAATGGACTGAATGACTAACTGACAAAGTGATTGACGAACTAACTGATGGACTGATTTATTGTAACAGACGATCATTAATTATTTATAATATCTCTCCCTTGTCCATTGTCAGTGTCTAGAAGCTAGTATATTAGCTCTCGCATTGCCGCGTACTTCTGCATGAATGTCACTGGTTGCCTCCCCTGCTTTGCAGTGGCCAAAACTCAAGAGTACTTGAAGTGGGTCTTCAAAGGTATCTACCTTTGCACAAGATTACTCTTGGCAGATTTGTAAATAGACGGGTAATGACACTTCTATCTCAAGGGTATATTCACAAGATATTCAGAAAAGCGAAAACAATGCTGCATTGGCCGAGCACGTTAATTCTAGGATCTGCCGGCAACTTTTGTGAAGAATTAAGCAATGATTAATCTTAGCTCGTTAAGTCCCCACCCTGATTTACTCAGTGGAATTCTTATTATTCTGGTATAGCTCTCTTTAGAGTGTGTTTAACAAATTGACTGAGACAAACATGCAGTACATTTAAAATGATTGAATCGAAGTTAAATTTGTATAATTACAAATAATAGGTTTAATATTCATTTAGTTTTAACAAGGGTTAAAATAATTGAATAGTTTAAAATAAAATGTTCATCATTGAATGATAGTAGGTTTTATGAAAAAAGTTCACTTTGACAGCTTATATGTTTCACATAGATACCAATAGTAGTTTCTGCTCCCGCTGATGGGTTCTGGGCAGATAGGTCACTGAAGTTCTCACGTCTCTGGTCAAAATTAAAGGTACAGCACGTTTCAAGTATAATCAAGAACTAACTGCCAAGCTGGTCCGGCGTTTCTACGTCAGTCCACTACTACCCTCACTTTGTTCCAGAGATTAGTACCTTCACTGGTACCACCACCAACAACAAGCCAATCCTGGCTCACAGACTTATTGCTCAGATGAATGAAATTAAGGCACTTGATTAAGCCTCTTACACGTGTTCTTGGGGGTCGTTACTTTTGTAAGAGAATTCCCTCCATGTTTCAGTATCCTCAGCTTTCCTTATTAAAATGGGTTTCTTGGGCTTTGTAAGTCCTTCAAGATTGTTCCACAAAGTCCGGCCTGATAAATGGAAATTCTGAATTCTAACTTCTGGCAAGTCTGGTTGTGTCTTGGCAAGCGTGAATCTCACAGTGAACTAGACTTGAAAAGCGCCAGGTTATATTCACTGTCCTCCCCCGCATCTATTTGCAACGAAGCTAAGAAAGCGCCAATCGTTTCAAACAAAAATGTTGGGTGAGGTAATTTCAAAATATTCCTGACACAGACAAATTTTGAACGTGATGTAGAGCTCACCTTTCCCAAATATGGTATGAAAACATCCGATTGCCTGGCAGGCGAACTCACCAACACATCTGTAAACTCATACGACAATATTCTTCAGATGGAACAAATTATTACTATCTAAAGATATCTTGTCATAACAAGTGGGACTTGAAGCGATCAGGTCATCCTTGTCTGCCCAAAACGTGTTACCCAGACAAGTAATCTCTTATCTGTCGCGTACCCTGGCTTTATCAGGAACTAGACAAATACGCTGGCGATTTAGTGTTAAGCTGATGTCTGATGTCGGCCGCTGCCGATATTAACCAATATGATTGTCGATAATATTATCTCAGCACGGATGAGCAGGTAAACAGACAAGACGAAATATACTGAAGGGAGTGTAAGAATGAAAATACCAAATATCTGCTACACATAGCAGAGAAAGAAAGAAAGTGCGACAATTGAAAGCACACAATACAAATCAGTAAAAATATGTAACTGATACTGTCGTAGTGAAACAGAGATCGAGAGGGGTCGCCCCATTCTGTCAAAGGCCTATGTCACCATATATCGTTTTTGTCCTTTAGTTTTATATGTGTGAAACCTATATATATATATATATATATATATATATATATATATATATATATATAGTATACATATACGTGTTCATGTACCTCTGAATCTACTTGTCTCTTTACCCATGTAGAGCTACGACAGTACATCGTTTGTCCTGGCGGTTCATCTCTTGTCATGCTTAGTGGGTGACTGATCCTGTCTGATCTCTTTAGTTTTGTCTGGTTTTTTTGTTTGTTTGTTTTTTGTTTTGTTATTTTGTTTAACGTAATGAATATGTTATGCGGTGAGTTACAGCTGGGCTCCGATACCTACGCCTTTCGGCCTGGCACATCCAATATCAGCAAACATGTGTATTTTTGTTTGATTTCCGTAGGCTTTGGCTGTCCTAAGACTTCCTGTAAGGCAGCAGGAGGTTTGAAATAAAGGTTTTTACCTTGATGCACTGCCACCAAAAGCTTATGAGAATGATCTATGTGAAACGTTCTGGTTTTAGAGTACTTGAGACCCGTCCTGGCGCCTTCTTCTATTTCTTAAAGTAGTGCATCACGAGCTGCGCTTTTGACGTGAGTTGTATGTTGTGCGCGCCTTGGGTACTTTTAAATGGAGTTGAGAGCTCATCGTCAACTCCACTCCCGACTATCAAATAAAAAAAAAATAAATATTGGTAATTAATAGGAACTCGTTGTACAGAAAGGAGAACAACAGACAACAGAAAATAAATTTAAGTTATAGGCTTACCGGGAATCGAAACAAGGACCAACCAAACTGCGCCACCGCCTTGCTGTGAAAGTAAACTGTGAAACGACGCACAGCCAATTAAGCACTCCACATTTTGGAGCCAAGAATGCCAGCTGCTCGAGAGGAGCCTCTTTGAAGAAGAAACTGTGTGGCAGTGAGAGGAGCCTGGGGCAGTACCCTAACTTAAAAACAGAGAAACAGGTGCGTTCATGTCAGTGCGATGAAAGAAGCCTGAGTCAGACCGCTATGTTGAGAGACACAGATGTGGTTATACGAGAGCGAATAACGACCAAGAAAAATTTGATCTCAGAATTCTGTCATTTATTTCTATCAAGTCATGATTTTTGTTGCTGTTGTTTATTTATTTTGTTGTTGTTGTCATGTCTCGTCACGTTGATGGCAAGACCCAGACAAGTGTCAGTGGAACAAGAGATGAGAAGAATGCTGGCCATGGATATGACACACATTGAGGAAACCTGTTGATAGCATTACAACGCAGTCCATGTTCTGGAATCCCCAGGGAAAGAGAGGCTGAAGTAGACCACAAAACACATGGAGAAGAAAACTAGATACAGAAGTGAAAATGATGAGGAAAACATGGAAAGAACTTGAGCGAATGGCACATGACAGGAGGACGTGACATGTGTTTATTGAAGGCCTATGCTCCTTGGGGAGCTAAAGGGTATTGCTGTCTCGTCACGAAACATCTAATCTTCTTCTTCTTTGTTCGTCCTGAAAAGGACGTTGGTTGCGTTGTGTCCGTTTATAGCGAAGCTGCGATATTTGTGCCTTTCGGCCGACACATCCGACTTCAGCTCGGAATCTTTGGGACCGGGTTAGCCTTCCCTCTTCGATCCCTACTCACTCAGCTAGACTGCAGTGATGCAGCCTGTTTCCAGGACCACCACTTGGAGGTGGAGTAGGGTCTTGGTCAGCTCATAGTAAATTGAGCCACCAGTGTGCCGGCTTGAAACAGAGCTTGAATCTGCAGATGTGTCTCAAATTTGGCGTTTCATAATTATAGTAAGCATGCAATTTTATAGGGATACCACAAGAGACTAAAGGCTAACATTCATTTCTGATGCTTTTCTGAAACTCCAGTCGTTGGAAATATAAATTATAAAAATAATCTGCATTGGGATGCGACACATAGAGGAGGCGTTTTCTAACGCTCTTAATCTCTGTTCATTTCCTAATCTCTCCGATGCTCGTGTAGGAGGCAAAAAGATGCTAGACTAAAAGAAAATATAGGGTATTGCTAGCTTTCTCGTGAATTATAAGTCACGTGGTGGTTTAATAGTACCAGAGAGATCATTATTTACTGACTACTTTTTTGTCGTTCCAGTGTTGCCGTGAAGCGTCGTGGGGAGCTGACGTTTGCGTACTTGAGTCTAGTGTGTCGCCACTGGCTGCTGTGAAGCCAGATTTTTGTAAGATGTCTGTGATATTGTCAATCCATCTGCCTCTTGGCCTTCCCTGTTCTGTGAAACCAGATCTTCTAATGTTGTAGGCGAGTAGTGGTAATTTATCGGGTTCCATTTTAATGAGATTACCAAACCACTAATTTCCGGTTTCTATAGACATGATGTAGGATGTAGTTCCTACAATTTTTCTGATATCATCATTTATCATTCTGTCTCTCCTGGTAACATTAATGGTTTATCTTAAGCATCTCATCTCATAGGATGTGATTTTCCCCTCCTACGCTTTGGTCAATGACCATGTTTAACACTGACAGCAAAGAGTTAGTAAGAATATACTAGATATCAGCTGTCATTTACTTTACTTACTGATATTCTGATGTTTAAGTAATGGTGACATTTGGTAAGTCACTACACTGGTTTCTTGACATCTTGTTTGAATTTTTACGTCAAGTCTTCCATTTTCTGTAACAATGCTTCCTGGATATTTGAACTCTGAAATGTGTTTAACTCTTTGACTCCGCAATTATTTTCCACCCTGTGCCGTAATTTTGATTCGTGATAGACTAAAAACAACGCTCAGAGAGTTGTTTTGGCACGGGTGTAAAATCTGACAACGCTTTGAACGTTGTTTCGGAGTCAAAGAGTTAAGCGTGATGTTGGACACACGTGATGTTGGACACACGTGATGTTGGACACACGTGATGTTGGACACACATTAAAGAAACTAAAAAGTGAAGGTTGTTCAATAGTAGATACTGCTGTAGGTAAGTGAAATGTTCGAGACTTTACCATACTGGGTCCAGATTTTGTATGAGGTGCTGTGACCAGTTTCCTTCTTCTCATCTTTTGCTTTTCTTAATTCAAGAGCAGCGTCAGATACCCATTTCCAGCTGAGTAGACTGGAGTGTGACGCTTCCAGGTTTTGACCTCGGAACCCCGGTAACTTTGCCGCCAAAAGGCAGGCACTGTTACCGCTAAGCCAATATGACGCTATATGTTGTTATTGACTTGGTAGAAGCTGTTCAGAGTCGCTTTTTAAAAATATTTTAGACGGGGTATGAAAATGCGGCGGGCTGCTAAGAAATGTGGTCAGGTCCTGAGGGAGGCTGAAGGAAAAGTAACTAATTATTGTAAAGATGAGGAGACGACAGTTACAATTTATAGGACATTTTCTGAGAAGATGTAAATTAGAACATATAATAGTAACGGGAAAACTTAGATGAGGAAAATAAAGGAGAACGAACAGGACGCTGGAGGAGAAGAAAAAGAAGAAAAGACGAACGAACTTTATTTTCAAAGAGTTTAGAATTGGGCACGTAGGCCCGTCTGACATTCAGTCCTTCCTCTCTTTTGTCTTTTATACTGAATTCATTTATTTTCACATTTCAATTTAAAGGAATTCAACACTGTAAAAGTAACATAATAGCATACTCACATTCACAGTATCAAGTTTGTCGTAATCAGATAGGCTTGGAAGTTATTTATGGTCCCGCCTGAGTAGAGTGGATGGTGATAAGTACGTGAGAAATAAAGGTGTGAGAAATAGATTTCACGGGTGAATAGTTTAAGGAGAAGATCTGTCTCTGGAATGAGTAGTTTCTCTAGTCCAGCCTATCTATACGACTGTAATTTAGTACAAGACAATCTTTCCCTCCCTATACATTTAAAATATAAGTTTAACTACACACACACACAACTATGTGACAGCAAGACACACAAACGTGAAAAAACTATGGTTAATTGGGTATGGGTCTGACCAACACACAAAGTTAAGTTTCTTTTGTTGTTTATTATCATTAAACTTGACAACATCGAATATCTAAAGAAAGATCAAATAAAATCAGAATTTCATAGATAGGAAATAACAGAATAAATGTGCCCTCCCCTTATTGAGACAAGAACCCAACAAGTTAATAATCCCAAAGGTCAAAGGTTAGCACTATATTACAGAATAGACAGTAAAGAAAACAAAGTTCCTACTAAATGCTACCCAGTAAAGTAAACAATTTTTAAGCAAAATCAATGATGGTACAGTTTCTGTAAAAATAAAGGTTGTTATCAGGCACTACTGTTTACAGGCCTCGGGTTTCCCTTCCTTATGTGTAATAAATGTTTATAAACCTACCCACTATCCTGTTCTCACTGTTCTAGTCTACTATCATTTACTGGACACAGTATTAAGGTCCTAAGGGTCTTGTTGGATTCGGCCTATACTGCTTGATAGAAATACAACAGAAGTGATTGCGTCATTAATAGGCTGAATTGCCCATGGTGGACCTCCGGTGTCGCGTATTGTGGTTCGCACTGATGACCGGCCATTGAAACATCATTTTTGATGATGCGTAGATAGCAGGGAGGATAGTGTGATTCACTTGCATGGCTATTCGGAGTTGTCGCACGGAAGGTTCAGTGTTCAAATCCTGGGTAAGCTACTCATGTCTGTTGTTTTTCTGTTGTCTGGTGTTCTACTTCTTTATTTCCTGCGAGTGCCTGATAACATACCTTTATATTTGTTTCATATTAATTTACTGTTTACAGGCCTCGGGTTTCCCTTACTTATGTGTAATAAATGTTTATACTATACCAAACCTACCCACTGTTCTGTTCTCACTGTTCTAGTCTACTATCATTTACTGGACACAGTATTAAGGTCCTTATCTTGTTGGATTGGCCTATACTGCAGGATAGAGAAACAACAGAAGTGATTGCGTCATTAATAGGCTGAATTGCCCATGGTGGACTTCCGGTGTCGCGTATTGTGATTCGCACTGATGACCTGCCATTGAAACATCATTTTTGATGATGCGTAGATGGCAGGGAGGATAGTGTGATTCGCTTGCATAGCTAGGCGGGGTTGTCGCACGGAAGGTCCAGGGTTCAAATCCTGGTAAGCCACTCATGTCTGTTGTTTTTCTGTTGTCTAGTGTTCTACTTCTTTATTTCCTACGAGTGCCTTATAACATACCTTTATATTTGTTTCATATTAATTTACTGTTTACAGGCCTCGTGGTTTCCCTTCCTTATGTGTTATAAATGTAAATGCATGGGTTTGCTAGCAAATCATAGAACGCTACGAGGTCACGAAAGACTGTCAGATACTGTAGGCTATATTTCCATTATCATCATCTCAACCCATAACCCGTCATGGGTTGTAGGGGTGCCATGGTGGAAGCATCAGCAGACAGAGTCCTCCACTGCTCTCTATTCTCAGCAATGCGTACAAGTGTGGAAAAACCATGCCCTGCCCATTCTTTGATGTTATCAGCCCAGGATTTTCTTTGCCTTCCTCTTCTCCGTTTACCTTCGACTGTTCCCTGGAGGATCGTTTTCGAAAGGGAGTCATGACGAGTTACATGCCCAAACCAGGCAAGCTTTCGACGTTTCACTATTGACAAAAGTGGTTCTTGGTGGCCTGCATAGGTGTTTATCTTCTCTCTAACATAGACATTTGTTTTGTGCTCTTTATAGCAAATGCGCAAAATTCTTCTATAACATTTATGCTCGAAAGCCTGAATCCTTCGCTCCGTATCTGCAGTGAGTGTCCAGCCCTCACACCCATACAAGAGAATAGATAATACAAGTGATTTGTATAATTTGATCTTCACAGGAAAACTGATGTTACTTTTCCAGATCACATTCAACCTTGTCATGGCAGCTGAGGCCATTTCCATTATACGTCACAAAATTATAATTATGAAATAAAATATGCGGAAAAGTACAAACATCATCATTAAACCTACATTTGATATCATATATTTATTCGGAAACATAATCACATTAGGGGGGCAGGTGATTATAATCAGAACTCATAAAGTATTCGAAAAGTCTACGATTGTATGAATAGGGACTGCGGTTGTTATGTTTTAGATCATGTGGAAGATAGTTCCAAAGATGAGCAGCAGAGTAAGCTAGGTCTAAGCTTTTCTTGAATAAGTCAAGCCGAGGCTTAGGCACTTTTAATTTGTTAAGGCGTTGACTGCGTCTTTCATTGTATTTGAACATTGGCCACAGAGCATTCGGTGACAGATGGAGAAATTGGGCAAGTAGGAGGAGAAGAAAGCAAAAGAGGGAAGAGAAAAAGAACAAAAGACGAAGGTGGAGAAGAAGAAGAAAATAACACAGGAAGAGAAAGAGCAGGAGGAGGAGGTGAATAAGAAAAAGAGGGAGGAAGAAGGAGAAAACGAAAAGAAAGAAAATAGGAGTAGAAAGACAAGAAAGAGAAAACGAAAAGAAAGAAAAAAGAGAAGAATAACCAGAAAAGACAAAGAAAAGAATGCGGGATAAAAATGAAGAGAAGGAGAAGAGAGAAAGGAGTAGGATACAAAAATGAAGAAGGAGCTGGAGCAAGAAAAGAAGAAGAAAAATGATAAGAACACAAGAAGGAGGAGATGAAGAAAAATAATAAAAATATTTATAGGAAGGAGGGGAAGAAAAACTGTGTAGGAGGAGACAAAGAAGAAGAACGATTAGGCGAAGAAGAAGACTAAGAAAGAAGAGGAACATGAAGAGAAGAAGAGAAAGGAGAGAACAAACGAACGAAATCTTGATTTCTTCTGGGTAAAGAAATAAGAATAATTGCCTTTTTACATTTCTGCCCTGCAATACAATTCTCAATGTTTTTACAAATTAAAATATTAATAACTTTTCAATCGCAATTAATCAATATCATCATCACATTCGGTAATTGAGTACACACAAGTACATTTACTCACAGTCATTCACACACACAGAAAAAAAGAGAGGGATAGAGAGACAGATAGATAGAGAGAGAGAGAGAGAGAAAGAGAGAGAGAGAGAGAGAGAGAGAGAGAGAGAGAGAGAGAGAGAGAGAGAGGAAGCAATAAAGCTACTTCATATTTAAAGTTCAAATTACAATTGAAAATGTTACTTTGACAAGTAAATTCTCATGGAAACGTTGCAATAACTGAAACAGAATTGTCGTAAATGTGTGTACAAGATTTCATCAGTGGCGTATTCTCTATGTGTGCTGTGCGTGCTGCGCATACCTATGCCCGAAGGAAAATAAAAATTTAATTTATTATTCTATAAAATATTTCTCTTCTAATGTTCTGCTTTCGGACCGCACGCACCAGGATAACGGATTTTCCCGCATAGAATCTACGAGTATAATCTAGTTTCAGTTTCCCCAGACGCTTTTTATAGTGCAGTTTTTAATTGGTTAGTAGCAATCGCCCGAAGTTTCTCGGGCAATTCCGTCACAATGCGTGCGGCACTTTTCGGATTCACGTCTGAACAATGGTTTGATTGGATCGGGGTCATGGCCAGATACGTAAATACAATGCGAACATGCGTGCGGTGGTCCTGCAGCTCTCGAGTTGTAAAAATCGGTTGTGTCCTGACATATACCCCTAATAACTATCGTTGCGTAATTGAATATAGTTGGTTTTTAAATTAAGAGGGGAAGAAGTTAAATAGTAGGCGTACATATTCATTTTAAGTAGCAGCACGCCTAGCTCGCATTACCAGGATACGCCACTGGATTTCATGACATGTGAATGCAGATGACTTTTGAATGTGGTGTAATGATTTGTTTTGACAGACTTGGGTAAAGCATTCCATGTTAAACCACCCGCATAATTACAGCAACTTCGGAAGAGGTCAGTTGGAGGATGAGGAGGAGGATGAGGAGGAGGAGGAGGAGGAGGAGGAAGACATGAAAAATACTCAGAAGGAGGACGAGAAGAAGAACCAGCAGAATGAGAGAAGAAAAACATAAGAAGTTGAGATAATGAAGGAGGAGAGAGAATGAGAGAAGAAAAACATAAGAGGTTGAGATAATGAAGGAGGAGAGAGAAAATAAGAAGATAGAGGAGGAGAAAGAACATTAAGATGATATAGAGAAAGAAGCTAAAGAAAAGAAGGAAGAGAAGAATAAGGAGATGAGGATGATGAAGAAAGTAGGAGCAAGAAAAATCAAAGTACAATTAGACAAGAAGAAAGAAGAAGGAGTAAACCATTCTGAAAGAGGTGGAAGCAAATAAGCAGTTAGAGAAAATACAAATAAAAGGGAGGGCAAAAAGAATGAAAAAAAAAACCAGAGGGAAAGAACAGAAAATTGTACAGAACGTCTGGACATGCTCTTTTGTGTGATCTCTCACACCTTCAGCCCTAAGGCAGTATCATTTCTTTTTCTTCATTTTTCTCACCAATCGCTTTTATTTGGCATAAATCATACCTTTTCATTCTTTTTACTCTCTGTGTTTGATTAGTAGAGTGAAGTCTCTTGCACTCTACTCCCCTACTTACGTATCTGCTTTACACGCAGAATCGTTTACGTTCCGCAAGGTAAATGCGATAATACCAGGTATTATACCGGTCGTACGCTTATCTATTCTCTCAGTTTGACAATCTTTTGAAACGCGTCGGTCCAACATTTGACCCGAAGCTGACGACGGTGTTTACACAAGACGGTAAAGAGCCCGATCGCTGAAAAGAACCAGATTGTTTGTCTGGGGCTGCCGACGACCGTGTCTGTTTGTCTGGCAGATTATACAGGTGGTAGATGCGTTTATCGCTTTTGCGGGACCATCCCTGGTGATTATTACATATAATCTGTCTGGCGAGTAAATATTGGCAGGAAAGCATCTGGACAGGTAACCAGTGCGCAGATTTGCTTTGTCGGGTTTCACAAGATGCCACCGGAAATATTACGTTTTATTATAAAGAGGTCACGCGTTTGAATATTAAATGTAATTCTGGGCAGGATTTTACATATCTTTTTATACCCTCAGTAATACCTGACTCAGGATGGTGACACAACAAGAGAAATCCATACTAGAATTGCTTTGGCAGCTAGCGCCTTCAATAGATTATCTAACATTTGGAAATTACGATCATTGAATATACATACCAAGCTTCGTCTGTTTAATTCAAATGTTATCTCAGTGTTAACATACGGCTGTGAGAGTTGGAAAATAACAAAATCATTGGAGAACAAGCTGAATACATTCGAGAACAAATGTCTTAGAAAACTCATGAACATCAGTTGGAAAGAATTCAAGACTAATCGACAAATAAGAGAAGACTCTAGGCAGAAATATGTCTCCGACTACATAAGGAAAAGACGATGGTCATATATCGGTCATGTCCTACGAATGCAAAACAACAGAATACCACTACAGGCGCTCACTTGGGTTCCTGAGGGTAAGAGGAAAAAAGGAAGACCAAAAGAAACACTCAGAAGAACAATAATAAGAGAAGGAAGAACGTTGGGCCTAAATAATGTGCAAGAGCTAAGAGGAGTGGCGTCACAACGAACAACCTGGAGAGCACTGGTTTCTGCCTTATGCGCCGTGTTTGGTGCTTAAAGAATTTATTATTATTATTTAATACCTGGCCAGAAATAGTGACATGCTATTCGTTGTCCCGTGGCGCTAATTCCCATGTGTCCACTAAATGTTATAGCATGTCCTAACTCCATAACCTTTTTTCTATACGAAGATGGCAGAATTAACTGTCCATGCCCACTGGGTCCTGTTCCAACTTTCCTGTAAAGCAAACCCTTCTCCATATAAAATTCTCCTTTTGTTGGTGGGTTATGGCTTTTTGGCAATTTGCCAAAACAAGGCTTTAATGAGCTATCTTCAGCTTGTGCCTTCCTCATCTTCTCTGGATGAGTGTTTATTGGGCTGTCTTCCTCCTTCCTAGATTGTGACCTGGTCTGTACTGCCGCCATGATCACTGGTCGTTTGGGATCTCCCAAAAACACATATCTACACCCCAATATCAGAGGGTAGATTGGTTCCTTTATCACTGCTGCTCTAATCCCTCCTTCCACAAAGCGAGTCCTGACATTAATCCTAGCTATAGGAAGTGTCATGGCTGCTATGTCCTTGGTTGCTCCTTGTATCTCCACAGTTTCTGTGGTACATTGGTCATGGGGCACCAGGGTAGAACTCACGACCGAGTCAAAATCCAATCCAGTATCATAAAGGCACATGATAGTTGTGCCGTTACAAGTTACTTCTTCACACACAGGGGGATGATGAAGGCTATTCTGACTCGTTGACAGTTCCTTCTTTCCCTAGTTCCCTATTGCGAGACATGCAGCGTGATGAGGATTTTTCCTTTTACAGTCCCAAGTATTGGGTTGTTCGTTTTACAAACTTTACACCACTTTTCATCCTGTCGGTAGCGTTTCTTATCTTGTACCTGAGGGTTCCTGTCTCTATGGACAAATTTAGGTTTGTCATAACCTTGTTTGTATTTGTGTTGTTGGTCTCTATTATCAAACTTATTCTGGTTTTGTGGTGGCCTACTGCTTTCTCCTTGCTTCTTCTTAATTCCTGTTATTTCTGCCTGAGCTGCCTGATATCTCTCAGCAACTGTTAAAATCTCCCCCAATCTCTCTGCTCCTTGTTCCATAAGAAATTTTCTCATGTCTGGAGGCATAGACTCTCTCACTTGTTCCATCATGACCATTTCTTTTAGGTCTTGACATTTTCCCAGAGTAGTCCACTTCTCCAAATAGGTTTCTAATCTGGCAGAGAATTGGTGGTAGGTTTCTCCAGGAAGAAGCTTAGCAGTTCGGAATTTCTTCCTATAAGATTCTGAGTTCTTTTCATTTCGAACCAGCAATGCCTGCTTCAAGATTTCATAATCTTCCTGATCTTCTTTCCCGAGTTTTGCACACACTTCGTAAGAAACTCCTCTCAACCCCTGCGATAGCTTAAGGCTCCATTTTTCCTTCTCTAAGCCATAGTTAGTGGCTAATCTCTCATACCTATTCAGATAAGCCTCAATTGCGTCGTCTTTCTCCACAAATTGATCCAAGTGAAAATTCATGGCTCCATTTGAGGTATTTTGACTGGCACTACTTTCAGAGGTAGTTGGACTACTTCCCTTACCAGTAACATTTCCTTGAAGTTCAAGCTCTTTCAATCTCAACTCATGCTCCCGTTGCAACCTCTTTTCCTCTCTCTCAGCCTCCATTTGCAACCTCTTATCTTCAGCCTCTATTTGCAATCTCTTCGCTTCAGCGTCCCTTTCAGCAACCTGTCTTTCCTCCTCAGCTTCCCTTTGCAACTTCTTTTCCTCAGCTTCCGGTTTCTTTTTTGTTTCCAACTTCTTATCTTCTCTTTCTATAAACTTGTCACACTCAGTAGTGACATACTGAATAAAAACCTCCCCACTTAACCCAAACTCCTTTGCCGTCTGCACTGTAGCAGATCGAAATTTTGCCAAGTCTGCCATAGTCATACAATAATATCTTGCAGACACTCAAACTCTCTTATTAGACCAAACTAAAATTTAATACAAACACTAATTAATTAAAGACTACAGTCAGTGTACCCAGTCACCACAATTTTGGTTTGTACTCAATGGTACTTCAAAATGCTTTATTTATTTTTACTATTTACTAAAATTAATTTTATTTATTAAAACTATTCTCCTACTGCTAACTCAGAAGATATAAGTGATACTTATAAGCCTGAATATCTCAAAGAAAAACCCCAGTGTAGTAAAGATATACCAGACTGAGACACCAGTGTCACGAGAGGGAAGTATAGTTTTAAAAGAAAGATATCCTGGACACAAAGTTGTATCAGGTGATACCAGGATAGTGCCAGAAGCCTTCTCTCAAAAGAGTAAGGGTGTATGGACATCAAAGGTAAGATCAAGCTGTATAAGTTCCTAGGTATGATGAAAGTGTTTTATC
The DNA here is from genome assembly GCA_024509875.1 of Oreohelix idahoensis. Lineage (NCBI taxonomy): Eukaryota > Metazoa > Mollusca > Gastropoda > Stylommatophora > Oreohelicidae > Oreohelix > Oreohelix idahoensis. Next base: position 641,469 of record JAMPIV010005801.1, read on the forward strand.
CTAGGTTCCTAAATGCTCCTCTCAAGATCCTCCTCTGTTTATAATGTTAGGCTCTGCTAGGGGTATTAAACTAAACTATTGACCAACAAGAACTATAACTTAACTTAAATAATCCAAGTAAGTCTGTTGGTAAAATTTACAATTTATTTTGTACAAGTTTTCTTTTCTTTGTGAACTTTTTTCACTGAACTCAAAATTGATTAGGAAATAAATTTAATAAAATCACTTGTTAAATATTCACAACTAACTACAGTCTGTAAATCTATAGGGACAACTCTCCTTCCTGGCTGAACTTAATCTTGTTGTAGACTGTCTTTAGTAGGTTCAATAAGAGTTCTTCACATTTGATGAAATACAGTCAATCACTGATTTATAAATTTGCCTATCTAGATGCACTGACTTTTCATCATGTCTTAGGTGACTTATTTATTGTGGTGCAGCTGGTGATACATTGGACAGTGGCCTTGTATGGCTACTTATCTTCACTTCTTGTCTTCGAGTTTTCCACAATAAGGTCTGGATAGAAACTTTCACATGAGATTCATCCAGGCATTAGATACTCGGTGGCTGTCCCTCTAGACGTAAAGGGCGCTTGCACCACTAGCTCCTTCAGTTGTGGCTGGCTCTTTAAAAGGTGTACGTTTGTTACAGGATGTAACCTGAAATACAATTAGTTATCCAATGTACTGTCTGTCTCTACCTCTTTATCACAAGTGTAGGGGATGAGAGACAGTTTCAGACAGTGTGCAGGTAGACGCACAGGGAATAGTAAATCAGTAATAACAAAATCTAGTTCACTGTGAATATAATATTTCTCCAATTCCTCGGTTACAGCTATCTGTCCATGATTCGCTTCGATACAATTATTAGGTCTTGTGGAAAACACTATGTGATATCTTAATCAATACAGTAATTCAATTCCTGTCATTCTTTCCTTCGTTCCTGGTGTGTGTTCCATTCCTTCAAGAAATAATTCTTTAAATGCTTTTCTAAAACTATGAACACACTTTCCGCTTCCATTCACAATTCATCTGAATATACACAGTCTTGGTTTGCCTCCAATAATTACACAGTGGTTTATAACACAGTTTTACACTTCCTAACGCACAATTTAATTAATTAATTAGAAATATATATATTTATACATTCTTTCTTACCCTCAAGTACATACAGTCGAGCTGTTAATGGTCATTCAGTCTGCTCTCAGATGCAGAAGGCAACGGAAGTCTCACTGACAGACTGGCGCTCTTGCTGTAGTTTTGAAATTTTTATGACCTGCTTTCGAAAGAGGGCAAGTCCTTAAATAGGTCACGGCCGACCGTCTCGGAGAACAGTAAACCTGAAGTGTGTTTGCATTCCAAAATGCAGGCATAATTTTCGTTGGGGTGTGCATTTATGGGAAATTAGGAATCTTAATATGTTCCTTATTCCTGGAGCGATTTCCTTCATCTTAGGCTTAAAGTATGCCCTGGATTATTCTTTATATTTCTCGATAAATGTCTTTTCCTTTCATACGTCCATCTTTTCATAGGCGCAGCCTAAACAGCAAAATTTTTGACTTGCCTGATGTTTCGATGCATTCCACTCGAAATTTCGCCATTAGTGTAATACTTTTCGTGGAAGTCTTTACACCTACTTATAAAGGAACATTCCTGTTATAAAATTACTGACCTCTTCCATGCGGTACTTCGCTCATAGTCCTATATTTTAATTCCATACCCAACTGGGTTACACAGATTTGAGACTGACCATGTTGAATGCCTAATTCGTTTGTAAACAACATGAATAATGAGGTCATTTTATTGGTCCGTCTAGCCTTTACTTTTATAAAGTATGGCGTACCGTTTTGGTATGAATAACGTGTTTTGAATCAGAATTCACGACATATACATTGAATTTCATTGGGAAAACTCAGCGGAAAGACAATCTGTGATTTGAACTGAGAAGTGTGAAATATAATATAGCAAACTTAGAGACACAGAACAGACAGCTTCGCCACTTTAAACTAGCGACTCCTAAAAGCCAGAGAGACATCTGTCGTGAGTTAGTCTGCTTCACAACACAGCTTCTGTATAATCCTGAGTAACTCTGACGAAAACCGGGCGCCATACTTGTAGAAAGAGTATGATACACTAGCCAATGGAAAGACTTCCGTATTCGTGTGTTTACTACAGCCTTGGACAGGCAAAATGGCCAGTCCTCATTTGTGCAACCGAGTGAAAGATGCAAATTAATTACATAAGTAGGAAAGAAGTACCACTTGGAAGAGGTCCCTAATTCTACAACAGGAATGTTACTTTAGAGGTAGGTGTAAAGACTTCCACGAAAAGTAGTTTATTAAGAGAGATATATTGAGTGGAAAGGCTTCGACACATCGGGTTAATCCCTAATTTAGGTATTTAAAATATGCATAGAATAAAATGCACTTAGGAGACTAAAAGAATTTTAGCTAGGAAGATAAAGATTAATTCAGGGTATAATTTAAGCCTTAGATGAATAAAATCTCTCTAGAAATAAGAAAGATAAGGGGCAAACTAGTTTTTCATAATTGAACAGAGAGACAAAATATGTCTCATTTTGGGATTCGCAATACCCCGTTAGCCCCCTGCTTTCCGATACGCCGGATGTGCTAGTATAAACAGACGTTGCTCTTGCTAAATTGGGGCCATAAGATTGAAAAACACAGCGAGCAGAAAGAAGCGGTAACTTGTAAATAAAGACTGCCGTTGCCAGTTGTACCCGAGAGCTGATCAAGTTTGCCATTAACAGCTCGTCTGTGTGTGCCTGAGGGTAAGAAAGATACTAATAAAGACAGCCTACAGTGTATGATGAAAAGTGTGGACATAAATTTACCCATTACTAGCTTCACAGTCAAGAAATAGTGACAAAACTCATTAGTATCATATAAATGTTCTTTAAAAGGAGATAATTAACCCAGGTGATAACCTTCAACAAGTGAGTGACTTTTTAAGAGTGTTAATTATTTTCAATATTTATTGATTTATTGTTGTAAATAAATTTGATTTCATTTCAAACTTTCCAGACCGAAAAGAGAAACGGTATAGGCTAAATAAATAGTAAATATTTACCAGCAGACCTACTTACTTATTAAAGTTGAGTTCATGTTCTTGTTGGAAATAATTTAGTTAATATCCCCTAGCAGAGTCAAAAATAATAATAATATAATAATAATCAAGGGAGGATCTTGAGAGGGAGCCCATAGGGATCCAGGATAATACAATAACATCATACCTGGAAACTTATACAGCTTGACCCTACCTTTGATATCCATGCACCCTTACTCTTTTCAGAGAAGGGGGTATTACTTATAAGACCAGACTCTTATCTGGCACTATCCTGGTATCACCTGATACAACTTTTTATCCAGCATATCTTATATTTTAATAACATCTCAACTCTCTTGCGACAACATCGGACTTAGAATTCCTGTATTATAAGTGACAGATCGAAGTATTTGGAAATTTTAAAACCTTAAAAAGTAAGCCCGCCTTTATAAATACAGAGACTGAAAAACTTAAGGGACCAGGACTTTAAAAACGAAGACTGGACACCTAGGAATTGGATCACCCGCCATAAGAGAAACGTTCCCGGACCAAGTGTTTCGCAGATTAACCCGTCATACAAGGGATTCAAAATTTCCAGACCAAGTGGTTCGAGAGCATATAACCTAAAGTGCTCGTGTCCATCTTAACCTGCGCGAGGAGATTGTGTATTCCCAAAACTTTGAGTTCGTGGTACAAGACTACTTGTGGTTACAAGCTATCAGACGGTTCGAAGTACTGAACTTACTACGCCCCTAGCGTGAGAGAAATGCACTCATCACTAAGAAGTGACGAAAACCACGGCGACAGGATTCACCTAGAGTTAAGTTTTCTTGTAAAAAAGACTAAAGCACAGGGCTTTGATAAATTCTCACCTACGTCTCCGTGGCGAAAACGTGTATTTACAGCAAAATTCATCATTCCATCCTTATTTTAACTAAAGACTAATTCATTATTAAATTTGATACATGTTTTTTTTAAGACTAAACAATCATAGTCGATTTAGTTTTTATATGTTTGAAAGCGAACAATTGAGCAAGATTCTTTAAAACATACATTTATATATACATAGATATATTTACATCTATAGAGCCATTACTTATAAGGGGAATTTCGTTGGATTACACCAACTGGGGGCTTGAACGGGCTAAAAACCATTGCTTAAATCCTTCACAAAAGGCGTCGAACATATATAAGTTAACCATTGCTCAGCCCTACGCCGCATGGTTCTTGACTTCTGAATTATCTTGTGAAACTCCCTTCGGATAGAAGCGCCATTACACTTCTATCTACATCTCTGCCAAGAGTAATCTTGTGCGAAGGCAAACACCTTTGACGACCCAGTTTACAAGGGGATTGACATAAGTTTTGGGCCTGACCATGAAGGACATGTCACAGAGAGCTGAAATTTTGTATAGTGTTTATTCCTTTTCAATATAGCCACCGTCTGAATTGACACACTTCTGCCATCTCTGCTTGACCTTGAAAAGACCTTGGGAGTAGAACACCCTAATTTTCAAACTAAACCAGTCATCACATGCCAGTATAACCTCTTTATCGCTGTCAAAATGATTTCAATTTAGCTGTTTTTTCAAGATTTGGGAATAGAACAAAGTCTGATGGAGCCAAATCTGGAGAATATGGTGGGTGTGGAAGAATTTCAATATTCAAATCGTTGGCTGCTAGCTGCACAAGCCGGGCTTTGTGAGAGGGCGCGTTGTCTTGAAGCAAAGGAAGATTTTGAGTGCGCGTTATCCCTCGTTTCCTGGTCACAACCTTTCTTAGTTTGGTGAGAAGATCTGCATAGTTCTGTCCATTAACTGTGTTGCCACGAGGCAGATAATCTTTCAAAAGGACACCTTTGCCGTCCCAAAAAACAGTCAGCATCACTTATCCTGCAGATTTCTGCGCTCTCGGCTTGACAGGTGTTGGGGAGCCCGGGGTTTTCCATTGCATGCTGGCAATTTTGGATTCGGGTTCATAATGGTGTACCGAAGTCTCATCTACTGTCACCATGGTATCCACAAAATTTTTCTACTGACACTTTTTGAGCAACTGTTGACAGCAATTTACCCTCGTTTGCTTCTGTTCACGTGTCAACAGTCGCGGAACCCAGCGTGCACACACTTTTCTCATGTTCAGTCTGTTGTGTAAAATTCTATAAACTGTTCTTTCATTTAGTTTTACTCTACTAACTATCTCCACAGTTGTCATTTTTCGATCCTGGTCAATGATTTTCTTCACTCTTGTTGCATTTTCATCGTTGCACTCTGAGGCTGGTCTACCAGATTTTGGCAGATCAGCAACATTTGAGCGGCCGCACTTAAACTGTTGACACCAGTTTTTTACCAAGGTATATGAAGGACAAGAATCACGAAACACTGGTTCCATCTCCCTGTGTATTTCTGTAGATGTTTTTCCCTGAAACATCAGAAATTTTATCACAGCTCTGGCCTCCTTCTTTTCCATTGTTTTGTCAAATCTTTGGATCAGCAGATTTGGTCAATAGGGTACATTGCGCCGTGCACCGTAGCGGGAAAACCCATTGAAGAAACAAACGCGTACTTCATACATTCAGTGCAAATATAATGAACTTTAAATGTGCCAAGTTTCATTTTCCTCCTGTGACTCCTTCATGGTCAAGCCCTAGACTTATGTCAATCCCCTTGTATATACTCTTGAGTTTTGGCCATTGTGACAGTGAGGTTTGTTACCTCGGCATTATACGTGCCAATGAGATAAGGTCATACATTTTTAGTAGACCAATCAAAATCATTGACGGTGACAAGGGCCCACAACACCTGTCGGACTAAGGAGAAGTTAACATTATCATTAGGGCAGTTCCATCTAGACGACCTAGGGGAAGGATGTGTTTCCACTGGTGAGCTGATGAGAAGCCATGTTTGAGCTGTCTCATTCTCGTAGAGCCACGAAGACCTGTTCTAAGTGGAATTTTCTTGAGGTGTTTTCAGAAAAAGAAGTATATTGTGTGTAAAGGTTAAATGATATCGTTTTATTTAAGACAGAATATAAGCGGCAGCTATATTTGATTCTGTACTGGGAGAATAGACTTTGTATAGTAAGACTCATGTAAGTACAATCTCGATTTATATTTCAGTCCACGGATAGAATTGATTTTTATATTGTACTAGGAAGGAAACCAAGAAACAACTACAGATGTATTGAAGTCTTATCATCGGAAGAGATTAGCATCTTTAAAATATTGAAGGTAAAAGGCGCAACCACCTGAACTGAAAGGTTGTGGAAGAAGGTCAAAGCAACCTAGATAGTGAGTTGCACGAGATGTTTGAATAACTCATACGGTTGTGGAGAATGAAAAGGAAAATATGGGTAAACTACATTCACGACAAGGAATAATTGATTTGAATTTCGTCTGAAATTGTTTATTTATGAATTCCTGTAAATAAACTTTGTTTATACTATCAGTCGAGTTATGATAGCAGATGTTTTGCACTGAATGAAAAGTTACCAGAATATTAGTAAGTAGTACCACCATAGCACCTTCACAACATCATTCGAGAGAAGAACGAACCTGCAGCAGCTCCACAAGAATCTACAACTCTAGCGGTCGGCTAGTCGAAATAACTTGTTGGATAGAAGCTAAAAATAGTACTAAGAATAATTGGTACCGTACCCTGTCACACCATTGTTGGACAACTACTGCAAAGCAGGGGAGGCAATCCGTGACAAAGATAGAGAGAAGAATAATATAAGTGTGATGATGTTGAAGAAAGAGTAGAGGCAGATGAAGAAGAAAAAGAAGAAACAAAGTAATGGAGCTGTAGTGGAAGATGAAGACAAAGAAGGAGATGATGATGAAGACAGAAATGAAGAAGTAGAATTAGAAGAAAAAGACTATCTAGATGAACAAGACAATAACAAGGAAATAGAAAGCAATAATAATTTAAAAAAACAAGATTAAGAAGAAAAAAAAACACATTCATAAGAAGAGGTAGGAGAAACAGAATGTCATGGTGACGATGATGCTGATGATAATGAAGACAACAACAAACAAGAAGAAGAAGAAGTAGATAACAATATTGAAGAAGAAAACAATGAAGAAGGTATAGAAAAAAAGGAGAAAACAAGGAAGAAGAAGAAAGTGGTGATGATGATGATGATGATAATGGTGACAATAAAGAAGGAGTAGACGTAGAATCAGAAAACAAAGAAGGTAATGATGATGAAGTTGATGATAATGAAGAAGAAAAGAATGTAGAAGTAAAAGAAGAAGTAGAAGAAAACGAATAAGAAGAAAGAAGAGTTAGAAGAAGATGCATAAAAGATGCCGTATTTACGACTTGTACTTTTGTGTCTATTTATGTCTTCTTTTATTTACGAAATTTTTTTGGGTCCGTTTTAGAGTGCATGCGTATTTTGTTTTGCTTGTTTGTCCAACACCCAACTACGAAAGCTTTCAAAAAAACTCTTGAAATATGAGACATTCTAAAACAACAGAAATCATTGATTGATTACACTTTGTCCTCGGTGCTAAGTGAAAAACATAAATGATTAACCAATGTTTGTCTTCATTTATCTTCTATTATCCAACGCTGTATAACTAGGTCAGATAAATGTTTGCAAAACTTGAGAAATAATTTATAAAATGTAATCACATTGTTTGTTTTTCACAGTTTAACTTAAATAACACAACACGAGATTAGTAGAAGGTTATCCAAGGTATGTTTATGCTGTAATCTGTTGTTCTACGGCTATCTTATTGAGTACAGAACGTTTGCGCAAGACAGAACGAACGAACAAACAAACGAACGAACGAACGTTATTTGGGATCGACAGCCGATAACCTACGCTCCATAACATAATAACAAATTGAATGTGTGTTATCTATCAGTCTGTCTCTCTTCCGATTTACCTACTAACAGACATATCACCTTTCAGCTCGCCACGGAATACATGCCTTCAACAAACTTATGCCCAGCCTTCCTGTCTCAAGCCATATTTTCTTTCGTTGACTTGTCCATGTTGTTCGTTGAAGTTTTTGTAGCTTACAATTTCTGAAGGATGGTGTAACTAGCTCCATACCCAACCCTTCTTAATCGCTTTTTACGAAATGCATGACAAGTTACGATGTTACTATGCTTTGCTCCCCTTTCGGGCCCCTGTAACACATAGATGTAATTACCTACCTACCTACCTACTTACCTACCTACCTAATATCTACCTACCTACCTACCTATATGGGAGCCGCGGTAGCATAGTGGTTAGTGCACTGGCTTCCTAGCTCAGTGGTCTATGGTTCGATCCCCAGATGAGGTGGGATATTTTTAGGCCGCAAACGGCTCCTGGGTCGACCCAGCCCCAACTGGGTACCAGAGCAACTCTGGGAAGGTTAAGGCGGCTGGCGTGATGCTGACCACATCACCCCTAGTGTGCCGATGGTCAAGAAAATATGGGCCTAACACCATATTCCCAATATGCCTCAATGGGCGTGTAACGGGATCCTACCTACCTATATATATATATATATATATATATATATATATATATATATATATATATATATATATATATATATATATATATATATATATATATATATATGTGTGTGTGTGTGTGTATGTGTGTGTATGTGTGTGTGTTTGGTAGGTAGGTAGATATATCATTACATCCATGTGTTACCCATTTATCTATCTATCTTAAACTCAAATGTCAAGTTGTCACGGGTTGCCACCCCTTGCTCTGCAGTCATGGTCCAACAATGGCCAAAACCTAGAGTTTCTAATGTGGGTCTTCAAAGGTATCTACTTTCGCACAAGATTATTTTTTGCAGAGATGCATATAGAATGATGATGATAATGCTTCTGCCTTGAGGGAGTATTCACAAGATGTTTCAGAAGTCAAGAATAATGCTGAATGGGTCTTAGCAATGTTAACTATTATCTGTCCGCCGCCGATTGTGAAGAAATATTATATAATTTAACTCATTCAAGCCCCCAACTGAATTAACAGTAAAGTTTTACTTATTAGTTCTGTATAGAAATATATTAAAGAAACTGATTCATACGTGTGCACTTCTCTCTGTAACAAAAATAAACGTGTGTACCACGTGACTGTGTTATAACTTTATTCGCTCTCTTTTCCTCTCCGGCAGTATTGAACTCACTTTATTGTGCGTACTAATTAAGTGAACGATTGTCTGCACATTCTATTATCCTACCTTCCAACAGTATTTGGTATTTTCAAGTCAATGTTTACATTCCTTTCATTCACCTGTGTCGTGTTTGTTTAGCTGAGAGTTTGATACAGATCAAACCCAGATGGGCGACAAATTATTTTCGTGTAATGACGTCCAGTGATTGTTTGCATAGGCAGTGGCGGTCAATTGTCGATCTGGTGGCATATTACAGACACAGCTAAATAAACATCCGGACAAGCTTGTTATAAGCAAAATAAATGTAAGAGATTGTGAATGTAAACATTACCGAGATTAGACGGATATAGCAACTCCTTATACGGAAAATTGACCGTTTGAATTTTACAAATGCATGAGTCATGCAGAAAATTCCACGAGGAAAGTCATCATAACACAAACTTTTGAATATTTTGGCTGGCATTTGAGGCGCCGATAGACATTCGCGGTGATTGGAAGTTTTGTTGGAAACGCCACATGTGTGAGCGTGGGCCGAGAACTACGATATAACGAGAACATTTTAGCCATACAACACTGCATTCAAGAATCGTCAAAGCAGACAGCTCGGACTGAAGCCAGGAAAGAGTAGAAGTTACGATGCTGAACTGATAGGACCGGACTAAAACGTATTAGAGCATCTTTTGAACACTGGGAAAGAAAACTCGCCAGATTAATACGGAAATTGGAAGTCTACATGACCTACACACGTCATAGAGGGATTCTATAATAGAAATAATATCCGAGACATGTGTTCGAGGCATCTGCATCAAGTTGCCGAGACTATTCATACTGAGCAAGAAGTCTAGAGCTCCAAACCAGTATTTGGGTAAGTTGTAACATATATTTTATACTTTGAATTTGACATGTTTGTACTTGCTAGTGGTTGTAAAAGTCCATACGAGGCTGGCAACCTCAGCATATGAAAAGAGTATATTCATAAACCACTACTGCAAGCGCTGGTGATTTCTTCATGCTAGTTCGTACAGAGAACCAAAAGCAGAAGTAACCTCAGATTCCGAATGGAGCAGGGAGTGAGTGATGATTACATCACATGTGCATATTGTGAATATTATCATTTTGTAAGATATATGTAACTTAATGATGTTCGTCCAGGCACAAGCCATTGCACTCGCGCTGTCCAGACACATTTTTCCCACTAAATTAACCAAAAGAATAATGGTGATTTCTCATCTTATTCCCTGAGTTATGCTGTACAAGGTAAATGCTCAGGGAGAATACAATTTCAGAGAGACAAAAACTGGTCGACGGACAGCGGAAAATGTGGCTGATTAATCTTGTGACCACAATATACTTAGCAGAGGCATTCGTTCTTTTTATTTCCTCGAAAGTTCGTGGTACAAGACCAGTTCAAGGTTGAGTCTACAAGACCATACGTGCTACGAGTCTGTGATTCAGAAAACTGATTGTCGACACTAGACGGCTACTTCTGATGGGCCTGTGAAGATACTCAGCACTGACAACAGGAGAAGTTGCTCCCTGCGCCCTTCGCTCGGGACGTGCCCCTTATCACAGAAAGACGAATTGACGAACAACAGCAGCAGTGCTCGCCGATTTTCAGCTAAGTGCTTATTAAACAGGTCACAGCAACGAACATTTACCTTCCATCAAGTATCGATGACGATAACATAATCTTTTTGCACCCCATTGAAACATAACATGGTTTATTTTGAAATGTTACACAATAATTGATCATTAAATTTGTCATATGTTGTTTTACTAATTCCTAGTTGATTCAGTTATTATAGCCCACGTATGAATCCATATCTTATATATATATATATATATATATATATATATATATATATATATATATATATATATATATATATATAATATATATATATATATATATATATATATATATATATATATATATATATATATATATATATATATATATATATATATATATATATATATATATATACACACACACACACACACACACACACACACACACACCTATAGAGCGAATAATAATAAGAATAAGAATTTTACTGTTATTTCAGCTTGAACGAGCTAAATTATACAATAACACTTCTTCACAAAAGTTGTCGGGCAAATAAAAGTTAACATTGCTAAGACACATTCAGCTTTGTTCTTGACTTCTGAAATATCTTGTGAATACTCCCTCAAGGTAGAAGCATCATCATCCATCTATCTGTATCTCTGCCAAGAGTAATCTTGTGCGAAGGTAGACACCTTAGAAGACCCACATTAGATAGTCTAGGTTTTGGCCATTGTTGGATCATCCCTGCAGAAAAAAGGGGAGGCAACCCGTGACAGTGACATTCGGGTGACGTCTAAAACTAGGAACTATAACTCACAAGAATCGAGAGACCTAACTAGTGTATCTGATTTTTTCCGACTTTAAATTTCCCGGGAGTCGGGGAGACTTTTAGATACATCCCGGTATTTAGATGTAAATACAGACACTCCACGAAAAGAAGAAATCATCACAGCAATCAAAGGGTTAAAGAACGGAAAAGCTCCTGGCCATGATAACTTAAATGCAGAGTTATTTAAGACAGACCCTGAGCTAGCAGCAGAACTATTAGAACCACTATTTGCACAAGTCTGGAAAACAGGGACAACACCAACAGAGTGGAACAAAGCAATAATTGTCAAATTGCCCAAGAAGGGAGATCTTGCAGACTGCAATAATTGGAGAGGAATCACTCTTCTCTCAGTTCCCAGCAAAATACTAGGCAGGATAATTATACAGAGAATTTCAAAAGCAGCAGACCACAAACTGAGGAAAGAACAGCAGATTTGAACTCGAAGATGGTAGATCAATTTTCACTAAGTGAACTTCTTAAAGCAGGCTCAGAATGGCAAAGACAGCTGTACATTAACTTCGTTGATTTTGAAAAGGCTTTTGACAGCATACATAGGGACAGTTTATGAAAAATACTGAGGGCTTATGGAATTCCAAGCTGCATAGTGTCAATCATAAAAAGTCTCTATTCCAACTTTACGTGTAGTGTTGGGCAGAGCAACCTAACCTTTGATGTGAAGACAGGAGTACGACAGGGATGCCCCTTATCAACCACTCTATTTTTAACAGTCATAGACTGGGTGATGCGCCAGACAACAGAGGGCAGTCCAAGAGGAATAAGATGGACTACATTTTCTACATTGGAAGATCTGGAATATGCAGATGACATTGCACTACTAGCACATTCACATCAACACATCCAGGAAAAAACGGATAGACTTAATAAGTTTAGCCAGCAGGTGGGCTTGAACATCAACCTAAAGAAGACAGAGGTCATGACGCTCAATGTGAGCAACCCTGAGCCCATATCAGTAAGGAATCAGCAACTGGTACAGACAGACACCTTCACATACCTAGGATGCATAGTAACACCAGACGGCGGGGCAGGCAAAGACATCAACATCAGAATGAATAAGGCAAGAACAGCCTTTTTTAGCCTAAACAACATCTGGAAATCCTCTCAATACAGCACAAGCACAAAATTTGACGGTCGGCGGCTAAGGATCAAAGAAGAAAGAATACTCCCTCAAGGTAGAAGCATCATCATCCATCTATCTGTATCGCTGCCAAGAGTAATCTTGTGCGAAGGTAGACACCTTAGAAGACCCACATTAGATAGTCTAGGTTTTGGCCACTGTTGGACCATCACTGCAGAAAAAAGGGGAGGCAACCCGTGACAGTGACATTCGGGTGACGTCTAAAACTAGGAACTATAACTCACAAGAATCGAGAGACCTAACTAGTGTTTCTGATTTTTTCCGACTTTAAATTTCCCGGGAGTCTGGGAGACTTTTAGATACATCCCAGTATTTCCCGGGACCCGGGAATATATATATAATCTATTATGATCACCTTATGGTTTAAGGTGAAGAAAATTATAAATTTTTGGATTGAGAAATAAAATGATTTTTCCCATCACATATTAAAAAAAACATTGTTTCATATAATAACATTGGAGGAAAACTAACGAATCGAATGATTTGCCTGAAAGTTCTTCCCAAAATTGAACTTATCATACCATTTCTATCCTTCTATTCTACGCAAGCTCCCATTTATGAAAGTGTGTAGCATTGTGGTTGGTATTTTTGTTGTTCTCTATGCTTCAGTGCCATACAATAGGACTGACTTGACATTTGATTTGAAAACCAGATTACGCAGTCTTTTATAATTGGACATGCTCCCTAATATAACCGACGGATTCTGTGTCTAGGTTGAACAGAGCGTGCCTTGCCAAAACAAGGTCAAATTTTGTAAAAAAAAAAGATTTGAATTGAAAATTCGGATTTTTGTGTTGGATCTGATTCCTTTTGATCGTCATATATCTGTCAATCTAATGCAAGTTGTTTTCTACCAGCTTCATTTATTTGATTCAGTTCCAGATTTAGTTCATCTTGTTTGGTCATTTTTGTTGACAAGCTATCATCATTTTTGAGTGTTTCTTCCCGTTCTTCATCTTCATTTGTTTTCGTTGTCGATGATGAGGTGTAGCTAATTTCTTTCTGCGAAAGAACATAAAGTAGTTTTCGAACAGAACGTAAAATTGTATTATCTTTTATTGCTCCCTGATTATGGAGGTACATGAGTGGAGTAATAATTTTCTTCGCTGGTCGTTCCTTGTTCCTTTTTAGAAGAGCTTCATACATTTCGTCGGCAAAATGGTACTTGAGAACTTAAATAATTGTTTTCCCAATTAGACAGAAAACAGAAAAAGATCGGAAAATATTTAGCACAACTTTTGTACTGAACTGACCTACTTCTGTTAACAGCGGTTTCCGGTTTTAACATGCTTCGTTCAAGCGCCAATCAAATTCCGAGCGTAAATAAGCTAATAAAGGTGCGTCTTTCGTAAATCCACTTACTTTTACAATTTTTTTATTAATTAAAATAATCTTCAAAATTTCCCGGGCCCGACCATGTTTCCCAGGGTCCCGACTGGTCATAAGGAAAAAAAAATTCCCAGGAAATTCATCCTGGGAATTCCCGAACCAGAAACCTTAGTCCTGAGATATCTCCTTTTGTTGTTTTTTTTAAAAATCTTCTTTTTTTTTTTGTCCGATAGTCTAAGCTGTTAAATGATTTCCTATTGCGACGCTATAACCAGGCCCCGGGATTGAAACCTGGTAGCATCACGCTCCAGTCTACCTATCTGTAAATGGGTTCTTGAATCTGCGGTTGAGTTAGGTAAAGCAAAGGCATCGATGACGGAAACTAGTCACCCCACCACTTATAAAAGCTGGACCTTCTTTGTGGAGTCTCTAACACTTCATTTCCCTACGGTAGTATCTGCAATAGGGCAACCTTTACCTTATTCCACTTACTGTGGGCATTCTGGAGCAAGGACTGCCTTGTAACGCTATCAGCTGGTTTAGTATCCTACTTGTTAGCTTTGTTTTGTCCAGCTGGTCCAATAATTCGGATAAAGAAAATAATTACTGGGTCCAAGCAAGCAACAGATAGAATGAATTAGACAAGTGCCAGCGGAACAAGAGATGAGAAGACAACACTGGAGATGGATAGGAGACACACTGTTTGGAGATGTCAGGAACCTTCAGCTCACTACTGTCTTTATTGGAGTCATGACCATAGAAGTCTGAAGGTGAACCAGGAAGAAGACGAAGGATTAGAGACGCATTGAGAAACCCTGTTGATAGTGTTACAAGTCAGTTATTGTTCTGGAAGCCGCAAAGTAAGTGAAATAGAGGCAGACAGAAGAGCAGATGGAGGAGAGAGCTAAATGAACATGATGAACAGGACCTTGAGTTGATGACACGCAACAGGACGACTTGGCGTGAGTAAGTTGATGGCATATGTTCCTTGGGAAGCTAAAGGGTATTTATTGATTGAATCCAGCAAGTCTTATAGGGCAATTGATGAGGACTATGCATGGATCAAGCAGCCTCATTATAAAAAACAAACTGCTATACTAATCACAACCGCAATACAGCGTGAGCAACACACTTCCTCCCACTCGGTAATCAGCAAAAATATTTCGGGCAAAAAATACAGCTTAAGTTTGTTTGCTTTTTTTTTTACGGTAGCACATTTTGCATTGTCAGTGGTTTTGACAAAATCCCATAAATGATGTGGGGCTTTGGCTTATGGGATCTTGTGTGAGAGTGTAGTGTATTGGCCCTTAAATTTCGAAAACCATTAAAGTACCACAAAAGCGTGTCTATATTAATTTGCGTCTTAGACTGAAGAACACAAGATAACATAAGTAGATAAGGCAAAAGTCCAGAAAACAATGAGGTTATAAAAAAAAAACTAGCTGGAAGATTCGTCGAAAACGACGGGAAATAGAGAAATAATCCCGCCGGACCGAACACAGCACACAAGTTTAAGTTAAAAAAATAAATTTGTAAGAAAATTTTCAAAATTATTTGGCTTGTGTTACGGATTGCCTCCCCTGCTTTGCAGTAGTGGTCCAACAGTGACCAAAACTCAAGAGTATTTAATATTGGCGTCAATGTACACCAATACCTCGACTTTCGTCGCTTCGACTTTCGTCGCTTCGCTCTTTCGTCGGTTTTCAATTCTAACCACGTTTCCAAATTTCGTCGCTCGCTTCGCTCTTTCGTCGCATTTGGTTACAACTGTGCGTCATCTTGATTCTTTCGTCGTTCAGTCTTTGAACAGAAATCGTTCGGTGTGCACTGTTTTTTTTTAAGTTGTCCGCATTGAATCTCTTATATTTGTCATTAAACATATTAATACTACTTATTTTTGTGATTAAAATAACAAAACTATTCATACTATATTATTTTTGTGATTATACTGTAAACAGTTCATAGTTATTTTAGTGATAACAGTCTAATGACAGTGTTCATATCGTGATTATACGACACGTGTACAGTTTTCATACTGTACTTTTTTGTGTGATTAGGCCTTATACAGTACTACTTATTTTTCTGCTTTAATATATTCATAATGGGTCCTAAGTGTAGTGACAAAGTTAAAAGAACCCATAAGGTTCTCAATTTGCAAGAAAAGCTTAAGCTAATCAAGTTTAATGAACAAGGCATCTTAAATGCTAAAATAGGCCACAGGCTAGGTGTACCAAGCACTACAGTTAGCACAATTGTAAAGAACAGAGCTAAAGTGTCAGAGGAAATTAAAAACGCTACGCCAGTGCAAACCAAACTTATTAGAAAGCGGCACAATTTAATTGGTGAGATGGAGAAAGTGTTAAATGTGTGGATTGAAGACCAAGTCAGCCACAACATTCCTCTAAGTCAAGATCTTATCCAGGCTAAAGCACAAACTTTATTTAATGCAATGAAGGCTGAACAAGGAGAGACATCAGCTGAAGAGACATTTGGAGCTAGCATGGGCTGGTTTGAGAAATTTAAGAAAAGGTCAAATTTGCATAATATAGCAGTGAAGGGAGAATCAGCTAGCGCAGATACCGCAGCTACAGGAGCTTTTCAAGTGAAGCTTGAAACAATTATAGAAGAAGTTGGCTACACAAAGCAGCAGATCTTCAACGTAGAATAAATTTCGACAGAAGTTCAAAAGTAAATAGTGGGCTAGAACACCAAATAGCCTGTTACAGAGAATTTCTTAGGGAAAGGAAGAAGACATCAATGAGGTAAACGTCTTTGCTCTCCTTTTTCAAGACGCAACCGCCACAACCAACTTCAGTCACCCCTCCCTCTAACCCTTCAGATTCCGAGCCATCAACATCAGCCCCAGCCCCAGTTAGATCTCCTTCAAAGTGCCCTTCTCCTAAAAGAATTAGATTGAAATCCTCCAGTTCTGAAGATGAGCCACCTCAATTTTCTCCATCTGGTTTTCTAAGTCTAGAATCCCCCTAAATTACCAACATTCAAAACTGTACATACTGTATATATTCATCGTCTACTTGCTCAAGAATGATTTTAAGGTAAGATACTATTTACATATTTTTTATTTATTACTGTATTTTCTTTACTCTTATGTTCATTTCTGTTTATCCAGGTGTTGCACGCATTCGCAAGTGTTATATAGTTAGTTATTTTCGTTTTTTGGCGGCCCTAATGCATTTGTAAGCTAAATAAAGGCTATGCTTCGACTTTCGTCGATTTTCGACTTTCGTCATAGCTCTGGTCCCTAACCTGTCGAAAGAGCGAGGTATATTGGTGTATCTACTTGCGCGCAAGATTACTCGTGGCAGAGATGTAGATAGAAGGTTAATAATACTTCTACCTGAAGTTCACAAGATATTCCCAGAATTAAAGAACAAAAGCTGCGTAAGGCTGAGCAATTTGTTACTTTATTATCTGGTCCGTCGCCTTTTGTGAAGGGTTTAAGCAATGGTTTAGCCCGTTCAAGCCCCAAGTTGGTGTAATCCAACGAAATCCTCTTATAAGGTATAGCTCTGTTTAGTGTAAATATACGTCTAAGTATATATATATATATATATATATATATATATATATATATATATATATATATATATATATATATATATATATATATATATATATATATATATATATATATATATATATATATATATATATATATACATATATATATATATTCTTCTTCTTCTTCCGTCCTTAGCCAAAGACTGACCAAGCAGTCAGAGGCCATCACGCCTTGTGGCGTCTTAAGGGTAACAGCAGATTGATTTTCTCTGTTGTAGTTTCCCATCATGCCTAGCGGCGTCTTTAGGGCAACAACAAATAGATCCATCTGCCGTTGTTTCCGTAATCGGTGTGACAAGCCAACTGGTGATCAGCCCATTGGTATATATATATATATATATATATATATATATATATATATATATATATATATATATATATATATATATATATATATATATATATATATATATATATATATATATATATATATATATATATATATATATATATATATATATATATATATATATATATATATATATATATATATATATATATATATATATATATATATAAAGTATTCTGGCTCATACGTTTGCTTTCATACATATAACTGAATCAACTATTATTGTTTTGTTTTAAAACAACAGGTAACAAATTTAATAGTGAAATAGTCTTTAACAGGTTAAAATAAATATGGGAAGATTAGTGGAATTTTCATAGTTATTAATTTCTCATCATTGAGACGTAGGTGGAAATTTAACTTTATACTTAAAGTTTAACTGGAATTGTCCATTGTTTGCTGGTGCCTTTTAGTTAGCACTTAGCTTGTATGAGTGGGTCCTGCAGCTGTGGTTCATCAATTCTGTGATGACGAAAGCCTTCTCCACACTCTCTTCCACTATCAGCGGTTAGGATGGATGCTTTTCTCTCACACTAGCTGCGTTACTACCACAAATCGTCTGATGGCTTGT
Source organism: Oreohelix idahoensis (assembly GCA_024509875.1). Taxonomy (NCBI): domain Eukaryota; kingdom Metazoa; phylum Mollusca; class Gastropoda; order Stylommatophora; family Oreohelicidae; genus Oreohelix; species Oreohelix idahoensis. Next base: position 660,047 of record JAMPIV010005801.1, read on the forward strand.
AACCACGAACTTTAGACAAATAGAAGAAACAAATGCCTGCTGAGTACATTTGTTCGCCGCAAACTAACAGGCCCATTATCATGCGCTCCACCCACCAATGTTAACCTCTCAGAAGAATTAAATTCCCGAGCACACAGTGTAACTCAGGGAATATGATGAAAATTCACCCATATCCTTCAGGGTGTTTGCTCAGTAGGAAATTGCGTCTGGAGTACATGAATAATGATTTGCCTGAATTACAATTTTAAAAAGTACATAATTCTCACAAGATAATATGTTACACCTTAGGCACATGTGATGTAATCATCACTCATCACTTCTCCAGTCGGAGTCTGGGGTCGCTCTGCTGTCAGGTTTCCCGCACGACTAGTCACAAACAATCACCAGCTCTTGCTGTAGTGGTTCATGAATATACTATTTTCATATGTTGAGGTTGCCAGCCACATATATGTCCACTAGCAAGAAAACATGCTAAATTCACGTTTGTAATAGAAATGTTTACACTTACCCCAAATAATGGGTATACACAATCTCCTTCACAGATTAGAATTTAGGTTAGATGCTGTTCGAATCACTTTGGTCTGGGAAATTAGAGTTAATTCCTCTGACGGCGGGTGTCTCTGCAAAATCACTTGCTGGGAAAACTTGAGTTAAATTCCTCTTACGACTGGGTCTGGGAAATTAGAGTTAATTCCTCTGACGACGAGTGTCTTTGCGAAATCACTACCTGGGAAAACTTGAGTTAAAGTCCTCTTATGACTGGTGAATCTGATTCCTAGGTTTCCAGTCTTGTTATATTAAAGTCCTGGCCCCTTAAGTTTTCAGTCTTGTATTTAAATGTACGGGTTTACTCTTAAGTTTTCAGAGTTGCCCAGATACGTTGAACTGTCACTTATAAGTATGAAATACTAAATCCAATATCTCTCTGGCTTCTTGGGAGTTGTTTGCTGTACAAAGCGATCTCTCTGTGTGTGTTCTGTGTCTCGGATTTCACTACATTATATTGTACAGTTTCCAGTTCAAATCCAGCTGGGTTTCCGCTGAATGTTCCAATCAAATTCATTGTAGTTTCTGGCGAACCAATCGCTCTCTAGCACTTAAAGGGGGTCGATTTGTTTATCATTACTCATCCCACGCGTATTTAAAATATTAATTTTAATATCAACGCGTGACCTTTTTATAAGACGTAATTTCGTTACATAAGACTTTCGGCCGAACCTCTGTCCATCACAATATTGTGACCGTGAATTTATGACGTAATAACTCAGGGATGGTCGCTAGTCATCTGTGTTTCGCCAGACAAAAGAATCTGGTTCTATTCAGCTTTCCTGCCCAACACAAGCTTGGATAAACAAGCACCATCGCTTGAAAAGATGGTCAGACATATTATGCGATAAAATATTGTCGCTGACCGTCTAATAACCTGGCGTAACTTAACACTTGAATGCGACACAATAAGATAAGAATTACTCCCGTAGCAAATACTGCTATAGGAGAGTGGCGTGTTAGAGACTTCACCATGCTATGTCCAGCATAAAGAGTAAAATGAATGAAAGGGCAAAATGAAATGCCAAATAACAAGCGAATAATGAAGAAATATGAAGAAAAGAAGTTTACGGCCGGAGGGCTGAAGGTGTGAGAGATCACTGTGGTAAAGTGGGATGATATAAATAGTTATAGGGGACTTAGTGTACTGACTGAGATCAGCTGTGAAGGTATCTGTATCTAATAGGTGTAGTGTTTTACAGATAACCTTACTTGCTACCACATTTATACTTCAGTCAGAATTATTCTGGAATATTGTGATGACTACGTTGAATGTCTAGGGTTATGTAAATGATGAAGTGTAAGTCACAACAACAACAGACAGATAAACAATTTAATTTATTCCACAACACTGTGACACTCACACACATTTAACACTCTATAAGACTATCTTAAAAGAGTCAAGTGTAAAGTTTCAAATATATATGTATTAATTCCTTTCAATAATAGATATCCTGATTCAACTACACAGTGAACCAGGAATCACAATCAAATGTAATCATAATTTATATGTACATAATTTATAAATATGAACCTTGTAGTGACATATTTTATTAGTATTATCCTATGTGTGTACGTTGTGAAGTAGTACTATGAGGTAATACTGGTTTTGTTTTTCAAGCTATGTTGTTATTTGTCATCATGACTTCAAGTGTTTGATTATCGTGGAAATAGTATTGGGAAAAGTTCACAATTCCTGTCAATTGAAACAATCTATTGTCCCTCTGTGTTTACTATAATGTCAATTTTAGAGGGGGACATATGATTGAGCTGCTCTGGCCACAGAAGCTTATCTTTCGTTATGGCGGCAGGAAAAGGTCTCCTCTGCTCGATTGCTTCACTGCGTTCTGGAGACACCTCACTGGTCGCTATCTGGACCAAGGAGTATGCTGTCAGCCTCTGGATTCAGCAAAACTCAGACCAGGTGCTGCTCAATAACTTTAGGACCACAGTCCCTGAAACAAGAAGGTTGTACCTCCTACTTCAGAACTAATTTATAATCTATTTCCACACTGAGCACAACACATAACAAACACTGAGTTCAGAGCGGTAGGCCAACTGCTAGCTTCATCTGAAACAATTTACACCAGTATTCTCCTCCCTAATGGTTACAACGCCTCTGCAATTCCAGCATTATTTCCTTCTATTCAATAAGATAGGTGTCACAGTACTGTTTGGCAATTCCATGCAGTTTTTACTTTTCTCCGACACGTTCTGTTCAGGTTGGAGCAATATCTAGGCTTTGCCTCATGTTTGCTACTGAACCACACACATATATACAGACACAAATTATCAATTCACATTCAATTTTCATCAAAAAGATATCAAATATGTCAAGCTTACCACAATTCATGGAAATAATACACAAATACGTTGACTGGCGATGAATATGGCACAATTTCGATCTGCCTATGTCCCAGGCTTTTATGTAGAAAAATATGCACTGGCTCTCAACGCACTGTTTCTTTAGTAAGTTTATTTGAAAAATGTGGCACTGAACTGACGCTCCTAATTGACTATATTGGCGGGTTTAACCAATCGGGCCATGTTTACACAGCTTTTCAAAAAAAAAGTACCCTTACTACCGTTTCCCCTAACAACAAAGAATTAGTATTTGTAGTCCGACTAATCGTGTTTCGCCTTACATTTACTTCTATCCAATCAAATAGGATTTAACTTGTTGGCCTATTTCCCGTAAAATGGTGGTTTCAAAACATGCCACTGTGCGATTCTGATTTGGTGTTGTCTGACACCCTCACTATTTTCTTTTGGCTATAATTTGTTAATTCCTAGACTGTTTGCGTAACACTTAACATATTCTTTGTCAGCAAGTCCTAAGGAACCCAAATATATAAATTTAATGGAGCCAAGTGGCTGCGTTCAAAATATGCATTTTCTTCTACCTCCCGTTCACTTCGATACGATGTGGTGTCTGGGTACTGTCAGGCTTTCATACATAAAACAGTATAATGTCATGTTTCCTAATAAGCGTTTGACAGGTTTTTAAACCTAACTCTCGTATGGGTAGTGTTTTTTATCACGGTCTATTTGAAAAAAAGTTAGTGCTTCTGGCCTTTCGCGCGTGATGGCATTAATTGTATATCGCGAGACGCGTGTTATTGTTGCCGGCGTTCCTGCTTTCAGCCCTCACTCTCTCTATCCTAATTCCATCTGTCTTTTCATTACGCAGTGTATAAAAATGAAATTAATGCTAGTATTAATCTAGGTCATTAATCAGCTTGCGTATCTCAAGGTTTTCTTAGAAATGCAGTACACGTTTTATTGTTTTGTGGAAACGCGTGTATGCTGCTATAGGCTTTACTATCAACGTGGAAACGTTACAATTTGCAGACGAAGTAGAAAAAAAGGGGGATTTTTGGTACGCCATTGTGACAGCACTGTGCTTTTACCATTTCTCTTTCCTTTTATTGAATTTATGCGTTAGGCTTTACATTTACCTGATAATTTATATATGTGGATTAGAATTTCTCACGACAATCTTACAAAAGGACAGGGAGAGACATTTCGTCACAGCTTGTTCAATGATTCTGTAATTAAAGTTTTCCCGTCCCGGTCTTAATCGGATGTGCCACTCTCCCCCTTCACCATACAATGAAATTAGATACATGTACATGTTTTAATTAATTTTTCTACTGCTTTTGTGTCTTTTATCTTCTTTCTAGAAGACATTATAAAGACCGGATTAGATCAAGTGCCTACTAATGTTATCAGACCTAAAGGTCTTTATTATTTGGACATGCGCCCTAATATAACCGACTAGGTTGAACGGGACGCGCCACGTCATAACGAGGCAAAATTTTATTTAAAAAAAAATCAACTGCTATCTCCTTATCCAGGGACGATGACATTGATGGACCTCCAATGTTTATTTTTCCACATCCTACCTTGATGGTACCCTCTGATATGCTGTTTCATATCCATCTCCTGATGTTTGTTATCTTGTCACCTAAAAGTACTGTTATCCTCTCGCCCGTTTGCCATAACATTTTACTTCTATTTTGATTGTGAACAAAGTGTAACTTTTTTTCCTGTATCTAGCTCCTTCTATTCGTCTTATTCTGAACCATTTCTTTTATTCTTTTTTCGTATTGATAGATTTTTAAAATCTTTTATTTATTTTCTTCTCTTTCCATGAGATGCATCCTAATATTCCATGTTCAGACTTCCTCACCATACTTAACACATCTTATACACCAGACCGAAAGATCTTTAATATTTGAACATGCGCCCAAATATAGCCGACGGCCCTTGAGTCTAGGTTAAACGGGACTCGCCTCGCCAAAACCAGACAAAACTCCCGTTTAAAAACCCCCAACCGCACAGAAATAAAGACTATACATGACACCTGAGCATTCACATCATTAAGTTTTTATTTTATGTTATTAAATGCATGTCAGGTAGCCAGTGGCAGATCTACATTTTGTGGGCCCAGAAGCTTGAACTCTTCGAGGGGCCCCTGTTATAAAGTGTTAGCGGATGGGAAAGAAACGTATTATAGAGAAAACTGGAATCATCATAAACAGAAAAGAAACAAAGAGACAAACGATTTAATCTGTTTATTAGGCTTTTTCTGGGAAATGAATGAAATTATTTGACTAACTTCACTAAATTCCTTTTTCTTTAGAACTTTCACTTATTTCCGTGGATTTTTGGAGACCAGCAGGGCACCTTGGACTTTGATGCTCTGAAGTTCAAGCTTCATAGTAGATTCGCCTCTGCAAGTAGCTTTGGTCATTCCAGATCTATTCTTCACTGTATTTTAACCTCTGACATTCTCTGTTGTGATGTGTCCATGATATGAGAAACGTTTCACTTACTCCAACGTCTATCCATTTATTTCTGTGATGGTTAAATATACTTTTAGCACTTTCAATGGTCGGTAAAATTATCACACGGGATTTCCCGTTGTTATTAATAGTTTCACTGTGCAGCCCTTTTAATATTCCCGAAATTTTTATTGAAAGTAGCTTTTTTTTGTTTTTAAACTGTGGAAGTAATGTAACCCAGCTGGTTACGGCATCAATTAGAAGATATGTGCCCGCGTCAGTTGAATGCGGCACTAGTAGTTATATTGATTTTATGTAGTCAGAGTTAATCCTTCATGTTGTAGTGGTTCAAGTGCTGACTGGCGTTCCGCCAGAGATGGTGATACTTGACCTTTTATTATTTGTTTCAACCCAGGAATGTTCTTCCCTTTAAGTTTGGTGATAAGCAAAACAGTTTCAGCACAACAACATATATCCACAAGAAATTATTGTAAAGTTCCACAAACAGCAATGAAGAAAAATTCAATTAGAGTTTATTGATGTAATTAGACAAGCACTGTAAATTTCACAAAATGATGGTTGTTTATCCAAAATGAAACATATATAATCCGACTGAATAATATACACACTTGTCTACTAAAGAAAAAAAACTTGTCTTGGTATCCTCAAAGACGAAGTTCTCCTAACGCTATTTGTAAAAATCCTCTAGTCTAAAATCATGGTATCCTTGGAATCATAAGTCCTGAAATCGCTGCCAATCGCCCACAACTCTTCTATTTATACTATTTCTTCTTTTTTCCCGCCTTTTTTCACACGACCCGTCCTTTTTTCCACATGACACAATAGTTAACATTTGCACTCCGTTCCTCAGCTTTTCGACCTTTTTGCACACGACAATCTGTTATTTCGACTTTATTTTCACATGTGTGATCTTTTCCAACTTAACATTAGGATTAAAAAAAAAAACCCAGATCACACAAACATTCATTTCCCACTTTCGCGCTTATAAAACCCATTCATTATTACCTGTGATTGACCTACGTTTGCCCTGTCAGAGCAGTAACGGCAACTGAACTTTGAATGAATACTGCGTTTTGTGTAAAAACGTCTTATTTGCTTTTAAGGTCTGTTATTCTTACATGTAGCATCTTCTAGCACATATAAATGCTTATCGTGAAGTAGGAGGGACAAAGCTAGCGTGAAAGGTCAAGCGGTCACAGTAACTAAAAAAAAAAAAAAAAAAAAGATATTTAATTGCGCCGGTTTCAATCTATTAATATCAATTAGCTCCCCAAAGTGCATCAGCCTTCAATACACACATGATCTGTCTGGTGCCATCTGTTCAAGCTATTTTTAAGTCTTCCTCATCATTTTCATTTCTATCTCCAGCTGTCTTCTCCGTGTGTGTTTTTGTTTTGGGTCTACATCTGTCTGCCTTCCTTGGGTAAACCATAACAAAAAATGCCTTGTAAGGCTATCAACAGGCTTCCATCTCCAGTGTCTTCTCATCTCTTGTTCTACTGGCACTTGTCTGGCTCTTATCATCAATTTCACATTGGTGACATTGTCGCACTATTTCATGGATCGGTGTAAAGGGCAATTTTTACTATCTTGCAATATAATACATTTATATACTTATTATGTTCGCAAATATTTTGGTAAACAAAGTGTTTCCTTTTTAAGTGCTTAAGGAGAAGTCATTTTTGAGTTACTTCCCTTGAAGGCAGTTCCGTCATCTTCGATCGGACTCCGCGGACGAATTTAGGCCTACTGCGATTTATTCTTTGGCTGGGTAGGAATAGATTATTCTTGCTTCAGTATATCTATGGCCTGAATTTATACGTAGTGTTTGTATGAGTAGGACGAGTCTGTCTTATATATGGATATCTTTACATTTCTAAGTCGAACTATGTTGGTTGTCGCTAGAAAAGGTCAAAGGCTATGCAGCGGAAGTATCGCTAGCAAGGGGTGTGATTCATAGCTGTCATCCTGTCTGGATGTAGAATTTTGATGTAGCCGGCCTATCGCCGAAAAAGTGCTCTATAAGTAGATGGGGAAAAGTGATAGTCATTTAGACATGTTGTATGTACTTTACCCCAGTGTTTATTCTCTTTTGCCAAGGAATGGCAAAGTTATATTTCGCATAGAAAGGTAAAACCACAATTTATTATGAACTTGGGCTTCGCCATCGTTGTCGATAAACAGATGCACAGTGGTACTTTTGAAAAGAATATTTATTCAAAGGAAGATGATATTCCTATGTATCAGCACTAGATTATATGATATTATTCAATTACCTCTATGACAGAAGTTATGAAGAAATGAGGACATTTAACGAATGACCAATTTTGGTCTGGATCCTATAGTGAGTGAAACTCACGAGAGAAGAACAGCCATGTTGAAATTCATATACTTTGTATTTATCGAGTGAGAAAAAGGGATGCCTGTACTATCGCTCGATGAACCAAGAGATCACTGCTACATGTGAGAACCCATGTCTGGGATTCCTATATCTTTATGGAAAAATATATATATTGAACTTTACATGAAGGGATATTCGCTAGACGAGATTAGGTCTAGGAGCCTTCCTATATATTGGTTATGGTCTGACGTGCCCAGTCAGTAAAGCCAGATGATTTACATGATGGAACTCTGAATGCTTATTTACGAATGCTCCATTATGATATTTGCCAAGCATGAATGCTAACTTAAGATGATATTCCTGTGATCAACATTATGCTGTCTATGTCGACCTTTGTTCCTGTAACCATACACGTACTGTCCAAGTGTGCGTCTCATTAAATGTTATAAAAAGACCACCGTAGTTCCAGTACTTCTTGAATTCGAACAGTGTGAGTATGAGTGATGTACTACCAACTTGTCAACTCTATCGAATCATTCTACCATTCGCGTTCTGACATTCATATACACACTCATTGTCTACACTCACATTCTTGTCGGAGCCTCATCACGTTCCAGGACAAGATGACCTGTATGACCAAAACTGTGCTGGGTTTAATGAGTTGACAATCGTTACACTTTACTACACCAGTCCCAACATCTACATTTATCAACTGGTGGACATTCACGTCATTTAACAAATAAAGCGTGATTCAACAACTAGTAGCCAGTATGAGTTAACAACAACAATACAGAGTTTATCAATCGGTTTAGTTGCATGTAAAGCATTTCAAATATTTTATGAAAACATAATAATTGCTGACATGCGTCTTTTATTGCCGTAACTGCTCCTAGAATTTTTTTTTAAAATCACGTCATATTTGTTTTTCCAATAAGTTTTTAAATATTTTATACAACCTAACGTGATATCGGAAAAGAATTCGCACAACTTAATTATATAATAACCGCGGGAATGAATTATAGAAGACGTCATAACACGTCAGAAAATTGATATTTTCTTAACGCTGAGAACTATGAATGACAACATAATTGGATGACGCAAAAACATCTAGAGGTGTGACAAGATTACCCAGGTAACTAATGACAAGAGCAATCCAGGTTTCGGTGAAACATGAGATGAAAGAAAGACACTAGCGACGCATAGGGCACATATTGAAGAAATATGTTGATAGCATTACAAGGCACGTCCTTCTTCAGGAATCCTTGGGGCAAGACGGGTAGAGGTAGACAGACAAACACACAGAGAAGAGAACTGGAAGCACAAGTTTAAGGGATGATGAAAAAAGGGAAAGACTAGTAGCGAACAGCACAGGACAGGAGGGCTTGGCATGAATTTGTTGAAGGCCTGAAGGCCTGTGTTCCTTGGGAAGTTGCAGAGTTATAATGATTGATGAATGCCAGACTTTTCAGGCGATCATTATCATTTGTAGATAATTGTCTTCTTCTTCTTCTTCCTCGTTCGTCCTGAAAAGGACGTTGGTTGCGTTGTGTCTGTTTACGCCGGAGCTGTGATATTTGCACCTTTCGGTCGACACATCCGACTTCAGCACGTAGATAATTGTAATTTAAAGACTATCATTTTCAGAGTGAAGTCCGGCCACTGCAAACTTACACACTGTCTTCTCAATAAGCCAAAAACACATAATTGTCTACACTTGGACCAAAATCTGGCTGTAGAGATTCCTCAAGAATGCCGGATTAATATGAGACAAAAAAAAAAAAACGCATTGCTTTGAGAGACATCGTTTATTTTGTGAAAAAAAACGTGCACGTGGCCAATTTTTATGTAAACTGGTTGCTAGCTCCATGCACATCTTTACGTGAACTGGTTGCAGGCTGCACGCTCAACTTTACGTGAACTGGTTGCAGGCTGCACGCTCAACTTTACGTGAACTGGTTGCAGGCTGCATGCTCAACTTTACTGTAGTCTATTTGCTAGCTGCGCGCAAAATTATATTGTAATGTGGTTACTATTTCGATGCACAACTTTGCAGTATTCTGTTTGATAGTTCCATGAACATCTTAATTATAGTTGTCTCGACGATATGCCTTTTGAGAACGCTGGTGTTAGTTTTAATTTTTCTCATCACATACCTCCGCGAACCACTCTTGGCAGAAGTGAAGACAACCAGTCGTGGTAGAGGTGGAGAGAACCAGTCGTGGTAGAGGTGGAGAGAACCATTCTTGGTCGAGGTGGAGAGAACCACTCTTGATAGAGGTGGAGAGAACCAGTCGTGGTAGAGGCGAAGAGAACAAGTCGTAGTAGAGGTGGAGAGAACCAGTCGTGGTAGAGGTGGAGAGAACCAGTCGTGGTAGAGGTGGAGAGAACCAGTCGTAGTAGAGGTGGAAAGAACCACTCTTGATACAGGTTAAATGTACCATTCTTGGTAGAGGCGGAGAGAACCAGTCGTGGAAGAGGTGGAGAGAACCACTCTTGATAGTGGTGGAGAGAGCCACTTTTGATAGACGTGGAGAGAACCACTCTTGGTAGAGATCGAGAGAACCACTCTTGGTAGACGTGGAGAGTACCACTCTTGGTAGACGTGGAGAGAACCACTCTTGGTAGGGGGGAGAGAACCACTCTTGATAGAGGTGGAGAGAACCAGTCGTGGTAGAGGTGCAGAGAACCAGTCGTAGTAGAGGTAGAGAGAACCACTCTTGATAGAGGTGGAGAGAACCAGTCGGGGTAGATGTGGAGAGAACCAGTCGTGGTAGAGGTGGAGAGAACCAGTCGTGGTAGAGGTGAAGAGAACCACTCTTGATACAGGTTGAAAGTACCATTCTTGGTAGTGACAGAGAGAACCACTCTTGATAGTGGTGGAGAGAACCACTCTTGGTAGAGATCGAGAGAACCACTCTTGGTAGACGTGGAGAGAACCACTCTTGGTAGACGTGGAGAGAACCACTCTTGGTAGAGGAGGAGATAACCACTCTTGGTAGAGGTGGAGAGAACCAGTCGTGGTAGAGGTGGAGAGAAGCACTCTTGATAGAGTTGGAGAGAACCAGTCATGGTAGAGGTGGAGAGAACCAGTCGTGGTAGATGTGGAGAGAACCAGTCGTGGTAGATGTGGAGAGAACCAGTCGTGGTAGAGGTGGAGAGAACCACTCTTGATACGGTTGAAAGTACCATTCTTGGTAGAGGCGGAGAGAACAACTTTTGATAGTGGTAGAGAGAACCACTCTTGGTAGAGATTGAGAGAACCACTCTTGGTAGACGTGGAGAGAACCGCTCTTGGTAGACGTGGAGAGAACCACTCTTGGTAGACGTGGAGAGAACCACTCTTGCTAGAGGTGGAGAGAACCACTCTTGGTAGAGGAGGAGATAACCACTCTTGGTAGAGGTGGAGAGAACCAGTCGTGGTAGAGGTGGAGAGAAGCACTCTTGATAGAGGTGGACAGAACCAGTCATGGTAGAGGTGGAGAGAACCAGTCGTGGTAGATGTGGAGAGAACCAGTCGTGGTAGATGTGGAGAGAACCAGTCGTGGTAGAGGTGGAGAGAACCACTCTTGATACGGTTGAAAGTACCATTCTTGGTAGAGGCGGAGAGAACAACTTTTGATAGTGGTAGAGAGAACCACTCTTGGTAGAGATTGAGAGAACCACTCTTGGTAGATGTGGAGAGAACCGCTCTTGGTAGACGTGGAGAGAACCACTCTTGGTAGACGTGGAGGGAACCACTCTTGCTAGAGGTGGAGAGAACCACTCTTGGTAGAGATCGAGAGAACCACTCTTGGTAGAGGTGGAGAGAACCAGTCGTGGTAGATGTGGAGAGAACCAGTCGTGGTAGAGGTGGAGAGAACCACTCTTGGTAGAGGTGGAGAGATCTACTCTTGGTAGAGATGGAGAGAACCACTCTTAGTAGAGGTGGAGAGAACCAGTCGTGGTAGATGTGGAGAGAGCCACTCTTGGTAGAGATGGAAAGAACCACTCTTGGTATAGATGGAGAGAACCACTCTTGGTAGAGATGGAGAGAACTACTTAGTCGTTGTGGAGAGAAACTCTCTTGGTAGAGTGGAGAGAACCACTCTTGGTGGATGCGAAGAGAACCGCTCTTGGAAGAGGTGGAGAGAACCAGTCTTGGTAGAGGTAGAGAGAACCAATGTTGGTAGAGGTGGAGAGAACCACTACTTTTGGTAGTGAAGAAAACTACTCGTGGTAGAGATGAAAGGAAGCACTCGTTTGTGGAGACGTAGGAACCTCTCTTAGTAAAGGTGTAATGAACCACTCAAATTAGATATGAACTACGCTCATTTAATGCAAAACTGATGCAAAAAAAAAAAAAAACCGAACCTATTTATATCTACACGTCGTATTGTACTACACTGTGTAGTTACATTCAGCTATGACGGACTAACAGTGTTCGGGGCCCCTCGGGAAAAATGGGTAATTGGTCCATGATTACCTATTCTACACGGATTACTGAACCTAAATGCCTAGGAAAGCGTAGACGCTCCTAATGCTGTAGGCCCTCGAGCAGCGCCCGAAATGCTCAACGCAAAGTCCACCGCTGCATCCAGCTAACCATTCTATCAAGTATCGTTTATTGAAAGTACATTTATAGAAACCATTTAAGCTCTATTATTCATTGGCGAGGTAGGAAGGTAGGCAGAAGCTGATGGAACGAAACAGAAGACGTCTTTCCTCGTTCATATATGTCGTGAACCGCAAGGCGCGCCGCCCCTACCTTTCAGGGTACCTAGGTAAAGTCCTCGATACGACCCACGGTGACGGCATGAACTAGTTGGAGCTCGCCAAGTCGGTAATTCCAGCTCCAATAGCGTATATTAAAGTTGTTGCAATTAAAAAAGCTTTGTTCACAGCAGACGTCAAAAGCGTATATTAAAGTTGTTACAGCTGTTGTTGTTTAACTAGGACTGCTGAGCTTCTAGTTCTTTTGCAGCTAATACCACATTGAAGATTATTGGTATTATCTACACTGTAAATATAGCTTGTCCTGTGGCTTTTCTGCTAATCAGAAACGTGTTGAGTTGAAGTCATGAGCTTCAGTTTCTCCAGCTTGGCTGGCATTTAAAGGATCATCACAGCTGGTCCCAAGCCAGGAGGAAGAAGAGCGTGACATACTGTGCATTCCCCGCCATCCAATGCGTTCTCCAAATATGCAGAAATAATAATACTGTGCTCCGGTTCTAGGCTGTCCCAAGGAATCGTCACGTCCTACACAGAGCTACTTCGCAGCTCTCCTTACCCATCAAGGGCCCATAGTGAGATCCTCCTGCATATAGCCAACCAGGTAACAATTCAGAGTTATGTCTGGGGCTCAAGTGACTCCTTCAAGCTGTGCTTAACAGGTGGTCATATAAGGATGACTCCAGATATGCCTCCATGCATGTTGTTGCATTTTAAAAGATCTGTTCAAAGCAAGCCTCAAAAGCGTACATTAAAGTTAAAGAAACCTGGATTCAGAACCAGAAGGATCGAGGGGTATAGCGTATGTAAAATATTTATGCAGTTAAAAGCTTTGGATCAGACGAGGTTTTGTATGGGGTTGGCATCCAGATCATCATCTTCTTCATAACCCTTCTTTCCCAAAGGAGCATAGGCCTTCAACAAACACATGCCCTGTCCTCCTGTCACGTGTCATCATCTCAAGTTCTTTCCACGTTCTCCTCATCATTTTCATCTCTGTTTCCAGCTCTCTTCTCCATGTGGTTCATGGTCTACCTCTGCCTCTCTTGAACTGGGGGTTCCAGAACAAGGACTGCCTTGTAATGCTATCAACAGGTTTCCTCAGTGTGTGTCCTATCCATCGCCATCGTCTTCTTCTCATCTCTTGTTCCACTGGCACTTGTCTAGTTCTTGTCCTCAGTTCCACGTTGGTAACCTTGTCATACCATTTTAATCCTTCTATTCTACGCAAACACCCATTTATGAAAGTCTGTAACTTTTTGGTTGTTGTCTTTGTTGTTCTCCATGTTTCAGAGCCATACAATAGGACTGACTTGACATTTGAGTTGAAGATTCTTTATTTTCGTGTTGGATCCAATTTCTCTTGATCTCCATATATTTCCCAATGCAATGAAAGCTCCTCTTGCTTTTTGTATTCTTATTTTGATATCACTGTCTGTCCCTCCAACTTTGTCTATATCACTGTCTGTCCCTCCAACTTTGTCTATATCACTGTCTGTCCTTCCAACTTTGTCTATATCACTGTCTGTCCCTCCAACTTTGTCTATATCACTGTCTGTCCCTCCAACTTTGTCTGTATCACTGTCTGTCCCTCCAACTTTGTCTATATCACTGTCTGTCCCTCCAACTTTGTCTATATCACTGTCTGTCCCTCCAACTTTGTCTATATCACTGTCTGTCCCTCCAACTTTGTCTATATCACTGTCTGTCCCTCCAACTTTGTCTATATCACTGTCTGTCCCTCCAACTTTGTCTATATCACTGTCTGTCCCTCCAACTTTGTCTATATCACTGTCTGTCCCTCCAACTTTGTCTATATCACTGTCTGTCCCTTCAACTTTGTCTATATCACTGTCTGTCCCTCCAACTTTGTCTATATCACTGTCTGTCCCTCCAACTTTGTCTATATCACTGTCTGTCCCTCCAACTTTGTCTATATTAGTACTACCAAGATCGTGTTAACACAAAATGCCATAGAAACCACTGCTCTAGGAGCGAATGTTTGGTGAAGGTGAAGGTGAAGGTGAAGGCTTATTGAGAACATGCAGAGCTGATTCCATGATCCGTAAAGAGCGCATAAGAGTTGGCACAGGCTTCATGGGATCAACGACCGTACTGGATCCATGCTCCAATAAGACAGATAGGAGAAAGAAGAAGAAGAAGGAGAAGAATTTAAGCTAAATATTAATATATACAAGAGAATCTCGTTTAGCATTATCTTCGGGTTTGTGGATTTTATTATCTCTTGTTGTGTCTTTCTTTCTGATCTTTGTTTCGGTATACTGTTTAAGGAAAACAAAAAGAGACCTTCTTAATGCTGAGGCTTGCTTTTAAAGTGCACTATCACGAATGAAGATTAAGATACCCGGATTTGTAACCTAATTCAGAAGATTCAAAACAGGATTTTGTGACGTCTGGCTCAATAGAGAAATTGAAACTTGTAGCAAATATGTCCAAACCGTAAACAGTTTTTTTTTAAATGATTGTTCAGATCATCCGATTTTGACGCATTACATCTTGGTCGTTATTAAATGTTAATGTAATTTATTTTCAAAGAGAAACAACATTGGACAGACATGCTGTAAACACGCCCGTTAAGTCATGTTTTTGAGTGGGAGTTAAGTGTTTGGGATTTTTATGTACGGGTCTGATTTTTTATAGACACGCTAGTAAGCACGTTTAAAGTTATGAGATGATTTTTTATTTGGGTGCTTGAACATAGCTCAACTGAGTATGTGTTAGTTTTTTTTTAAACATAAAGAAAGTGTTCAAATGTTCTGAGTAGTTGGGGGAGAGATACGGGTGAGCTGAGCTCACATCTCAAGCTGTTAGTTCGCGCTTGAGTGAAGATGTACTGAGTTGTATTGAGAAACAATAATCTCGGTCATGAGGTACCTGGCAGAGCTTCGAGACGGTTTTGATAGTCTCGCTAATGTGTCCAGAGTGTTTTTGAAGGGAAGAGATTCAATATATTATTAATGCCATGGATTATACCGGCTATTAACATTTATAATGAATTGCTGTTAATGCAACCAATTTCTGACGGATTATATATATTTACCATTTATGATGAGTTGCTGGTGATGCACTCAGCTTTCTGACGGATTGTATGCTATGTCGATTTATGATGAGTTGCTGGTGTTGCACTCAATTTATCTATGGATTATACCTACTATGATACTGTTGCTGTCATTTTCGACGGAGTCATCTGTCAAGTTATTTGCTTATGTTTGTATCATAAGAATAATTGTGTCTTTACCTGCGATGTCAGGTTGATTAGGGGTTGTCTTCCCTTGTTTATTCATTCATTGTGTTTGACCTTTAGGGTCAGAGGTTGACAGTTCGGCGTAGGCCTATGGAAGGTTTTTTAAGCGGGAGTGAGATATACTTCCGGGAAGCCGGGAGGTCCTGTTTTTCTGAAGGGACCAAGAGTCCATTGTTTTTCGGGGAGAATCTTCGAAGTAACTGCTATGGCAGTTTTCCCCAGTGAATCTCTGTGCGTCGGGATGACGACAGAATTCCTTGTTTAGTTCTGAGGATTCATTTTCCAGGTAATACCGACCTTTATGCATTATTACGCTTTTCGGTGGCAGAACATGTAAAGGATTACCTAGGGTGAACAGCAGCTCACTGATCCGCCATTTCAGAACTTATATATTTGTGCTCGAGGTAGCCATCCAAGACTGTTAGTCTTATATTGTCCAGAAATCCAGTGACGAAGATATATTGTGGGAGCCGCAGATTGGCGGAACTTCTATCTACAATAAGTATTACTGCAGGGTTGATGATAACCTATTTAACAGAAGTACACGGCCGACGTCAGAACGAGGCCTGTGCTTTCGGCTATTATACTACAGCCTGATATGTGCAATTGGCGGGGAGTGCCAAGTTGCACCTATGTGTCATAGTAACTAAGGCATCTGACGCGTTTAGTCAGAGACGCCAAGGGCGACGCTACGAACTGTCATTATTGAAGAACTTTGCTATTGACCATGCACGTCTATTCTGATGTTTACCTTTTTGAATGCCAAATGTATACCTATCGATGTCAGGTCAGCATGACCTTGTTACACTGACTGTTCCTGTTGATATTATGTGTGTTCCCGTCAATAAATGTCTTGAAACATGCCTGCAGTGTCAAAGCATCCTTGATTACTGCATGTGAGAGTATGGGTTGCAGGATCTACATCTATACGAGCCTAAACACATTCGCGCCTTCATTCGCACCCACACTCAATTCATCATACGCTCGCACTACACATCTAACAACATGTATACTGTCTTGGGCCAGTGATCACCTCAACAAGAAAAAAAAGACAGTTACATTTCTGGTGGACCAGTTACGTGGGCTCTTATGATACATTTCTTGTCGCCAATGTGGCCTAGAAACTTACATTTCTGATGGACCAGATCTGTGGGTTTAAAAAGAACAGAGCGAGCATTTGACATTATTGTTGACATTTATGGATCCAGAAATTTACATTCCTGGTTGGCTGTTACATGTATGATGTCTCCAGTTTTGTCGAGAAAGTTACAAGAAGGACAAGTACACATTACACTTCTGATCTGTGGGTCTAAGCTACACACGGGACAGCCGTAACACACAGCGCTAATTCTACACTTGCAAGTTTTGGCTACTACAGGACAGATATAGGTCATCAACGGTTGACACAAATAAACAGTACGAGCATTTATATTATAATGCTACATAAAGCATAACAAGACATGTACTGAAGTTAACTACTAGGCATTTGCTACGTGGACCATAACTGCATAGAAGGCGGGTTCCTATTGTAAACAGTACTGCTGGTTGTTACACGTTTCATTCAACAACAGACTTTTCTAGGTCAGAGCATTCAAGCTACATTGTTGGAGGTCAAGTGTTTGTAAACAGTACGTGGAAATTGTAAACATTCAATGTGCAAGGCGTAATTTGAGAAGGTCATAGTAACTTTGGTTCGTGAATACCACTTTATGTTACAGTGGATTTGACGTTCAGTGCGCGTTTGACATTTCGTTTCTGTGTTCGCAAGGAGCAAGAAATTTATTTTAGTTTCAGCTGTGACTGAACTTGTTCTGCAACACATTGAAATTGATTGCTATATGTTTATGTCACTTCTACTGTTTTTGTGTATTTTTCTGCGGGTTTTTCGGTTGGTGGGTCTTACGGTAAATATGCCACTTGATCGAGGCTTACTGTAAGCGTTCTGTAGGTGCAAATTTTCTTAATTTGGAAATTTGCTAGTGACAATTGGTCGCTATTGATGTTAGCTGTGATGTAATTGTACTTAACATTGTTTTTGTAATATTTTGTCTGTTTTTCAGTTTTGATTGTCGATTTGTTTTGTTTGTATTCTGTAGGTCTCTCCTTTCTTGTGTATTTCTCTACACATTTTTGGTTAAAACAGTGTTGCCATTTGTATTGTTTTGTATTTTTGTCTTTGTATTTTTTTTTTGGTTGTACTACATTACTGTCATGCACAGTCTACATACACATACTTGGTCATGTTTTGATATTATTGATAAGGTAGACTCTTCATATAGAGTTTCTTAATAAAATATTATTATATAAGATATTTATACAAGTTCTTTGATAAAAGACTTGTTATCTACAAAGATTGAGACAAGGTGAAATACATATTCAAGTTCTTTATAAAAAAGACTTGTGCCCATAGTGAGTGGGATATAAGGGAATTTTTTTTTCCACAGGTACTCAGGTGATTTTTTGGGTACATTATAAACAAGAGGAACATACAAAGTCTTTGTCTAAGACTAAGACAGTAAAATAAAGTGAAGTGAGTATACAAGTCTATCATTTCAGACTTGTCTCCCATTAAAGTGGGATAATTTAATATATTTGCTTCTGCAAGTTACTGATCTCAGTAGACAAGATGTCTACATTGGACTACTTTATTACACAAGGGAGAGCCCTTGATAAGACTGGTCAACAGTTAGAACAATGGGCTGTTGCTCAGTATGACAAAGCATTAGCTGCAGAAGAAAAAAAAGCTCAGGCTGAAGAGAAAAGATTAGAAAGAGAAGCTGATATTGCTGCTGAACAAAAGAAATTGCAGATGCAGATGGAGGAAAGGAGATTTGAAGCTGAACAAAAGAGATTAGACAAAGAAGCTGAACAAAAGAGATTAGACAAAGAAGCTGCTGCAGAGGAGAGGAAAGCTCAAGCTGCTGCAGAGGAGAGGAAAGCTCAAGCTGAGGCTGAAATCAGAAAAATGGAACATGAGGAAAGAAAACAGAAGATGGAACTTGATGAAAAACTCGCAACTTTGGAGTTAGAGAAATTGAAATTGGCGAGTACGGGTGCTCAGCAAACAACTTCGAGTACGACAAGGGAGTTTGTTAGTAGGATTAAATTGCCTCATTTCAATCCTTTAAAGGATGACGTAGCAGATTATCTAGATAGATTCCAATTTTTGTGCGATACGCATAACATAAAAAAGGAAAAATATGTTGAACAACTGATGCCATTTTTTACAGGTGACACAGTGACTACTCTTATGACAATAGACGAACATGAGAGGACTAATTATGATGTTGTCAGGGCAGCATTACTAAAAAAATATCAACTAAAACAAGAAGACTATCGTCTTCGTTTTAGGACAATGTTGCCAGAAAATGGAGTAGATTTCTCTGATTTTGTTACAAAGATACGTCGTACATTTACACGATGGGTTGAGTTGTCTCAGATTGAGAAAACATATGAAGGTCTAATGGACTTATTATTGCGAGATAAGGTTTTGTCATCTGTTAATGATTCTTTTCTTGCATTCCTTCATGAGCGTAAGCCTAAAAACTTAAAAGAAATGGAGGAATACTGTTGTCAGTATGCCACAGCACATCCCCATGCTACAGTTAGCAATTCTAAAGTGAAAGAAGGGTTGCCAGCTGCTTCGGCAACACCATATGGCCCTAATTTCAAAAAAAAATTTCAGGGTGCTCAACAAAATTGGAATAGGGGAAGTAATCAAAATTACACTCAGAAGCGGAGTAATCCAACACATGATGGTTCTTCGTCTATGCAGTGGAGACAAGATGGTAGTTCTCGTAATTTTAGTGGTAATAATTTGAGACACTTTCGCAAAGGCTATCCAAATAATAACTATTCAAATTTTCGAGGTAATCATTCTCGACGTCAAGATTATGACGATGGTGAATTTAGAAACCGGGATTCAAACCGGAATGATGATTACAATAGGCAATATGATAACAATTACAGGGGAAATGATAGTCGAAATAATTACAGGGGAAATGATAATCGAGGCAGACCTAGGTTTAACAAGAAAAGACCTTACCAACAGGCAAACTCTGCACAACAAGAGTTTGATGGAGCCTGTAATACAGCAAATGATAGTGGTAACTCTAGGGCTATCACTGGTTGTGCTTTCGATTTTGGGAGAGCAACTGAATGCCCCCAATGCTTAACATTGTTTGACTCATCAACTGTATCTACGCTAAGTTGTGGTCACCCTCTTCCTGCTCTACCTGCTACAGTTGCGCATGATGGGAGAGGATCTCTCATCTTAGATAAAGGTCTAATAAATGATAGGCTAGTCTCAGTACTTTTCGATTCGGGATGTACTACCGTCGGGGTTAAGGAGTCTCTGATAGATCCTTGCTGTGCCACTGGAAAAACAATCAAATGTGTTACATTTGGTGGTACTATGGAAAGCTATCCTACTGCTATTATTAGGATTGACACTCCTTTCTTCACAGGAGATGTCCATGCATGTCTTCTTCCTAATCCTATTGCGGATCTTATAATCGGTCGTATTCATGGGGTTAAGGAATGCACCCCGCAACAAATTTCTAGTTGGGAAGAAAAAAACATTCAAACGGTCAATGCAGTGGTGACAAGAGCTCAAGCTCTTAATCCCCCAACTTCATCTGATAATAGTAATGAAGTTGATAGCCAAGACGAGCACTTGGTGATTTCCCATGACTCGTTTGTTAAACGTCAAGAAGAGGATCCTTCTTTGAAGAAATACTTCCTTCTTGCAAAGAAAGGGGATCCCAATCAAAATACGAATCACAAATCGTATATCACTATGAAGAATGGTATATTGGTACGAATGGTACAACACTCGGACAAGTCTATGCATTCTCAAATTCTTGTGCCTAAGTGTATGAGAGCCTTAATTCTTCGGCATGCACACGATTCTCAGTGTGCTGGACACATGGGTTTTTCCAGAACTAAAACTAGAGTCCTTGCGTCCTTCTTTTGGCCATTCGTGAATAAAGACATCCGAATTTATTGCCGATCTTGCAAAATTTGTCAAGAGGTCAAGTCTAGGGGTCCGAGACATGCTGCTCCTATTCAGGCTGCAGATATTCCGATTCGGCCGTTTCAGAAAATGGCTATAGACATCATTGGTCCGTTCAAAATTAAGTCAGCCAGAGGACACCAATTTATCCTCACTTGCGTGGACATGTGCACGCGTTGGCCAGAGGCTATTCCTCTGAAGAGCATATCAACTGTCGATATCGCTGATGCTCTTTGGCTCGTATTTTCTCGTCTGGGATTCCCCGGAGAAATACTGTCGGATCACGGCACTCAGTTAATTTCGGACGTTATGTCTCAGGTAATGGCTACGCTAGACATTAAAAGGTCTCTCAGTAGTATTTATCATCCAATGTCCAATGGATTGGTAGAACGTCTTAACAGGACACTAAAGAACTTACTTGGCAAGATAACGGAGGATCATCCTGAAGATTGGGACAGGGTTTTACCTGCAGTCCTCTTTGCCTATAGAGAGGTTCCCAACGAGCATACAGGGTTTTCTCCTTTCGAACTTGTCTTTGGCGCGCAACCGCGCGGGCCAATGTCCTTGTTACACGATTTGATAACTTCCGATGATATTGACGATGATACACAATCGTCATATGAATATGTTATAGCTCTTAGAGAAAAGATTATCGAATCGTGCAGGTTAGCAACTTCATCTTCCGAATTTGCGAAAGAAAAAGCTAGGCGATTTGCTAATAAGAAAAGACGCCTACGTCAACTTTGTCCTGGAGACAAAGCATATGTCTTACTGCCCTCAAGAGAGAATAGACTTCTCATTTCTTGGAAGGGTCCATACACTATAGTCTCGAAAATTTCTGATGTCGACTATATTGTCGATGTGGATGGAAGGCATAAAACCTTCCATATAAATATGCTAACAGAGTTTATTGAACGTCCAGACTATTTACAGCCTATTTTCCAGGCGACGGACGACTCTCCAGTTCAACATGGTCACATCTCATCCCTGTCTGTTATACAGGATGAGGAAACTATTTTTTCTGACGTGAACTTACCTCTTCCTGCGATTCCACTTACTTCAACGGAATCGTGGAGAGACGTTACAGTCTCTTCCAACTTGTCTTTTGAGGAACAGCGTCAAGTATCCTCTACGTTACAATCATATCAGGATGTCCTTACCGACATTCCTGGACACACAGATGTCATAGAACATGACATCATACTTACTGATCGTAATCCGATCAGAGTAAGACCATACCCAATACCTATTCATTTTCAAGCACAAGTCGAGAAAGAATTGGATGAAATGATTCAACTACAAATAATTGAACCATCCACTTCAGCTTATTCTTCGTCGATAGTTATTGTTCGAAAGAAAGACAATAACATACGTCTTTGCGTTGATTATCGCAAATTAAATCAAGTTACGAAGTTCGATGCTGAACCTATGCCGTTATTAGATGATCTACTTATTAGACTTTCTGAAGCTAAATTCTTTACTAAACTAGACTTGTCGAAAGGTTATTGGCAAGTCCCACTGACGGAACACGCCAAACCTCTCACTGCTTTTTCGACACCTAGGGGTCTGTTTCAATGGAATTTTATGCCTTTCGGGCTTATGAACGCCCCAGCGACTTTCGTACGCATGATGCGACGAATTCTATCAGATCGTGCAGATGTCATTGCATATTTAGACGACATCTGTCTTTTCAGCGATACTTGGGAAGAACACTATGTGGGTCTGAAGGAATTGCTATCTACTCTACGTGAGCATAGTTTGACTGCTAAACCCTCTAAAGCTTTTGTTGGGTTTAGTGAAATTTCCTTCCTAGGTCATCGAGTTGGTCATGGTCTGTTGAAGACAGAGGACCAAAACATTTCAAAGATATTAAATATCTCGGTTCCGAAGACAAAAAAGCAAGTGCGTAGTCTCTTGGGATTGATACAATTCTATGGAAGATTCATTGAGAATCTGTCCTCCATTATGGCACCACTTTCAACGTTATTGAAAAAAGGTTCTCCTAATATGGTGCGTTGGTCCCAAGAATGCCAATCTTCATTGGATCAGGTTAAGAATTTGTTCTCATCTCATCCTATCTTAAGACTACCGACGATTGATAAGACTTTTGTCCTTCGTAGTGATGCCTCTTCCACTGGCATTGGAGCGGCACTAATGCAGGAATATTCAGGAACTCTGCATCCTGTAATGTATATTTCTAGGAAGCTGAATGCGGCAGAAAGGAATTACTCGGTTTTGGACCGTGAATTGTTGGCTATGGTTTGGTCCATTCTTAAGCTACAAAGGTTCCTTCTGGGCGCGCATTTCTTTATGGAAACCGACCAAAAAGCTCTTACGGCTATGCAAAGTAAGGATTTGAAGAGCTCGAGATCTACTCGTTATGCTATTGCTCTTCAGCCTTTCCATTTCACGGTGCGAGCTATCCGTGGTTCGGATAATGTGATGGCGGACATATTGTCTAGATGCCCACATGATTCCAGTTAAATCTTGTGTCCTAGTTTTTCCTGATATATTTTCAGACTTAGGTCTGTCCTTAATATCATAATATGTTGTAATACAAATGTATTTGGATGATGTTTAGATAATTTAACAAATTTCATTTTGTCCATCCATCAGTGATATGTTGCTAAAATAGCATTGACATTTGTATATTGCTATGGTTATATTATTTAGTAATGTTTGATATATGATTGGTATTGCCAGCAACTTAGGTTTCTTGAATGGTATCCCTTAGTTTGTTTGGCTTAAAGGAAATATTTTCTCCTATGTTGGGAGATGATTTGTACCCTCTTCTATTGTACCTGATATTAGGTTCATTGTTTGCATGAGCACAGAAGTGATACTGGTGCTATCTTGCTCATGAACATATTTAAAAAAAAAAAAATTGCATTTTTTTTTTTTACAGGGGGGTGGTAGTAATGTTGCTGTCATTTTCGACGGAGTCATCTGTCAAGTTATTTGCTTATGTTTGTATCATAAGAATAATTGTGTCTTTACCTGCGATGTCAGGTTGATTAGGGGTTGTCTTCCCTTGTTTATTCATTCATTGTGTTTGACCTTTAGGGTCAGAGGTTGACAGTTCGGCGTAGGCCTATGGGAAGGTTTTTTAAGCGGGAGTGAGATATACTTCCGGGAAGCCGGGAGGTCCTGTTTTTCTGAAGGGACCAAGAGTCCATTGTTTTTCGGGGAGAATCTTCGAAGTAACTGCTATGGCAGTTTTCCCCAGTGAATCTCTGTGCGTCGGGATGACGACAGAATTCCTTGTTTAGTTCTGAGGATTCATTTTCCAGGTAATACCGACCTTTATGCATTATTACGCTTTTCGGTGGCAGAACATGTAAAGGATTACCTAGGGTGAACAGCAGCTCACTGATCCGCCATTTCAGAACTTATATATTTGTGCTCGAGGTAGCCATCCAAGACTGTTAGTCTTATATTGTCCAGAAATCCAGTGACGAAGATATATTGTGGGAGCCGCAGATTGGCGGAACTTCTATCTACAATAAGTATTACTGCAGGGTTGATGATAACCTATTTAACAGAAGTACACGGCCGACGTCAGAACGAGGCCTGTGCTTTCGGCTATTATACTACAGCCTGATATGTGCAATTGGCGGGGAGTGCCAAGTTGCACCTATGTGTCATAGTAACTAAGGCATCTGACGCGGTTAGTCAGAGACGCCAAGGGCGACGCTACGAACTGTCATTATTGAAGAACTTTGCTATTGACCATGCACGTCTATTCTGATGTTTACCTTTTTGAATGCCAAATGTATACCTATCGATGTCAGGTCAGCATGACCTTGTTACACTGACTGTTCCTGTTGATATTATGTGTGTTCCCGTCAATAAATGTCTTGAAACATGCCTGCAGTGTCAAAGCATCCTTGATTACTGCATGTGAGAGTATGGGTTGCAGGATCTACATCTATACGAGCCTAAACACATTCGCGCCTTCATTCGCACCCACACTCAATTCATCATACGCTCGCACTACACATCTAACAACATGTATACTGTCTTGGGCCAGTGATCACCGCAACAAGAAAAAAAAGACAGTTACAGATACCTTGTGATTTGCTGTGATCTGTTGTCCACGATGTCAACGTTACTGTCGTAAATGAACTGTGTATAAGTTGAAAACTAATTCGTCTTACCCGTTGGTCTGTTTCCTGACCTAATGTTACTGTTGTGTGGGTTTACATCAGACGTTTACAAACCTAGAGAACTCACGACATTCGCCCATTATATTTACACACCTGTCGGCCACTAACAGTAAGCCCGACATTGTAGCACTATCTCTTTCATACAACCCCCACACATACAACAACAGAAGTGGCAGCCAAAAGAATCCATGCAACAGAAGTGGTGGCTCCAGTGATATGGGGTACGATACCAAGAACAGAAGTAGTTGGACAGTATCGCCCTATAAACATCTAACAGAAGTGTAACAGCATTCCTCAGAACAACCACTAACAGAATTTTTTGTGATGTACAAGTTGAGATTTGAGATTTTTCAATATTTTATTGACTGTTATAAAGTATTGGACGTACATTTTTGCCTACACAGAGTATAATTTTAAAATGGCAGCAGATTTCACCGACCATCATAGTTTAGCGATTTACATCGTGTTCGGTATTAAATCTTAAGGACAGCTATGTTCTTCAATAATAACATCATCGGATAGACGTGCTGTACTCACGCAAATATTTGACTAAATGTTTTGAAGTATACTATATGTGCGTACAGAACACATAATAAAAAAAAACATTTCTGCACATTTCAAAGAGGAATCCCAGTTTTGTGCAATACCTGTTGTTAGATATTATAATTTGAGAATTGCTTTGTATTTTTAAAGGAAAAGTTCTTCAGATAGGCAGACTGTATACACGCCAATATTTGCTGAATGTTTTAAAATATTCTACGTATCTTTCTTTGTCTACATAAAACACAATCCCAACTAACATAATTACCGATGTGTGTTACGTAGGATAAAGAGAGAGGGATAGTACCTCACGGTGAGAGACAGCCATGTCCTTTTTAGGATAGTCAGGATCCTATTTGGTTCTCCTCTCTTTATCTAGCTCATGTATGGCTCCTCGAATACCGCTTGTGTACGGCGGTGGCCACATCCCGGGCAACAGTCTTGGCTGACTGGCTAAACTACATGGGTGGAGTAGGAGCAATCTTACTCAAGGGAATGTCCATCCCTAGTACACAAAGACTGAGACGGTGAGTGAGGCGGAGGAATCTGAGAAGATCAACGGCTCGCAAAGCGAAACAGCAAAGTGTGTGTGGCGCACTGGAGGCGTGTCGGACATAGAAAAAGACAATGGCTAGCCACCGTGGAAGAGATTGGGGCCTTACCACGTACTTCCTACAGAATGTAATGGGATCACAACAACAAGAAACAGACGATAAACCCACATTAAAGATAAGCGTAAATGGGGAAATCCTGGAACAAGTCAAGAGCTACGTATATCTCGGTCATATAATAACAGAAGATGGCAGATGTGAAACAGAAATCAAGAAGAGAATAGGAATGGCCAAAGCTACATTCAACAACATGAAACATATACTGACATCCAAACAGTTATCTCACAAATTAAAACTGAGAATCATAAAGTGTTATATATATTCTGCATTTCTGTATGGTGCAGAAACATGGACGATGAATAAGCATTTGGAAGAAAGAATTGAGGCTCTTGAAATGTGGATATATAGAAGAATGGGGCGTATCTCATGGAAAGAGATGAAAACAAATAAGCAGGTCCTAGAAAATCTAGGTATGAAAAGAGAACTAATGAGGGAGGTCAAAGTTCGACAGCTAAAATACTTTGGCCACATAAAAAGGCATAACACCTTGCAGAAGACCATAACAGAAGGGAGAGTTGAAGGCAAACGTGCAAGGGGAAGACAGCGCTATAAGTGGGAAGACAACATCAAGAGATGGACAGGAAAGAGTCTGTCAGAGTGCACCATCAAGACAAGAGACAGAAGACGTTGGAGATCCATTACAGCCAACCTTCGTTGTGGAGATGGCAACTGATGATGATGATGTTACGTCGGTCGGTCTCACTCAAAATAGTAACTCGCGCCAGAAAAAAAAATGCGCAACGCACGGTGTGCAACTTGCGCGGCGTGAGTGTTATGTAAAACAAATACTTTGGTTTTATTTTTTATTTTTTTATATTCTTTCACGAAATTAGTAGCGCTCGACAAAGAAAAAGTGCGTAAAAATTGGTGTGCATGAGCCCTCACCCGATGTACAAATCATGAAAACTTGAAAGTTTTTGTTAAAACCACTTATTATCAGGGAACACTCTTTGAAAACAATCCACGCACTTTCACGCGAAATGTTGTCATCAAAGAACTTTTAAATTGAATCTAAAATAACATAATTCTCACCGTGTGTACGTTGGTCACAGCTGAGGAATGCAACCGTGTTGAAAAATTGTATTGTTTCCATTATATATACTCTCCCGAAAATAGTTACAATCAACAAAGAAATGCGTTCAAATGACGGTGTTCATGAACAGTTTGATTACACTGTATAATGGAAAGAAACCAAAAACACTCTACGAATGTACTTCTATCTGCTCATCCGGAAACGGAAACAGCACACTATAATTAAAAACCCGTCAAGTTTGACGGGTTATTGCTAGTTTTAATATATCTGCAGATTTCATGAACCATTCCAATTTGGGGCGTTAAATCTTGCTTGATATTAAATTCTGAGAATATATTAATTTTTGAAGAAAACGTTCTTCAGAGAGGCTGCATACCATACACGACAATAATACAGCTTAATGTTTAAAAATATTTGAATGACCTCCACATGGGATGAAATGAAGAAATGTGGGATGTGTTTTTGACGCCATATAGATCAGTGACCCACGTCCTTAGGGTTAGGATTAAGGTTAGGTTTTAGGTTATTTAAATTTAGGATTTCTAAACCGAATCATAACCCTTACCCTTATTACTGTGTCTCTGAATTCTTTTTAAGGCCGTATCAAACGCACGTCTGACTTGATTTGAACCTCCGTGAGTTCAGATAGCTTCATTTTTACATTTCTGCAGATTTCGCTAAACGTTTTTTTTTTTTAAATTCTTCTTGAACGTGACTTTAAATATATTGCGGAAAGCGTGGGACATGCTTCATCGATAGTTGGTGCGGGAAATTAGAACTGAAGTGCGATCATCAGGTTCCAAAACGTAAATCTACCTCATTCGAACGATGTAGGATGCAAGACAATAACAGCAATGGCGGTGGCGAAGTTTTCCGAAAGGAGATTCTATCTGAGACCACCTCTGACCATGTCCGAGTTAGACTGACCCCACTTGACACCGGAAGTAGAGCAGGAAATTATTCCACGGTTCGTCTTTGACCACGACTCGATCACTTGGCGCCTGATCGCTTCAACTTTATCGATCTTTTCATCTTCTCCCAAGCCCTAATCTTAGACGTATATGTTGTCGAAAACATACGTACTTTTATTGTTTCATTTTTTTTTCAACTCGCGACGAGTAGGGAATATCGGAGAAAGTTGTAAACATCCTTGCCACGTGAACTTCCCGGGGGTCTCACAGGAGCTAGTGCCCCTTTATCATATAAGAGTTACGCCAACTAAAATTTGGCCGCCATTTTCGGCTGTACCCGTATTGCAGGAAAATGGACCCAATCGCGAGTTTCAGACCTAATATGCATTTTCGTTTAGGTTAACTAATAATTTGAAATAAAATTAGATGCAAATACAGTAGCACATATTTGTACTATTCTTTGTATTTCAACTAACAAAACAAAAAGAAGAAAACTAGTTTACTTACCGTTTTATTGAATAGAATCAGTAGCGTGAATTTTTAACACATACTCCGTGGAATTTTAAATTCCGTTAGAATTTCAATTTAGCAACAAATATTCCGTACGAATTGCAACACTTAGCAAAACATACTACCTTATAAACCGGATATGTACCTAAGTACGACCCAGACTATAGACACAATCACTACTGCAGTTTTCCTATTGAACAGTATAGGCCAGATTAAACAGGACAAAGACCTTAATACTTTGTCTAGTAAAATACTTTGTCTAGTAGAAGAATGAGAATAGTAGTAAAGGACAGAGTGTAGCTTTGGTATTGTATAAACGTATAAACAAATAAGGAGGTGAAACCCGAGGCCTGTAAACAATAAATAAATAAACAAACAACACATAAAGGTCACGTGTTATCAGGCACTCGGTGAGAAATAAAGAAGAAGAAGGTTATACAACAGAAAAACAACAGAAGTGATAGGCTTACCTGAAATTACGAAAACCAGCTGATAGCATTTCATGACAGTCGCTGTTATGCTAAAAATTGCAATTAACTGAAATGTCAGTAGTGTATGAAAATAGTCATACAAAAGCAGGCACGCACAGTTTTACACCACAACACTAAAATTCTTCTTCTTCTTCTTCCTCGTTCGTTCTGAAAAGGACGTTGGTTGCATTGTGTCTGTTTACAGCGGAGCTGCGATACGAGGGACGTTCAGAAAGTAATGCACCACATCGTTTTTCTCAGGAGCTGTTAATTAAAAAAGCATGAAATTTATACACAATATACAAGGATATGTCATGTAAACATCGGTATTATTCAACATAATCCCCATCAACTTGTACGGCTTTATGCCAGCGCGAAACAAGTGCATGTATTCCTAGCCCGTACCAGATTTTGTCTTGAACATGTAGCCATTTCTTCGCTGCATGAAGCACTCCTTCATCATCTTCAAACCTTGTCCCACGGAGTGCATCTTTAAGTGGACCAAATAGATGAAAATCAGAGGGTGCCAAATCGGGACTATAGGATGGAGGGGGTAGTACAGTGCAACCCAATTTGGTGATTGCTTCCCGTGTTGCCAGACTTGTGAGGTAGCGCATTGTCGTGAAGGAGAAGCAGGTCTGCTGGATTCTTGTGCGGCTGAACTCTGCGAAAACGTTGATTGAGTTTTTTCAATGTCTTAATGTAAGCTTGCGAATTGATTGTCTCTCCTCTTGGCATAACGTCCACAAGAATCACACCTTCAATGTCCCAAAAGACAGTGATCATGACCTTTCCAGGAGAAGGAATTGTCTTGAATTTCGTTCTTTTTGGTGATTGCGGATGATGCCACTCCATTGACTGTCTTTTTGTCTCAGGTTCAAAATGATGTGCCCAGTTTTCGTCACCTGTAACGATCTTAGCCAAAAAGTTCTCTCCATCAGCATTGAAACGCTCCAACAATTCAGAAGAAATTGCTTTCCTTTGCAATCGGTGGTCATTTGTGAGACTTCGAGGAACCCATCTTTCGCAAACCTTAGAAAATCCGAGAGTTTTTATAACTGCATTTGCACTACCAATGCTGACTGACAGCTGTAAGGTCAATTGTTGAGTAGTGATTCGCCTATCAGTAAGAATAATGCTCTCAGCGCATTTCAACATTTCTGCGTTGGTGGCTGTGGCAGGACGTTCACAGCGTGGCCGATCAAGCAGCTCCGTATCTCCACTTCCTGATTCTTTGATTCTCTGAACCTAGCGACTGACTGTACTCCTGTCGACTGCAAAACTTCCATACACATCACATAGACGCTTGTGAATATTCACAACAGTGTTCTTCTCTGCAACGAGAAATTCTATCACAATTCGCTGTTTATAACGCAAGTTGCTAACACGCTCCATTTCAACGGTTTAGGGCAGCCGTATTATTTGGCCGGTTGCGGTGCAATTTGGTGCACACAATTGGCACATACCATATTTGAAGTGTGCAAAATGTCATGCTTCTATCTTCATTATTAGCTGAGAAAAACGATGTGGTGCATTACTTTCTGAACGCCCCTCGTATATGCGCTTTTCGGCCGACACATCCGACTTCAGCACGGCATTTTTTGGGACCGGGTTTGCCTTCCCTCTTCGATCCCTACTC
Source organism: Oreohelix idahoensis (assembly GCA_024509875.1). NCBI lineage: Eukaryota > Metazoa > Mollusca > Gastropoda > Stylommatophora > Oreohelicidae > Oreohelix > Oreohelix idahoensis. Next base: position 690,668 of record JAMPIV010005801.1, read on the forward strand.
TCAGCCAGACTGCAGTGATGCAGCCTGTTTCCAGGACCACCACTTGGAGGTGGAGTAGGGTCTTGGTCAGCTCTGGTTCGCTGACCCTGAAGCAAGCAGTCAAGCTATGGGACGCTGACTGCATTCTCTGTTGTTGCGTCTTTGGGTCCCACTAAAATTCTAACAAGGTAATTTTAGCAACATTGAGAGAATACGAATTTTTAAGAAAGTAACAAAGTATTTATTTCTTTAGGTGTTACAGTAATCAACTAATTTTTCAAAGAAGAGACGGTTTTAGTCGCAGGGATTAAGTCAATGAAAAAATATTATAGAAGTAGACGAAGAACAAAAAAATAGAAACATGGTTGAAAGGTATAAAGAAGACACTGAAAGACCTTGAACGGATGGTACAGGACAAGAAGGCTTGCTGTATTGTTATGGTTGTTGTTGAGGACCTGTGCTCCACGCGAAGCTGATAAGTATTGATTTGTTAATGGGGCTGGCAACCTCATCGCATTATTGTTATTTCTGAACACAATCGACATCACTGCACTTCGGGCAAACCCATAGGTGCTCAGTCTCCCACGGCATATATCGAGTGTGAATGCTAACTGTTCCTGCAGCTCGCTGGTTGTACAAGGGGCTTGACATAAGTCTTGGGCCTGACCATGAAGGAGTCACAGGAGGAAGATGAAACTTGGCACATTTAAAGTTCATCATATTTGCACTGATTGTGTGAAGTACGCGTTTGTCTCTTCAATGGGTTTCCCCGCTACGGTGCACATCGCAATGTACCCTATTGACCGGATCTGCTGCTCCAAAGATTTGACAAAACAATGGAAAAGGAGGAGGCCAGAGCTGTGATAAAATTTCTGATGTTTCAGGAAAAAACACCTACAGAAATACACAGGGAGATGGAACCAGTGTTTCGTGATTCTTGTCCTTCATATACTTCGGTAAAAAAAAAAAAACCTAGTGTCAACAGTTTAAGTGCGGCCGCTCAAATGTTGCTGATCTGCCAAGATCTGGTAGACCAGCCTCAGAGTGCAACGATGAAAATGCAACAAGAGTGAAGAAAATCATTGACCAGGATCGAAAAATGACAATAGTGGAGATTGCTAGTAGAGTAAAACTGAATGAAAGAACAGTTCATAGAATTTTACACAACAGACTGAACATGAGAAAAGTGTGTGCACGCTGGGTTCCTCGACTGTTGACACGTGAACAGAAGCAGACGAGGGTAAATTGCTGTCAACAGTTGCTCAAAAAGTGTCAGTCAAAAAACTTTTTGGAGATCATGGTGACAGTAGATGATGTCGTGGAATATTCTAATCCACATATATAAATTAAAAGGTAAATATAAAGCCTAACAAATAAATCTAATAAAGAAAAGAGCAATGGTAAAATAACAGTGCTGTCACAATAACTGTACTCGAAATCCCCCTTGTTTTATGCTTCGTCTGCAAATTGTAACGCTTTCACGTTGATAGTAAAAGCCTACTATATTATTACCCGCTTTCTTCAATGAAACGTGTGCTGTATTTCTTGGAAAAACATTGAGATACCAAGCTGATCAATGACCTAATTTAAATATTTCATTCATTCCATTTTATACACGGCGTAACTAAAGACAGATGGACTAAAGGATAGAGAGAAGGGAGAGGCATAAAGCCGAACACGTGCAACACAAAACACGCGTCGCGCGATACACAATTACTACTATCACGCGTGTAAGGCCACATGCACTAACTTTTTCAGACGGACAGTGATAAATTCACTACCCTTCCCAGAGTTAGGTTTTTAAATCCTGAAAAACGCTTATAAGGAAAGATGACAATAGATGGGTTTACGTTTGAAAACATTACAGTACCCAGACAGCACATCTTCGAAACAGGAGGTAGAAGAAATTGCATATTTGGAACGCAGCCACTTAGCTCTTTTAAATTTGTATATTTGGGTTCCTTAGGGTTTGCTGACAAAGAATATGTAAAACGTTACGCAAATAGTCTAGGAATTAACAAGTTATAACCAAAATAAAATATTGGGGATGCCTGACAGCATGAAATCATTTCTGCTCATAAAATTTTTTTATAACGTGTTTGAAAAAACCTTGCGTACGGAAATAGCCTACCATGTAAACTCCAAATTGATTGGAGCGCAACAAATATAAGACTAAACACGATTGGTCGGACTATAAATACTATATTTGGTTGTTAGGGGAGACGTAGGAAGTTAAAATTTTTTCAAACACTTGTCGAAACGTGGCTCCATTGGCTAGACTCGCTGATATACTCACTTAGGAGCGTTAGTTCGAGACCACTAGTCAAATAAGCTTGATAAAGCAACAGTGCGTTGAAGCCAGCTCATATTTTTGCTAAATAAAAGCCTGGAACATAAGCAGATGGGAATTTGTGCCAGTAGTTGTGCCAGAATTCATTGCTAATCAACGTATCTGTGTTTGTTTCCATGAATTGTGGTAAGCTTGAAACATTCAGTATCTTTTAATGAAAATTGAATGTGAATTGTTAATTTATGCCTGTATATATGTGTAGTTCAGTAGCAAACATGATGTAAAGCCTATAATGCTCCAGCCTGAACAGAAGGTGTCGGAGGAAAGTAAAACTGCATGGAATGGCCAAACAGTACACTGACACCTAGATTATTGATTAGACAGAAATAATGCTGGAAGTGCAGAGGCGTAGTAACCATTAAGGAGGTAAATACTGGTATAAAGTATTTCAGATGAAGCTGACAGTTGGCCTAACGCTCTGAACTCAATGTTTGTGATGTATTGTGCTCAGTGTAAAAAGAGAGTATAAATTAGTTATGAAGTAGAAGGTACATCCTTCTTGTTTTCAGGGACCGTGGTCTTGATGGTATTGAGCAGCACCTGGTCAGAGCTTTGCTGAATCCAGAGTCGGACAGCATACTCCTTGGTCCATTTAGCTATCAGTGAGGTGTCTCCAGAGCCCAGGGGAGAATCGAGCAGAGGAGTCTTTTCCTGCCGCCATCACGCAAGATAAGCTGATGTGGCCAGCTGAGCTCAAAATTATGTACCCCCAGCTTAAAATGACCTTGTAAAAATAACATTAAGAGGGGAATTAAATTGTGTTAATATCAGGAACTGAGAACATCTCCAATAATAGTTCCCATAAAGACAAACTATTGAAGTCATGATGACAAATACCAACAGAGCTTGAACAAAACAAAACCAGTATTACCTCATATTACTACTACACAACTGACACACATAGGATACTTTTAATAATATATGTCATTACAATATTCATATTGATAAATTCTGTACATATAACTTGTAAGTAAAATTGATTGTGATTCCTGGTTCCCTTTGTATTTGAATCAGGACACATATTCATTCATAACAGCAATGAATACATATTGTTATTTGAAAAGTTATCAGTGATTCCTTTAAGATATCCTTTAGAGTGTTCTATGTATGTGAGTGTCACAGTGTTGTCAAGTGTGGTGGAATAAATTAAATTGTTTATCTGTCTGTTGTTGTTATGACTTACACTTCATCATACACATACCCTAGACATACAACGTAGTCATCACACTATTCCAGAATAATTCTGACTGAGGTATACATATGTGGCAGCAAGTAAGGTTATATATAATACACTACTCTTATTAGATATATATACCTTCACAGCTGATCTCAGTCAGTACACTAAGTCCCCTATAAATATTTATAACATCCCACTTCACCACATATATTGGGGTCTCGCTCTTGGGATTTTGAATCTTTCACTATTAAAAATATTGGGGGTAATTCACTTCAGGGAATATAAGAATTAAAAGGTATCCTTGGGTGGAATTAAATAAGGTTGAGCTCACGGTGCCTGTGTTGTCCATTAGATATATATTGATAGACAATGGCGGACCTGGCCAAATTTCGATCTGCTGCTGTTCAGACTGCAAAGGAGTTAGGATTAGATGGGCAAGTTATGGTTGCCTATGTCACTACGGAATGTGACAAATTTATTGAACGCGAAGAAAGAAGATTAGAAAAAGAGGCCGAAAGAAAGTTAGAGGCTGAGACTAAGAGGTTGCAGGCTGAGGCTGAGACTAAGAGGTTGCAGATTGAGGCTGAGGCTAAGAATTTGGAGGCAGAAAGAGAAGACAGAAGACAGGCTGCAGAAAGAGAAGAGAAGAGATTAGCTGCAGAAAGGGAAGCAGAAAAGGAGGAGAAGAGATTACAAAGGGAACATGAGTTAAGACTAAGGGAGTTTGAGTTTCAGGGCCATGCTCCTGAAAATGGTGCCAGTCCCTTTGCCTCTGATGCCACTGCTAGCCAAGGAGCCTCAACCTCAGCTATGAATTTTCATTTAGATCATTTTGTTGAGAAAGACGATGATATAGAGAGCTACCTAAATAGGTATGAACTATTAGCTACCACGTATGGGTTAGAGAGAGAAAGGTGGAGCTTAAAGTTATCTCAAGGACTTCGTGGGGCAGCTTATGAAGTTTTTGCAAAAATGAGCAGAGGTGATCAGGAAAATTATGACATGCTAAAGCAGGCTCTTTTGTTAAGATATGAAAAGAATGCAGAATTCTATAGGAAAAAAATTTAGGAATGCTAAACTACTGTCAGGTGAAACCTATCACCAGTTCTCTGCACGAATAGAGACATACTTGGAGAAATGGACTTCTCTGGGGAAAACCCAAGATCTTAAGGAAATGGTCCTTATAGAGCAATTAAGAGAGTCCATGGCTCCAGACCTGAGAAAGTTTCTCATGGAACAAGGTGCAGAGAGGCTGGGTGATTTGCTAAATGTTGCTGAAAGGTATCAAGCAGCTCAAGCAGAGGTAACAGGTAATAAAAAGAAACAAGTGGATAACTTTAGGGCACCACAGAACTTTAATCAATTTGATCCTAGGGATCAAAACAAAGGTAAGCACCAATTTGATAGGCCACGGTATGAAAATAAAAATAAATTCCCACAATTCGATGAAAGGAAATATGATGAAAGAAAATCTTTCAACCAAGGAAAAAGGTGGTGTAAAAATTGTCAGATGGACACTCATGACACTGACCGTTGCAGAAGGAAACCTGTGTATATGGCAACCCTTCAGGTCAGGTCGACCTCAAGACAGGAGGAGGATATTATGTTAGATACCACTCCAGAAGAGATGAGGAAGGCACAGGCTGGGGATAAAACACTCAAGCCTTGTTTCAGAAAATTGTCAACTTGTCATACAACTCCAGGCAAGGGAGATTTTTACATGAAAAACAAGTTGATGTATAGGAAGACTGGAGCTAGATCCAAAGGTCAAGGACAGCTGGTACTTCCTAAAAGATATAGGGCAGACTTAATAAGGAGCCTACATGTGAAACCAGATGGGGACCATGAGAAGATAGGTACCATCATTCAAAAGGTGGCTCACAATTATTATTGGCCCAAAGCAAGATGGGACATTGAGAATTTTGTAGAAAGGTGTAGCATAGCACATGAGGGAACACCCACAAGTGGGAACATGGATCAGGACCTGGACACGCCACGGGGCAAAATTAGGCCTGATAATAAAAAGAAAAATAGATTTGATAAGGTGGACCAAATGGAATGGGAAGCCCCTTTTCACGGACAAGCTTCACTTAACTGTTTTACAATGGCCACTATGCGGAGAGTGCAAAAAGATGTCTTACCCCAGGATAAGCCGACAATCCCTCCATCGGACTTAAACAAACTGGAGGAAGAGGATGTAGAGAGGAAATCTCTCATCAAGAATTTTAAGTGGGGAGAAAGCCCCAAAAGAAAAATTGGTAGCGGTCGTTTTGTGAATGATAATTCTGGGAGGAAAAATCATCACTATAAAGCTTCGAGTGGAAGAGACCATACCGGTGCATGGACAAATAGGTCCACAAAATTAAAGGTCCATATGTAGCTTTGTTAAGAACGTGGACTGATGAAAAGGCAGAGGAAAACATTACATCTTCATACCAATATGTGAATGAGCTGACCACTCGTTTAAAAACTGGTTGGAAACTTGCCAATGAAAATTTGAAACAAGCCAGGAAGAAACATGCTGCCTATTATAACAGGAAGGCGAAAGACAGAAATTTGGCTGTGGGAGAGAAAGTACTGCCTCTTTTGCCCGGGAGTCAGAATAAGTTACAAATTGGATGGCAGGGTCCATATACAGTTTTAGAGAAGGTATCTAGAACAAATTATAAGATAGATAAGAAGGGGAAAGAAAAAATCTATCATGTGAATCTCCTGAAGAAATATTTGGAAAGAGAACATCAGGAAGAGACACACTTGTTGACCTTGTCCATCGCCATGGAGATGAAAAAGGAACCACTTTCATCATTTGAGTATCCATTACACCCCTGTGAGACAGCAGCACAGGTGAAAATCAGTACACATTTAACGAAAACTCAGAAAGAGAGAGTGCAACAGGTTCTAAATAATCATGCAGAGGTGTTAACAGACCGACCAGGGCATACAAACCTATTGGAATATGATATGAAACTGATGGACCCCACACCTGTCTGTATGAAACCATATTCGATTCCGTTTGCTAAGGAGAAAGCTTTGAAGGAAGAGATAGACTATCTGTTGAAGGAGGGAATTATTTCACACAGTGAATCCTCATATAGTTCCGGTGTTGTACTCTTAAGGAAGCCCTCTGGAGAACATAGACTCTGTATAGATTACAGGAGACTGAATGCTATTACAGAAAGTCAGGTGGATCCATTGCCGGATACAAATCAGCTGTTTGCCAGACTAAATAAAGCTAAATATTTCTCAAGGGTGGATCTGAGTAAAGGATAATATCAGATTCCAGTAAAACCTGAGATCAGACAAAATTGTTGGATGTAAACATTTCGGAGGAACGTAATGAATCCCTGAGTTGCCTCTTTGATTGAGGATATTCCGAATGTTTCATACAGGATAATAAGAAGATTATGGGATCCACTACGAAAACTCTGCTATCACCAGGTATATGTTATCTCCTCATAACGTACATTTTGAGGGAAATATAATGTTCTCTGGACATGTCATTGCGCAGACTCAGAGAAGAGAAATGGTGAATACGGGTTGCGAAGCAGCATTAAGACAAGCACTCACACTTGCGGCTGTTAAGTAACATAACCGAAATATATTATTGGTTGTAGAAGTCTGAGGCAGATTTCATGAGTAGTGCCTACTCTGAATGGACCCAACTACATAAAACCATGATAGCACCACAGCAGAGTAAAGTCAAGTTGACTTACATTTATCTATGTGTATATAGAATAAAGGACTGACATATAATGTCTGTTTTAAGAGGGGAGATGTCGTGGAATATTCTAATCCACATATATAAATTAAAAGGTAAATATAAAGCCTAACAAATAAATCTAATAAAGAAAAGAGCAATGGTAAAATAACAGTGCTGTCACAATAACTGTACTCGAAATCCCCCTTGTTTTATGCTTCGTCTGCAAATTGTAACGCTTTCACGTTGATAGTAAAAGCCTACTATATTATTACCCGCTTTCTTCAATGAAACGTGTGCTGTATTTCTTGGAAAAAACATTGAGATACCAAGCTGATCAATGACCTAATTTAAATATTTCATTCATTCCATTTTATACACGGCGTAACTAAAGACAGATGGACTAAAGGATAGAGAGAAGGGAGAGGCATAAAGCCGAACACGTGCAACACAAAACACGCGTCGCGCGATACACAATTACTACTATCACGCGTGTAAGGCCACATGCACTAACTTTTTCAGACGGACAGTGATAAATTCACTACCCTTCCCAGAGTTAGGTTTTTAAATCCTGAAAAACGCTTATAAGGAAAGATGACAATAGATGGGTTTACGTTTGAAAACATTACAGTACCCAGACAGCACATCTTCGAAACAGGAGGTAGAAGAAATTGCATATTTTGAACGCAGCCACTTAGCTCTTTTAAATTTGTATATTTGGGTTCCTTAGGGTTTGCTGACAAAGAATATGTAAAACGTTACGCAAATAGTCTAGGAATTAACAAGTTATAACCAAAATAAAATATTGGGGATGCCTGACAGCATGAAATCATTTCTGCTCATAAAATTTTTTTATAACGTGTTTGAAAAAAAACCTTGCGTACGGAAATAGCCTACCATGTAAACTCCAAATTGATTGGAGCGCAACAAATATAAGACTAAACACGATTGGTCGGACTATAAATACTATATTTGGTTGTTAGGGGAGACGTAGGAAGTTAAAATTTTTTCAAACACTTGTCGAAACGTGGCTCCATTGGCTAGACTCGCTGATATACTCACTTAGGAGCGTTAGTTCGAGACCACTAGTCAAATAAGCTTGATAAAGCAACAGTGCGTTGAAGCCAGCTCATATTTTTGCTAAATAAAAGCCTGGAACATAAGCAGATGGGAATTTGTGCCAGTAGTTGTGCCAGAATTCATTGCTAATCAACGTATCTGTGTTTGTTTCCATGAATTGTGGTAAGCTTGAAACATTCAGTATCTTTTAATGAAAATTGAATGTGAATTGTTAATTTATGCCTGTATATATGTGTAGTTCAGTAGCAAACATGATGTAAAGCCTATAATGCTCCAGCCTGAACAGAAGGTGTCGGAGGAAAGTAAAACTGCATGGAATGGCCAAACAGTACACTGACACCTAGATTATTGATTAGACAGAAATAATGCTGGAAGTGCAGAGGCGTAGTAACCATTAAGGAGGTAAATACTGGTATAAAGTATTTCAGATGAAGCTGACAGTTGGCCTAACGCTCTGAACTCAATGTTTGTGATGTATTGTGCTCAGTGTAAAAAGAGAGTATAAATTAGTTATGAAGTAGAAGGTACATCCTTCTTGTTTTCAGGGACCGTGGTCTTGATGGTATTGAGCAGCACCTGGTCAGAGCTTTGCTGAATCCAGAGTCGGACAGCATACTCCTTGGTCCATTTAGCTATCAGTGAGGTGTCTCCAGAGCCCAGGGGAGAATCGAGCAGAGGAGTCTTTTCCTGCCGCCATCACGCAAGATAAGCTGATGTGGCCAGCTGAGCTCAAAATTATGTACCCCCAGCTTAAAATGACCTTGTAAAAATAACATTAAGAGGGGAATTAAATTGTGTTAATATCAGGAACTGAGAACATCTCCAATAATAGTTCCCATAAAGACAAACTATTGAAGTCATGATGACAAATACCAACAGAGCTTGAACAAAACAAAACCAGTATTACCTCATATTACTACTACACAACTGACACACATAGGATACTTTTAATAATATATGTCATTACAATATTCATATTGATAAATTCTGTACATATAACTTGTAAGTAAAATTGATTGTGATTCCTGGTTCCCTTTGTATTTGAATCAGGACACATATTCATTCATAACAGCAATGAATACATATTGTTATTTGAAAAGTTATCAGTGATTCCTTTAAGATATCCTTTAGAGTGTTCTATGTATGTGAGTGTCACAGTGTTGTCAAGTGTGGTGGAATAAATTAAATTGTTTATCTGTCTGTTGTTGTTATGACTTACACTTCATCATACACATACCCTAGACATACAACGTAGTCATCACACTATTCCAGAATAATTCTGACTGAGGTATACATATGTGGCAGCAAGTAAGGTTATATATAATACACTACTCTTATTAGATATATATACCTTCACAGCTGATCTCAGTCAGTACACTAAGTCCCCTATAAATATTTATAACATCCCACTTCACCACAGATGAGACTTGGGTACACCATTATGACCCCGAATCCAAAATTGCCAGCATGCAATGGAAAACCCTGGACTCCCCAACACCTGTCAAGCCGAGAGCGCAGAAATCTGCAGGAAAAGTGATGCTGTTTTTTTTTGGGACGCCAAACGTGTCCTGTTGAAAGATTATCTGCCTCGTGGCAACACAGTTAATGGACAGTACTATGCAGATCTTCTCATTAAACTAAGAAAGGTTGTGACCAGGAAACGAGGGATAACGCGCACTCAAAATCTTCCTTTGTTTCAAGACAACGCGCCCTCTCACAAAGCACGGCTTGTGCAGCTAGCAGCCAACGATTTGAATATTCAAATTCTTCCACACCCACCATATTCTCCAGATTTGGCTCCATCGGACTTTTTTCTATTCTCAAATCTTAAAAAACATCTAAAAGAAAATCATTTTGACAGTGATGAAGAAGTTATACTGGCATGTGATGACTGGTTTAGTGTGAAAAATAGGGTGTTTTACTCCCAAGGTCTTTTCAAGGTCAAGCAGATATGGCAGAAGTGTGTCACTTCAGACGGTGGCTATATTGAAAAGAAATAAACACTATACAAAATGTCAGCTCTCTGTGACATGTCCTTCATGTTCAGGCCCAAGACTTATGTCAAGCCCCTTGTATACACGCTATATGTATCCTCTCATACGTCCATCTCTGCTAGCCTTACCTTTGATGTATCCTCTCATACGTCCATCTCTGCCAGCCTTACGTTTGATGCCAAATTCCAACAGTTTTAACTTTGATGATTCATCTATTGCAGTGTCGTTCTCCAAAAGGCGATCATTAATTGTTCTCAGTATATCTGCCTTATCCATATCCAGTGTCCCTACTGTGAGTGCTCTTGATGCTTGTCTGTCAGCTCTCTTATTACCGCGTACCCATGCATGACCAGGACGGTAGATCCATACCAGCTCCTGCAGATTCGAAGCTTCTATGAATGTTTTCCATTCATGTCGTAATCAACCATTTTGAACCTTTCGAAGCATGGACTGAGAGTCTGACACAGTGACTACCTTTGTTAATGAAGTTTCAGTTAGCCACCTTAATGCTGCAGTAACTGTCTCTACCTCCATTCTCATGCTGGAGGTTGTTATCATGTAAGCCCTGCTACGTTCGGCGACGATTCTGCCCTTCACCCTAGAAGAGAGACCCCAACCTGATTTCTTACCACGGATCACAGACCCATCTGTATACACAATGCCATCATTATCCCCGGCATGGGTGTGTATCAGTTGATTAATTTCCAGTTCTGCTTTCCCATTACTCCAAGTTCTGCCCTGTCTGCCAAGGTATTGATGACTTGCTGGTAGTTAATCCAATTCTGATCTGACGTACTCCACTCTTCCCCTTTGAATATATTTTCAGTTGTGATCACCTGCTTGATAGTTGCCTTTGTCTGTGCCATCCATGACATCCCCCTCTTTATTCTTGCCTCCTTATGTCAGCTATGTTTTCACGCAGGGAGATGCCGTTGGTCTGTGGTTACTCGCATGTAGGCTTTTGCTTGGGACATTGCATATCTGAATCCAATCAACAGCACTCCAGGCATGTACCTCATTGTCATAATGGGGGTATCTCGCGTACAGCCCAAGACTATACGCATCCCTTCATTTTGAATGCGTTCTAGTCATTCACATTGTGTTACTGACAGCGTGAGTATTCCCAGCCCATACTCAATGACCGATATGACTAGCTGATGATAAAGAAGAAACAGTAATCGCTGCGACCATTATTTTTAGGGCTGCCAGACCTCTCCTGTATTTCTGTATAATGGGATCAACGTGGTACTTATACGATAGCCCGTGATTAAATGTAACTCCAAGGTATTTCAGCTTTTCTTGCCTTTCAATTTTCTCCCCAATGAGAGTAATATCTGGGAGGTCTGTTTTCATTATGGATTTGTTCAAGGAGCACCACATAACACAGGCTTTGTTGGGATTGACCTAGGAGCCGGTGTTCTCGCACTATTTAAACACCTCCTGTAGTGTCCTATGTATGCTATCGACCATTTCTTGTCGGTCAGAACCAGTCTTGTAAATGAGTATGTCATCTGCAAAAGTTAATGTTCATCCCAGCCCAGTTGGCTGAATGCTGGGTACTTTTGCTGTGAAGATGTTAAACAGCACTGATGATAGTGGAAAACCCTGGGGTAGTCCAGGGCAAATGCGCATTGGGTCTGATGTCCATGTTCCCAAGCGAAACGCCACTGACCTCTCAATTGAGGCAGCTGCTATCCATCTTGTTAGCCAAGGAATAACATCGCAAGCCATTACACCGTTTATTAATGTTTCATAGTTCACCCTGTTATAAGCATCCTCTCGATCAGTTGCATCAGCAACCTTTCCCTTTTACCCTGGACCCTCTCGTACAGATCATAAGCAAAAGTTCCAGCGTGACCCCATGTTACTTTCATGGGATTATAGCTTCCAAAGGTATCAGGTAGGATATGTGTATTTCCGAGGTGATTCATTATTTTTCGTGCTACTGTCTTTTCTAGTAGTTTACCGTACACATTCTGCAGTATGATAATTCTATAGCTGTTGAGAAGTGTGGGAACTTTACCAGGTTTAGCAAGTGGCCATAGGTAACCATGTAGCCAGTCCTCCGACATCTCAGCATACTGGGGTTGAAATCACCCACTACATTCAAAATGTCTGTTTCGTTGAGCTGTTTTATGTGGTGATACTGTACACCATCAGGACCAGAGGTAGTGTTTCTACAGGTTTCTAAAGTATACACGACGTCTTCTTCAGATATGAGGTCAAAATATATCGCCCCTCTTATGCCGCTTTCCATGATACGGTCTTTAACTTCTTGGCGGGCAGCTTTATCACCTTTATACATGTCTGAGTAATATAATGCTCGAGTAATGCATGTCCCTTATCAGCATCAGTCTTCATGCGTATCCCTGTCGAGCTGAGAATATTAGGAATTGGTTGGCTTATACTTTTTCTACTCATTCTGTGATGTAAGGACCAGAATTTCTTTAGTTTTTTGTCAGTGCCCATCTGTGCCACTAAGGCCTCCCACACTGTGTCCTTGGCTTCTCTTGCCAAGTCCTTGAAGTTATTTATGGCTCTCTGCTATTTCTCCTTAAAATCTTCTACCTCTTCATCACTCTTTATCCTTCTCTTTCGTGCTATCCGTCATGACTTTGTCGTTCTTTCTTTTTCCAGCCATGCTGTCTCCACTGCCTCATTCCAGCAGGGTGGTTGTGTAAAAGTTGTTAGAGTTGTCTTTTGTTTCGCATTTTCATGCAGTATGTGCACAGGGCTATTACTGTCTTGTGGGTCTGTATGATACTGGGAAGTCTGTTTCGGTTTCCTGTGCCTGGTGATCATTCCCGTCGCGATGAGTACCATACACGGTGGGTGGATTAAGCCACGAAGAGTCTCTAGGCTTTTTGGTATTTGAAACCCCCCCCCCCCTTTTTTTCTCCTAAAGGGCAATGATTTTTTTTTTCAAATCCCTTAGCATGGTGATGGTATATACATGTATTATTAATAGTCTGGTATGTTAGTTTGGTTGCATTGCTTACCTCTTTTATTAGCAATTATTTTTATTATTATTCAGGTAAACACAATAAACACATTTTATTGAAACATCTATGCTTTTTTTATTCATTTTTTTTAACTTATGTACGGGCCCCAAGAGCTCCGACCCTCTACGCATAGCCTACTTAGCCTAATGGATAATCTATTGGTGAGTGATCGCTTTCTTGAGCTTGCAATACATCCCAACGTGCAAAGGTTGCGGCAGCATTAGAAATCAATGCCAGATCTATGACACCATCATTATACCCTGATCTAGATGCCAGTCTTGTTGGGCGTCAATCATTTAAAATGGATAGGTTTGAGCTGAGTAAAGCCTGGCTCAAGGCAACACCCTGTATTTTCCGTGGACTTCCCCCATAGATCTAGCATTAAAATCACCGGCAACTACGTATTTCTTGTTACGTTCTTCCGACATTTTTGTCAGGAACTCAGTTACTCTCTTTCGGAAGGCGATCCACATGGGTTTATAAATTGAAAACTTGTCATTATTGAACGCTTATATGCAGTACAATCCCGTGTCAGTACAATCCCCTGTCAGTACAATCCCCTGCAATTCTGCATCCTCATCGCACAAATCAAATTCCTAGAGAAACTAACTCTGCAATATGAATGCTTTGGTGGAGGTTTCTAACGGGAAAGGGGGGGGGGGGGGGGGGGGGGGAGGGGGGGGGGGGGGGGGGGGGGGGGGGGGGGGGGGGGGGGGGGGAAGGGAACAGCAGCAGTGGGGGCTCCATGCGCCATAAGGAGCAAAAAGGGAGATAATAATGATATTGCTGTACAAATCTTTGATCTCCATGGAAACAAACAAACAAAGTTCATGGACGGAATATATTGTTAACTTCTCAAAAAACAAACAAACAAACAAAACTCATGGACCAAAAATCCTCCCAAAAGTTTGGAGTACCAGAGGGAACAATCATTCAGTCAAAGGAATCGGTATAACAACATACAGTATTCGAGATAAGCGTCCAGCATTTAGGATGTAGCAAGAGATGACTAAGGAAGGCTGGACATGGGGTCGGCTTCGCCATCTTGTAGAACATTCTTTAAATTACAAAATCTTCAACAAATTATAAGCTGCTGGAGACGGTTAATTCATAAACATGACTAGTGCTGGAATAAGGCCTTCCAGAGCCATATGTGCCGAAAATATTACTGTGCCATCCTCCTACAGAATGTGAAACTTAAATGGGAAAAACAATATTAAGACAGATAGTACTCTTTTATTATTTGAACTAAGATAAGACTCATATTAACTTTTAAAAGACACTGTGGTTTTCCCATGTTTAATGAAGACAGTTTCTATCGCTTTGAATTTTCATACAGCGTTAAAGTTTAAGGTCAACTCTTTCGAAGTTGTTTAAAAGTATGGTACTATTTATATTATTGTAAAGGAAACTGAATGACGATTAATAAAATTGGACCAACACGACATAAAACCTAAGTTTTAATATATTGGGCCCGAAAACTTGTCTCCTATCTCGAGCACCAAGGAAAATCGGCCCCCAATACTGGTCTCTTGTCCCTTAAAAGTTAAATGATTTAAAATAGCTTATTTCACGATTTTCTTATTGCAAAATCCTTAATTAGGTTAAAGAATTTAGCAGTCTGTAACAAATTGAAACTGAGAATCATCACTCATATATATATATATATATATATATATATATATATATATATATATATATATATATATATATATATATATATATATATATATATATATATATATATATAGTTTATATATATATATATATATATATATATATATATATATATATATATATATATATATATTGTAGCGAAAGGTTTTCCTATTATGATGATAGTGGTAGAGCAGAAGTAGAATCTCTCTCCAGAAAGTATGAAGTTCCAGCGCCCGAGAAGTACACTGGTATCACAAGTGAGTTACAGCTGTGAATACTCTGAGCTGGACAATAGATTTAGGCTTCAGAAGTATAAGATGCTACTTTCGCTATCGTAACCCTATGTGATAATATAATTAAATTTGAAAAGGTAACTCAAAATTTAACAGTTAAAAATTTAACAAGTCAAATGAGTACAATTATCCAATTTATTATGTACATCTATATATTCTTGTAATGATAAATGGGTGTTGGAAGATGGTAAAATGTATGATTATTTACAGTTACAAATTAAAATAACTAATAGAAAAAGTCTTGGATTTATCTTCCACTGAATTTACAACAAAAGGATTGTCACATTATCTCTTGCCATCTAGTGTCATCATTAGACCGTCGTTTTAGAAACTGCTCACAGGATTTGTTGGATGGATACATATAAACTCATCTTTAGCCACGTCTGCTCGAGGTTCCTCCGACACACTGGAGTACGGAAGACTTTCCTTCAGCCCGCCCTATAACTACGGGGGACTAAGGTGTTGAAGTTTGGTTGACCTCTAGGCTTCAGTGAGCTGGATCAACTTCTTCAAGTCTTTAGTTTCTCGATCAGGAATGATCATAAACATTGATCATAAAAACCTGGAACAAGAGGTAATAGGTGGCCGTGTTCCAACAATCTCACCACCCACTGTTGTTCATGATGCGACCATGTCTTCAGTGTTTGTATATAAATGAATGAATCATGGTAGTATGTTACAGAGATAGCATGATAAGATAATGTATACTGTGCAGAATTAGCAAAATACATGAATAAATCATATGTTATGATACACGGGTACGATATAACCTTTGCCTTCCACTTATGGATGTCAAGTAACTTATGTACTTGCTGGTATGTCGTAAGCTTCCAGGCAAGAACTAGCCATGATATATTTGGCTAACCAATTAATGGTTATACTTCCTGACAATGCCGGTGAAGGTTATCTCTGGTTAGCGTCATTCCCTTTTTTTTTATATCTGCTACAATCAATCAGAAATAAAATCTGAAATAAAATGATATTATTCATACATATATCTTGAATAAACTTACATACCCTCTTAGGATTAATAAGCTCACGGTGAGACTGTATTGGCTTAATTTAATCTGCCCTGCATGCAGCGTGAAAATAGAACTTTTCTAGCAGATGCTGTCTTCCAGTTTCTCACTCTGGCTTCTGGATTTAGTGTGTGATTTCCAATGCGCCGCTCTGTCCTTATATTTCAGTCTCTCGCGCGTACGAGAAAGCAGCTCCCAAATTCCCCAAAAGATTTTAGTTTCATCTCCTGATTTGAGGCGATTTGAAGCAATCTGTGTTTTTCCTGTACTTGTTTTTCTCATCTGTTCACTACACACTTATATTCTTCCGTCCTTCCTATGTATCATTCCCTTTTCCCCATATGAGGCTTTCATTCCATATAAGTTTTATACAAATCCGTTGAGGCTTGTTAGTGTAATACATTTTTAAAGATTATTAGCTAACTTTTAGCCGATGTGATGAAGGTGAAAAATATTAATTATCTTTAAAACTATTTATATTTGAACAATATCCTTTTGGATATAATTACTAGTCTATCTCCTTTGTTGAATTATTTTTATTTAATATTATTCCAACCGGGCGTTCTCCGGTAATTAATAATTTAATTTCCAGTAAATGCAAACTTTGAAAGTCCGCCATTCATTCCTATTAGCTATTTTCTCATTCTTCAGTAATACTGTATGGCTTCAACCGTAAGTCACATTTCCCGTCTACTACAAACTTCAAAGAAAGACCGCCGCGCTGACCTTGCGCTGGTGTGTGTGTGTGGGAGTCGCGCTACACATTTTTTTTTCACAACAAAGCAAGAGGAACCAAATTTCGCTACATATATATATATATATATATATATATATATATATATATATATATATATATATATATATATATATATATATATATATATATATATATATATATATATATATATCTTTTCGCTTCTTTTCGTCCAATCTAAGGTGGCGCCGCAGATAGCATCGTCCCTTGGTGCAATCGGCAGCTTCATACTCCCAGGTTGCTAGATTTATGTTCAATGCCCACTTGTCTCTCTTGCACACATCTTTGAACCTCATCTGCTGTCGCCCAACGGTTCTTTTGCTATCTGCCACTTGTCCGTATAAGATATCTTTCGAAATGCGACCATCTTCCATGCGGCGGACATGGCTAAGCCAGCGTAGACTGTCTAAGCAGTGTTTACATGCTTTGAAGGCCAGCACGTGACAACACCTCGACATTTGTCTTTCCACGAAATACAGAGGATGTGGCGTAGACACTGTCGTTGAAAGGTACTGAGCCTTCTTTCTTGCTTAGCATTGATTGTCCATGTATCGCTGACATATAAAAGTGTGTTGGTGACGCAGGCGTTATATACCGCAGCCTTGGTCTTCGTTGTGAGTTTTTTATTTTCCCCAAACACGCGTTGTGAGGCGGGAAAAGATGGCTGCAGCTTTGCCAATTGCGGCTGTCAATTCCTGTGTCCAGAGAAATGAGCACATAAACAAACGTTTTCATTATCATCACGTGCCATCTTCACATCGCGGGTCGGCTGCAATGGATCTCCGACGTCTTATGTCTCTTGTCTTGATGGTGCACTCTAACAGACTCTTTCCTGTCTACCTCTTGACGTTATCTTTCCAACTAATAGCGCTGTCTTCGTCTTGCACGTGTGCCTTCAACGCTTCCTTCTACTACGGTCTCCAGTAAAGGGTTGTGTCTTTTTACAGGCTTTTCTTTAACTTGCAACGTATGTCACTCTCTTGTCACCTTCAAATCTTGCAATCGATTTTTCAATCACTTCCAGATGAGCAATAGCTCTGAAACTTGGCGCAGTTGTGTATTCCCCATGACAATACAATAATCAGTCGTAAAAATAATAAAATGAATAAAATTAAATTAATATTATTTTTTGTTTTTTATTGCATCATCAGTGAAATGGGCGATAACTGCAAATAATCTATTTGTATTCTTTCCATGAAAATTGTCTCTCTTGAGAGAAATATTGAAACTTCTCCCCCCCCCTCCACACACACACACACACTATTGCACGCGCGTGCACAGACATACACACAACTGACAACTACATTTAAGAAAATGTAATTTACAACTCTTATCAACATTTAAAAAAAAAAATTACTTTCCGTGTAATATACAGTACTGAATAATGAAATCTGCCTCCTGTGTTCTGAACTCGTTTATCGCAAACTGATAATGTTTTAGCGGGTCGATTACATTTGACTTAAATGTAAAAGCAACAACAAAATAACACTAAAAAGAAGAATATAAAAAATATTTTTTAAAGTATTTTAAACAATGGCTTTTAATGCACTAAAAAGCCACAAATAATTTTTCAAGGAGTTTATAGCTTGCAGTCAAAAAATGTAACATCAAATTGACAAAAAGCCTGGGGCGCTGATTCTACATGAAATTAACTTCTGCTTTATACTTCATTACACACTTATGGATACAATATATGATAAGCGCTTAAGCGCCCCACGCTTTTTGTCAATTTGATGTATGTGTTTAAAATTTTTTTTATTTTTTTATTACATGGCCAAAGATATTTTAGCTACATTACAATTAAAAAAACAACAGCTACACGGAACAAATAAACAGAACATGAAGACAGATCATAACGTTTTGTTAAACAACAACACACGCTCCAATAAACCTAAGCCTCTCAACCTTTGTAAAGACCCCCTGTTTTGTCTTTCCTCGTGTGGTGAATATTGATTACGTCAGCCTTATTGTTGGAACGTGACTTGCCTTACTTCGCTTTCAAGTTAATTGAGCGAAATAAGTCTTCCAGAGCTGTATTCTGAACGGCACAGTTTCCTGTTAAGTATCTAATCACGCAATGTCCAACGTGGTTACTAAGTTACTGAAACGCCATCTTGATCAAGATGGTCCCAGGAGGGGTCATCGAGTGAGCAGTCAACGTTTGTTGAGGTTTGGCAACAATAATGATGGTCAAATGTGTCAGCGTTCACTTTTTTCTCCGGGAATAGAAATACGGAAGGTTGAGAATACTCAAGTGACGCTTTCTTCTGTTATTCAACGGTTGTTTAAATTTTAAGAGAATGGTTGTACTCTATGTGTATTTTACTGTATAGTTAGGATAGTACTGCTATAGCATATTCTATCGGTATAGTTAGGATAGTACTGCTATAGCATATACTATCGGTATAGTTGAGATAGCACTGCTATAGCATATACTATCGGTATAGTTAGGATAGCACTGCTATAGCATATACTATCGGTATAGTTAAGATAGCACTGCTATAGCATATACTATCGGTATAGTTAAGATAGCACTGCTATAGCATATACTATCGGTACAGTTAGGATAGTACTGCTTGTCGTGAATTATTCTAATCCCCATATATAAATTAAAACGTAAATGCAAAGCCTAACAAATAAATTTAATAAAAGGAAAGAAGAATGGTAAAGAACAGTGCTGTCACAATGACTGTACTCGAAATCCCCCTTGTTTTCTACTTCTTCGGCAAATTGTAACGCTTTCACGTTGATAGTAAAAGCCTACTGTATTATTACCCGCTTTCTTCAATGAAACGTGTGCTGTATTTCTTGGAAAAACATTGAGATACGCAAGCTGATCAATGACCTAAATTTAATATTTCATTCATTCCATTTTATACACGGCGTAACTAAAAGACAGATGGACTAAAGGATAGCGAGAAGGGAGAGGCAGAAAAGCAGGGACACGTGCAACACTAAACCCGCGTCGCGCGATACACAATTGCTGCCATCACGCGTGTAAGGCCACATGCACTAACTTTATTTCAATTCGACAGTGATAAAATTCACTACCCTTCCCAGAGTTAGGTTTTAAAATCCTGAAAAACGCTTATTGGGAAAGATGACATTAGATGGGTTTACGTTTGAAAACATGACAGTACCCAGACACCACATGGGGATTGAAGTAAACAGGAGGTGGTAGAAAATGCACATTTTGAACGCAGCCACCTAGCTCCCTTAAATTCGTATATTTGGGTTCCTTAGGGTTTGCTGACAAAGAATATGTAAAACGTTACGCAAATAGTCTAGGAATTACCAAGTTATGGCCAAAATAAAATAGTGGGGGTGCACTCACTGCTTCGTGCACGTCAGTGCGCGAATCATTCGACCGCACAAATAATATAACTATATCAAGACTGGTGCGTACATTTGGCAGGACCGAAGACTACCCCCTTAGGTAATAAATGTACGTAACAGCCTGACAGCATGAAATCGTTTCTGCTCATAAAATTTTTTTATAACGTGTTTGAAAAAACATTACGTTACGGAAATAGCCTACCATGTTAACTCCTATGTGATTGGAGCGCAACAAATGAAAGACTAAACACGATTGGTCGGACTATAAATACTATCTTGTGTTGTCAGGGGAAACGTGAGAAAGGGGTACTTTTTTGAAAAGATGTGTAGACGTGGTGTGATTGGGTAGAGCTGCGAATATACACAATTCAGAGCGTCCGAATTACTGTTGAGTTCGTTTTATGGTTGAGTACAGTTTATACTGGTGAAGAGGTAGCTTCAAACGCGAATGGTTAAAATGAACGAATGTCAACAATATTCTTCCAACGAACTTCAACAAGTAGTGAACTGGGCAAGTACTGGCAGTACATAAGTCGGTGATAACTGTACATCGATTTTATTCAACATGACACAGACGGAGTGGACAAGACTAACATCGTCACAGGCGCAAAGATCATACATCAGCATAATGGTAATTACTTTTAAAGTTCCTGAAGATTCTCTACCATAAAGTCCTCTGACTCAAGTGACTAAGGATCACAAACTGTTACCGTATAATATTCTTCTCATTCAAGTCCGTTGACCTTCTCTCAAGGACGTCTATCATGGTAACGTATTCATACTCCAGGATAAAATCTTCCATATCATACTTCACAATCCCATACGTTCTCCAAAACATAACGTTAGATAGCATATAGTTTCAAACAAAGTCATACACGATAATACGAACAGGTTAGAGATTCCAGTTGGCTAACCTCTCCCATTCTATGCCACGCTTCTGGCATTGTTGTAACAGCATATTAAAACATGTGCATAAGGTAATCAATAACTTCTTCCACTCGTAGGAATCCTTCTTCTACGATACAAATCCTAAAGGCAAACGACTCTGTAGATCCATTCTAGGAATAACATCTTCCCGCTAGACTAGTATTAGAGCGGCCTTATAATACAGCTTTAAATAAGAAGTGGGGCGATAACTTACGTGACATTGCTGCTATTGGTTTCGACCTGAAGACCAATACAGATCACTAGAATAAATGGCTTTCCATAAACATGCCATTGAATACAAATATAATATAACAATCATGGACATAAACAAGTTCCATGTTGCCCCTTCAAAATGACGTCACAAACTACTCAACTAGGTTACCCGTGCGTCCCAAAGCAACACTCACTGCTTCGTGCACGTCAGTGCGCGAATCATTCGACCGCACAAATAATATAACTATATCAAGACTGGTGCGTACATTTGGCAGGACCGAAGACTACCCCCTTAGGTAATAAATGTACGTAACAGCTCCCTTATTACCTCCCCTTAAAAAAATTAATTCTATTAATTTTTTTCGAACTAATTACTCGAGAGAGGTGAGTCAAAAACTACAACAAGACATGAAATGCATAAAGTTATATGACAACAAGAAAAGAATATTAAACGAAATGAATATAACTAAATGATAGTATGCATCAAAGCACACATCCACAAACGACCCACCCCGGAACGATGCGGCAAAACAAGTCCGAAAATGAAAAATGAAAAAACCATTAAAAAAAAGATGACAATAAAATTCAACTAAGTTTAAAAAAAAAAAATTTGAAACACATGATTTCAAAATGAAAATGAACAGCAACACTGATGATGACCAATGACAAGAGAATCAACGAAACAGAAAAACCGAAAACACTATGTGAAAAATGAAGCAATGCAAAATCAAACACCCCAAGAATCAACACACTTAATGTCTCCCCAACACTAGCATGGCCGACCAGTGATCCAAAAGTGAGATATCACAACCAAGACCCGCGAATGCAGGTGTCACGTGACAACTAAGAAAGTCAGCATGTGTGTGATCCACAATCAATCAAATAGATCAAATTGAATTAATCCAATCTATATATTCCTTAATTACCAACAAATAACCAGTTAACAACATATTCTAAGCAATTGCAATATCACTATCAATATGTCACTGTTCCGCCACAACTAGTTAGCAATCGACGAGACAACGCTCTCAATGTTCCATACACGACATAATACACTCTCTAACACGTTATGTAGTGCAACATGTTCCACAGGAACAACAAATGTATATCTGTAGCTCTCAACAATGTTGCCACACCAACAAAAAGTTACTGTAGTACCAATGTTCCCGTTGCAACAAAACGTCAACATAGTATCAACAACAATGTACAAAGTTATTCATGCCATCGGCGAGGACGTTCCAACATCTGGAAGTGACCCAGTTTCGACACGTTCACCTGTTCATCCCGAAAGACAGTCCGCGAAAACACTCCGCACCCCAGGAATAGCCCGCATCTCAAAACGGAACGGCCGAAGCGCCATAGCGCAACGCGCTGACTTTGATGACCCAACGTTCCCTGTGTTCAGTGCTGCAAGAGCTTTCTGGTCAGACTCCACCACAAAGTGTGAGCCGAGGAGGTAACGATCCAGTTTAGTGATTGACCAGACAAGAGCGAGGAGCTCTTTATCCAGAACGGAACATTTCATCTCGCTCGTTGTGAGCCCTCTGGACACGTACACAACCGGAAACAAGGTGCCTCCGTATTCCTGCATCAAAACTGCCGCAATAGCGTAGGAAGAAGCATCACTGCGAAGAACAAAGGCGAGATCTCTGTTAGGTAACCTTAAAAAAGGCTTATTTGAAAAAAAATGTTTTATATAGTCCAAAGCCGCCTGGTGATCCCGCGACCACTTTATCACACCAGATGTGCCCCTCTTCAGCAGAGACGAAAAAGGTGCAGCCACAGCAGACAAACGAGGGATGAACTCTGAATAGAACCGCATTAGTCCCAAAAGCGACCCAACTTGTTTTTCCGTCCCAGGTGCTGAAACGTCCAAAACCCCAGAGACGCCACTGTCTTCTGCACACATGAAACCATGACCCATGCGGTGACCCAGAAATGAGACGTCATGAAAACCGACAAAAGCCCCCGAAGGCATCGCTGTTAAGTTACAATCCCGCAAGGTAGAAAGTAAAGATCTCAAACCCTGAACATGTTCATCCCAAGAGCCACTGAAAAGACGGATGTCATCCATATAAGCAATGACATTGGGACGATGAGACAACATGCGGCGCATCATGCGCACAAAGGCAGCCGGCGCACTCACCAACCCGAATGGCACAAAACTCCACTGAAAAAGACCCCGTGGTGTCGAGAAAGCGGTGAATGGCCCTGCCCTAGGAGCGAGTGGCACCCGCCAATATCCCCCCGAAAGGTCAAACCCCGAAAAAAATGCAGCATGAGACTATCTCTCCAACAAGTCATCCAAAAGAGGAAATGGCTCCGCATCGAACCTTGTAACTCTGTCCAATTTCCTGCAATCTACGCAAAGACGCACATTGTTGTCCCTCTTCCCAACGACCACCATGGAAGAAGAACATGGAGATGAAGATGGTTCAATTATATTCAATTGGAGCATCCCATCCAATTCCTCATCAACCCCATCACGAAAGTGCAAAGGAATAGGATATGGGCGAACTCGAATAGGCGCACCGTCAGTCAGAACAATGTCATGCCGGATGACCGACGCATGACCTGGGATGTCAGCGAGGACATCCCCACACGAGTGTAGAATACCAGAGACCCGCTGACGTTGATCAGTCGAAAGAGCAGACGAGATTGCAACATCACTCCACCCCTCAGTGGAATGGAGTGGCACAACTGGTATCGGCAGTTGTACATCATCGAAAGAAGACCCCTCCCCCTGGACGACCGACAAACCAGAACAGTGTTGAACAGGTGGTGTAGGATCGCCAGCCGCCTGAAAAACCGACTGTAGACAATCAGGACGTGAGCAACACTCCCCCAACATGCCAATGTGGAAGGTTTCATGTACACCATCAACATCAACGATGCAGTCGACATCGGACACTCCCGAGATGATCCCGAAAGGACTCCCCCAGGCAATCAAAAGACGACCGCCATGCGCAGGCAGTAAGACAAAAGCCTCATCACCAGGCACGAGCCGGCGAAGACGTCCACACTTATTTGCAAACAGACGAGCCCCCTCCTTGGCCCGTTCAGATGATGCAGCAGCCAGTCCACAAGCATCCACGACTCTCTCTCCCAGAGAGATCACACACCCACAAGAGGAACGAGTCTCCTCTTCAACACTGTCATCAACCAACAAGTCGTGGACCAACGACATCGGACCGCGTGGCCGCATGCCAAAAACAAGCTGGAACGGAGAAAACCCCGCCGCCCGATCCCGCACCTCGCGACACGCAAAGAGACAAGCGGGCAGGACCCGATCCCAGCCCCGGGGACGGTCCCGAGTCATCCCACCCAACAACCGCCCGAGTGTCCCACCGAGACGCTCAACCAACCCATCCGACATCGGATGACAAATAGAACCAAGAGATCTGTCCACACCCAATGTCTTCACAACCTGAGACATGGATTCAGAAATGAACTGAACCCCATGATCCGACAAGACCCTCCGTGGAAAACCAATGCGCGAGAAGACCAACATCAACGCCTCTGCCACACCGGCAGACGAAGTGCTCTTGAGAGGGATGGCCTCAGGCCAACGAGTGCACATATCAATGCACGTAAGGATATGCGTATGCCCTCTAGCAGATGGAAGT
Source organism: Oreohelix idahoensis (assembly GCA_024509875.1). Lineage (NCBI taxonomy): Eukaryota > Metazoa > Mollusca > Gastropoda > Stylommatophora > Oreohelicidae > Oreohelix > Oreohelix idahoensis. Next base: position 715,774 of record JAMPIV010005801.1, read on the forward strand.
ATCGGACCAATAACGTCAATGGCCATTTTATCAAATGGTCCAATCGGGATGTCCGCAGCCCGAACAGGAGCCGCATGAAATGGACCCCGCACCCCAACCTCCCGACATATCAAACAGGACCGACAACAGAGAGCGATGTCCCCATGGACGCCCGGCCAGTAGAACGCAGAAAGCACTCTGGACCCGGCACGCGAAAAACCCACACGGCCCGCACACCGCGAGCCACGAGCATGCCGCAACACACGAGATCTCACACAGGATGGGACAAGAATCTGAGAACATAAGGATAAATCCCCTTCCCGTATCACTCTAACCAAAATCCCATTTCCAAGTACAAAGTCATGTCTAGACTTTTCAAGTCTGTCGCTTGCATTCCCCCTGCCAACACACTGAAAAAATTTTTCCAATGAATCATCACTCCCTTGCAACGTTGCAAACAACTCCCGTGAAATAGGAGCACCATCATCACAAGTGGTATGAACCGTAGGTTCAATAGGTGTATCATGCGACACACCAGCAGCCTGCGCTCCAGTCACCACTGCACCCGCAGTTTGAACACGTAGCTCCTCCCATTCAGCAACCTGCTGCGGTGAACACTCTCTAACACCATGCACGCGACCAAGCATTAAATCACAAACTGGATTTGGAAGAAGACAAGCCTGGATCTGTCCCGAAAAAAATGGCGCACGAAGTGCTACAATGGCCGTGGGAAACGTTTCCACAGCCCCGCCAAACGTCACACACTTCACAACCCTGCCCGTCGCACAACTAGGGTCGATCAGCGAAGTCCGGACGCCCACAGTGGTACAACCTGAGTCGAACAAAAGAGAGCATGAAATACTGCCAACAAATCCTCTGCCAAACCCAAGAGAGCCCTGTCCCTGGTGTACTGACGCAGGAGTGGCCATGCAGACCGCAGGCAGACTAGGCAAAGCATGACCGCAACGCAGCGTCGCGATCGCCTTGGGCTGGAAAAGAGTAGAGCACTCTGAACAATCTTTGACTTGGGTACAATCAAGAGAACAACACATAGCATTATGAGTTTCAGCTCCTTTACCCTGTTCAATGTTAGCCTGTGTATCACCAAAAGCAACATTAGAATGTCTACCTGTACCACTCGACGATCTATCTCGCCGGCGCGATCGACTGCGATCCCCGTCACTAAAATTGCCACAACCGCCATCTCTGCTAGAGTCAAAATCTGGATGAGTCCGATAATTTGTATAACCAAAGTCATGATGTTCCCCAAAATTTTTATTCCAAGAACCTTGTCTGTTTTGCGGACCCTGAGATTTTGATCTCCAGTTTTGTCTATTATAATGTCCTTGATTATTTTTAAAATAATTGTTACCAAAATCTCGTGATCTGTGAGCTTGGTTCCAAGAAACATTAAATGGAGCAGATTGTTGAAATTGCTTCCCTTTGTAAAAGTTATCATTGTTAACATTGTAATTATTTCCCTTATTGACATACCTATCAGCACTAAAAGAACGATTGCGTGAAAAATTGTTTTGTTGTGCTGCAAAAGCAACAGGCAATTTATTCTTAATCTGTGCATTACTTAGATCCATGGTTGGGTGAGCAGTGCAAAAATTTTTTGCATGTTCTTCTAAATTTTTCATTGATAAAGGTTTCCTTTCGTGTAAAAATGCGAGAAATGTAGGATTTACAGACGAAAGTACCTTATCGCGCATCAGTAAATCGAAGAGACCTTCATACGACTTTTCAATTTAGGATAATTCGATCCATCTTTCTAATGTTAGTCGTATCTGTGACAGAAAATCACTAAAATTTCTGCCAGATTGAGGTAGTAATGTATGAAATCTTAAAACGATATTCGCTTACTTCTGTCATTTGGAATTTTTGTAGAAGTGCTGCTCTAAGAGCATTATAGTCATTTTTCTCACCAATACTGGTGGTATGATAAACTGCTAATGCATCCCCTGTAAGTAATCTGGATAAATATGTACAGTATAGCGCTTTTATCCACGGTTGTAAGACCCACAAGTGGCCTCAAACCTATATCTAGGAAGAAATTACGTCATCAGACGGGGGATTAAATTTTGGTAATTTAAGGTGAATTTCCTTAAAATGATACGGTTGGATGAAGTGTGGCTTTATAAAAGTG